>CM060314.1:56204351-56216851 GCA_030674185.1 Monoplex corrugatus | reverse complement strand
GTGTGTGTGTGTATGTCTTGTGTGTGTTGTGCTGTTTGTGTAGTGCGATTTGATGATTGGCGTGTGTAAAGCTTAGTGTGTTTGCTTTTAGCTGCATTGATATAGGAAAAAGCTTGTGTTGTGTGTGTCTGTGTGTGTGTGTGTGTGTGTGTGTGTGTGTGTGTGTGTGTGTGTGTGTGTGTGTGTGTGTCGCGCGCGCGCGCGCAGATTAATCAAGAGATAGTTTTGGTACTTTTTCCCCATAGGCCTTGTGTTTCTTGTTTTTCGTTTTGTTTTTATTTTATTTTTAGTTTTTGTTTTTGATTTCAAAAGTTTTTGATTTCCAATGTTCCAGATCGTATGCTTTGCTCGTATATCGATAGTATGTAGTGTGCAATCATTGTTCATGCGCTGTAGTTTTTGTAGTGTTAAATTTGATGGGTAAATCGAATGTTCATCCGCACTCTTATCGTGCACAGAAATGTTGGTTTCGTTAAACACCGACCATATCATTTTGTTCCCATTCCTTTTACTACTGATTAAACTATGCAAATCTGATTTTTTTTGTAGTGAAACTGCTTCCAATGGACATTTCTTTTTCTGTGTTTGTTTATTGATTTAAGACAAACGAGATGAAGTTTCATGTCTTTAAAACACAACGTTTATATTGCGAGTCAATTTTTTTACGATGTAAGCACTTACATTTGTTGGTGTTTATTGCTTTATATGTTTGTTTTTGGTTATTTTCCTTGTCTTCCTTTTGAGTTCATTATAATGAATCAACCAGGGACGTGGAGTTAGAAACAAGAGTAGGGAGAAAAACGAGGAGAGAGTGGAGAGAGAGAAAATGTAGAGGAAGAGAGAAGAGCGAGAAAGAGAAACAAGAGAGAGAACAGAGGGAGAAGAGAATGAGGGAGAGAGGGAGAAAGAGAGAGAGAGAGAGAGAGAGAGAGAGAGGTGAGGGTTGTGTGTTTATTTTTTAATCAAGTGGCATAGCATATCAGTAAAAACAAATGTCTATCAGCTTCCTCATAAATAGTTTCTTGTGAAGATTCGATATGGTTCTGGGTTACCGGTGGACCTTCATACTGATTCCTCCGATCTGAACTTATGTTGAATCGTTGGGAACAAATCAAGGCGAGGGCCACATGGCATCTTAGGGCAGTGAGAGTCATTGAAAGTTTCAGAGAAAAAAATGTTTCTAGATAAGCTCGTAGATTTTTAATCTTTTTTTGTTTTCATTCAAAGTGTTTTAAAAGTATATTCAGTGATTTACTTTCTTTTAATTTCTCTGGTTTGTGTGTGTGTGTGTTTAATACCAATACTTTTTATTCCATTTTTATCTAATTTTGTACTTTCTATGTTAAATTCATGTTCACAGCACGCTGTTCTCCTACTGCCTCTAATATATCAAAAACGAGTGCGACCGCCCGCGCTCATGCAAACAGGAACCAGTACAACAAGAACACAGAATCAGAACACGTATTTAATACAACACAGACAAGAGAGGCGCAGATTTTCCGTCATCTGGCCTTTGTCAAACGTGTACGTAAGATCACTGAAGAACAAACAATAAATACAAAAATTGAGGACAAAAGAAGTAACACTTCTCTGCTGCTTCGTCCAGTGGGAGAAAAGGACTATACATTTTTTTTTTCTGGCTCCTTCTTTTAATATGTTAAATCGCATGTACACAAATTAATGTCTCTGATTTTTCGTTTCGTTTGGTTTCCACCTGGCAATCCATCAGGCTGTAATTATCCTTAATTGAACCATGTTGTTGAGAATCTTTTCAGCTGTTGAGGGTCTTTTCAGCTGTTGAGGATCTTTTCAGCTGTTGAGGGTCTTTTCGGTTGTTGAGGGACTTTTCAGCTGTTGAGGTCTTTTCGGTTGTTGAAGGTCTTTTCAGCTGTGAGGATCTTTTCAGCTGTCGAGGATCTTTTCAGCTGTTGAGGGTCTTTTCAGTTGTTCAGGGTCTTTCTCAGCTGTTGAGGGTCTTTTCAGTTATTGAGGGTCTTTTCAGTTGTTAACGATCTCTTCAGCTGTTGAGGGTCTCTTCAGCTATTGTGTTTCTTCAACTGTTGAGGGTCCTTTCAGCTGTAGAGTTTTTTTTTTCAACTGTTAAGATTCCTTTTCAACTGTCCAGGTTCCCAGCATCTCTCGAGGCTCTTTTCCACTTTTGAGGTTCTTTCAGCAAGGACAGTGGTCTGTGTGGTGTTTGGGCCATCATTTCTGATTTGTAAAAAAAAAAGCGATGTGACCATTGATAGTCCACCGTCGCTTATTTGAGACAGGGGCTGAGTTGTGAGCTGCTGTAACTAATGAATTTTGTCCTCTTTCAGTTCTCGTTTTTTTATGGGTTTTTTTATGCACATCCAGCCTCTGTGTGTGTGTGTGTGTGTGTGTGTGTGTGTGTGTGTGTGTGTGTGTGTGTAGTGTAGTGTAGTGTATGTGTGTATGTGTGTGAGTGTGGTGTGTGTGCGTGTGTGTGTGTGTGTGTGTATGTCTGTGCGTGCGTTTGTGTGTGTGTGTGTGTGCAGAGAGAGAGGGGAGAGAGAGAGAATGAAAGAGAGAGAGAGAGGGGGAGAGAGAGAGAGAGGGGAGAGAGAGAGAGAGAAGGGGAGAGAGAGAGACAGAGAGAGAGAGAGAGAGAGCAAGAGAAAGACACAGAGAGAGAGGGGGAGAGCGAGAGAGAGAGAGAGAGAGGTTGTTTACATTTAAATGAATCTGACAGTCAGATCATTTTTTTATTTGGAATGACTCATTTTCCTTGACTTATAACCAAGAAAAAATATACTATAAACATATATCACATGTTAGAGTAATTACGAGATACCGAAGCGAAGGAGGGTGAGAATAATGTTTATACGAGACATTCATATCTAGTCATTTACCCCAGAACAGTTGTGTATGATCAAGAATTGTTTGTTTTTATAAACCTTTTAGTATAAACTGAGCAAACACGAGACACTAAACAGACATATACATATAGGATGCTATGACCGCTTCAGTGGGGTTTGTTTGAAATTTGGTCAAGAGCGATTCATTTCACTCGGACATTTCCATATGCGCTCCACCTAACTTTACCAGCCATTGTCTGGCACACTTGTTGACGCTGGGAAAAACCTTATGCGCTGACAAGATCTTCAAACGGGGATGGGGTGGGGGTGTGGGGCTAGGGGGGGGGGGGGGGGGGAAACCTGCTGAAACACTAAGCTGACACTATAAGAATTATTCGAACATGATAATGGGCAAGCAAGAAGCCAATGGTTTTATGTTGTGGACTGAGATCAAACTGCAGACGTCAGATTTTAAGCCAACGGTTTCAATACACGAATAAAATGAATCATCCCGCGTTAAAATAATGACCCATTAGAGGTTCGAACCCACAACCCTCGATTATTAACATGCCGCTTTGACCAGCTGAGCTATCAGGCCCGGGAAAACAAAACCAGAAAAAAGGAAAGAAAGAAAGGGAGAGGGAAAGAGAGAGAGGAGAGAGAGAGGGGGGGGGGGGGTACGCCGCTATTTTCACAAAAAAAGGAAAGAGGAGAGGGAGAGAGGGGGGTACGCTGCTACTTTTACAAACAAAAAAGGAAAGAAAGAGAGGGATGGAGACAAAGGGGAGAGGAGAGAGAGAGGGGGGTACGCTACTACTTTCACAAGAAAGGAAAGAAAGAGAGGGAGAGAAGAGGGGTATGCTGCTACTTCCACAAAAAAAGGAAAGAAAGAGAAGAGAGAGAAAGAGAGGAAGACAGGGAGGGAGGCTACTTCACAAAAAAGGAAAGAAAGAGAGGGAGAGAGAGAGGGGGGGGGGCGGGAGTATGCTGCCACTTTCACAAGAACAGAACAACAGGTTCCCATTGTTCATAACCAGAATGCGATCAAGCGTTGTACTTTCGTTCGTTCGTTCGTTCGTTATAATTTGTTTGATCGTTTGCTTGCTTTCAAATTCCATCTATGTTCACGAAGCATGGGAGAATGATTTATAACGAGTCATTGTATCTGCGTATTGACGCTGTGTTTATTTGTTTGTTTGTTTGTTTGCTTGCTTGCTTGCTTTTGATGGCATGTACCCTTACTAATCATGGGAAGATAATTTATAACGATCCATTGCATCTGCGCATGGACGCTCTGCGCTGGCAAAGATGTATGCAGTACTTATGAATGCCTTGGTTACTGAAATTGGGTTTCGGGTCTTTTTCTGTAAACAGTCATAATGCATAAAACTTGAAGAAAAATAAAAGATAAAAGTCCATATCGTGGGTGGTATTGTTCCAGACTTGAAACAAGGAATACCATCGATATCAACTCCTGTACAGGTTTCCAGTGTTCAAGTGTGTGTTTACGTCAGTTGTGGCAGACTCAATGCATGATATAATAAACAAACCTATGTCGTTTCATTGTTGATTTTACCCCGTTATAAATAACTGATAGTCCGTAGATTTTCCTGTGGTTTGCGGTATGATGACCGGTTATAAAAAAAAATCCTGTTGTCGATTTTGTTTTTATTTTGTTGTTGTTGTTGTTTTGTTATGTTATGTTTTATGGAAGGTCATTGTCCCATCTTTGGGATCACTGTGGTTGAAAGGAAAGAGAACAACAACAACAACAACAACAACAACAAAGAGAGTGAAAGAGAGAGAGACAGAGAGACAGAAACAGAGACAGAGAGACAGAGATCACTGGACTCATAGTGAACTCCCAACATGTTTTTCTTTATCTTTTTCCCCAATGTTATTTTTTATGTTTTTTTTTTATTTATATATCATTGCATTTAAGGGCATTTCCTTTTTCCTTTAAGCTTATTTTTGATGCTGTTTTCTACGTTATCTTAATGGCCACAGAAGCTGGTATAGTCTTACAGCATAATTATCGGCCGATTCAGACCAAGTTGAAGGGGAGAGGAAGAAGTTGTGTTAAATGGGGCGGTTGAAAAAATGGAGCGGTTTCTGATTAGTATTCCTGTTTACGTTAAACGGACCGATATAGTTCTCTCTCTGTCTCTCCGTCTCTGCCTGTCTCTATCTGTCTGTCTGTCTGTCTCTCTCTATTTATCTTTCTCTCCCTCTCTTGTGTTCATCTCCACCCCACTGTCTCTGTGTCTCTCCTTTCACACACACACACACACACACACACACACACACACACACACACACACACACACACACACACACACACACACACACACACACAGTGTCCCAAGTGTTTGCAGTATAACCTTTTATTATAAATTTATACATCATGTTCACGGGGATGGTGTCTTTTTCTTTTATTTTTTTCGTATCTGAACTGATTTTGTCTTTTTTGTAACAAAAAAATATTTGAAATGCATTGCAAATATCATTTCTCTTTATGCTGAAATTAAACGGAGAGTTATTTTAAAGATTGTACCCAGTCGTGTATCTGTCAGTTAATTTGTACTGAATTGTGCATTTCACAAGTCAAAGTGTAGACCTGTCGTGAGACATTTTAGTCTGCTAATGGCTGACATGACAAGAGACCGTGCCACATCCCTTTGTTTTAGTTTTGATTTTTAATTGTAGATTGTAATTTTCCCATTTTAACGTTTTTTGTTTATTGTCTTTTTTCCCATTTTAACGTTTTGTTTATATGTCTCTATTTTAACATAATTGTCTATTCATGAAAGCCAATTTATTTCTTAAGTTTAGTTCATGTCATTATCATTTTTTTCTTTTCACTTCCAAATAAACGTCAACTCTTATTTTTGATTTTCCTTCTTTATCATGAAAACATTTAACGTAACATCTTTTTTTTTTCATTTGTTTTGAAAATTATAACTTTTACAGAAAGAAATCCATTTTCTGTTTTGAACGGTTTTATCATCATTTTTTGTTTTCGTTTGTTTTTTGAAATTAGCTATCAAGTTATGCTCTTTTTTTTTTCCTTCATCATCCTGACTTGTTTGTTGAATTGTTTGCCTTTTTTTGACATAAACAAAAAAACAAGAAGTCTTTCATGCTGCTGGTTGTACTTAATCCTGACCCAAGTGCCGTGTTTGTGTCTTGTGTGACGTGTGGCCTGAGGGTGACCTGTTCCACTGGTGTTGTACAAGATGTCAGGACTGTCAGTGACAGAACAGATGGTATGGAGACCGCCAAACTGCTTGCAGCCTGATGCCCTGCCAGTAGGCAGTTTGTGTGGGGTATCCAGTTCCGTATATATCTTATGGGTATCATATCAAATAGATTAAAAAAATGTTTTATAGAAAGCTTATACCTAGTGTCCGTGTGTTTTTGTGTGTATAAGCACGTGAGTGTGCTCTGCCTGTTTGACTGTCTGTCTGTCTGTCTCTCTGTCTCTGTCTGTCTTCTCTTCTCTCTCTCTGTCTCTCTGTCTTTCTCTCTTCTCTTCTCTCTCTCCGTTTCTGTCTCTGTCTTCTCTGTCTCTCTGTCTCTGTCTCTCTCCGTTTCTCTGTCTCTGTCTGTCTGCCTGTCTCTGTCTCTGTTTCTGTCTCTGTCTCTGGCTTTCTCTCTCTTTCTCATCTCTCTCTCTCTCTCTCTGTCTCTCTCTGTCTCTCTCTCTCTGTTTCTCTGCGTCTCAGTCTCTGTCTGTCTGCCTGTCTGTCTCTGTTCTGTCTGCTCCTTCTTCTCTGTCTTCTCCCCTCTCTCTCTCTCTCTCTCCTCCGTTATCTCTCTGGCTGGCTGACCGTTTCACCTTTTTTCTGATTTTCTTATGGAATTGTGTGTGTTGTGTGTGTGTGTGGTGTGTGTGTGTGTGTGTGTGCGTGTGTGTGTGTGTGGTGTGTGTGTGGTGTGTGTGTGTGTGTGTTGTGTGTTGGTGTGCAATCGACTACATGCTTGAATATTTATATTCTCCATACAAGGCATCCAAAAATACTTTCCCTCTCTTTCTCAACCCTTAAATTTAAAAGGTTTGTTCTTCACGTGGAAACCGTTATATATATATATATATATATATATATACATGTATATATATATATATATGTATATATAATTATATATATATTATATATATATATATATTATTATATAATATATATGTGTATATATGTATACATATGTGTATATATATATGTAGTATGTATACATATGTGTATATATATATGTATAATATATATATATATATATATATGTATATATGTATGTATATAGATATATATTATCATATCATCATCATCATCATCACCATTGTCATCATGTGCCCTGCCCCGTGGCGTTGGCGATCATGGCTCTCCGTTTGAATGTATCCCTTGTCGTTACAAAATAATAATTACAATATTTATATAGCGCAAAATCTCGACAAAATCAAATCTAAGCGCTGAAACAGACACACACGCACGCACGCACGCACACACACACGCATGGCCACAAATGGGGAGAAAGAACAAAAGCAATAAAAGCAAGAACAAAAGCAATGGAAAATCACAGAGCACACCACACACAATTATATATTATAACAATGTGATTCCCCTCCGAGAGGGGACAGGCTGCAGAGAGGGGTTGAGTGAGGTTAGAATTTTATGCAGAGGAGAAAAGGTGAGTTTTGAGAGCGGACTTGAAGGAGACAAAAGTAGGTTGCTGACGGACTGAGAGAGGAAGTTTGTTCCAGGAGAGTGGACCAGAAACAGAGAAGGCTCGTGGACCATAGGCTTAGTGCGTGGAAAGCGAAAAGTCAGAGGATCGGAGGCAGAGCGGAGAGTACGTAAGGGAACATAGATCTCAAGTAGGCTTGACAGGTAATCGGGGGCTGCGTTATTGAGGCTTTTGTAGCACATGGTGTCTAGTTTGTACTGTATGCGCTTTGATACAGGGAGCCAGTGAAGTTGTGCCAGGAGAGGAGATATGTGGTCAGCTTTTTTTCTTTTTGAGTACAAGGCGTACAGCATTGTTTTGAATGCGCTGTAGGATGTGAATGGTGGAGGCAGGAAGACCAGACAGGAGTGAATTGCAATAGTCAATGCGAGACATTATGAAGGAGAGAACGAGTTTTGCAGTTGTTTCGACAGAGAGATACTTCCTGATCAGGCTTATACGATGGAGATGATAGTAGCCAGATCTGGCAGTTTGAGAAACAAAGTTGTTCATGGAGAGGGTAGAGTCAATGCAGACACCAAGGTTTTTAGCTGAATCAGAAATTGGGACTGATGTGTTACATAATGGGAGAGAAAGAGGAGGCAGCTGAGAAAGTTTCTGACGGGTGCCAATGAGGATAGCTTCTGTCTTGTCGTCATTAAGCTGAAGTTTGTTGAACGTCATCCAGTTCTTAATGTCCGAGTAACACTCAGTGGTGCGAGTCAACAGGCGCTGTATATTATCAGGTGAGTCACTGTCTTGAAGTTGGGTGTCATCAGCATAGAAGTGGTGTTTTATAGAGTGGGAGTTGATGATGGTGGACAGGGGGAAGGTATAAAGAGTGAAAAGAACAGGGCCAAGGACAGATCCTTGTGGAACACCACAGGTCAGGTATGCAGGTTGAGAGTAAGTGTCATTGATGAAAACAGTTTGTTTTCTGTTTGATAAGTATGAAGTGAACCAGGAGAGAGCAATGTCAGAGATGCCAAAAGTATGATGAAGTCTAGAAAGGAGAATACCATGGTCAATAGTATCGAAGGCTGCAGACAGATCAAGGAGTGTGAGGAGAGAGACTTTGCCAGTATCAGTTGCAAGGAGGAGATTGTTGAGAATGTGTAGTAGGGCAGTTTCAGTGCTATGGCACTGGCGGTAGGCTGACTGGAAAGGATTGAGGAGATTGTTGGCAGACAGGTGAGAGTTTAGCTGGTTGAGGACGACTTTTTCAAGGAGTTTTGACAAAAAAGAGAGATTAGAGATAGGCCGGTAGTTTTTCAGTTCATTTGGGTCTAAATTGTGTTTCTTGAGGAGAGGGTGAACAATAGCAGACTTGAAAGAATATGGGACAGTTCCAGTTTGAAAAGAAGTGTTGATGATGTCAGTGATGAATGGGAGGAGAGTAGGGAGACAGTCGGAGTAGAGAGAACCTGGAAGAGGATCCAGTTCGCAGGTTTTGAACGACATGGATCTGATTGTGTTGAAAATTTCTTCTTGTGAGACTGGGGTAAAAGTAGTAAGAGGTGTGCCAGAGAAGGAAGGGTCAGGTGGGCATGGTTGACAGGGTGTCCTGTCAAGCCTGTCACGAAGAGTTTGTATTTTGGTGGTGAAATACTTGGAGAATACAGATGGGAGTTATTCATTTGTATGTTTTGTTGGGAGAGGTAAATCTTTTCGTGTGCCAAGGAGATGATTCATGGTTGTAAAGAGTTCTTTTGAAGAAGGGGCATTCAGGATTTTGGTTTGGAAATAGCTTGTTTTTGCAGATGCAATGAGGGTGGATACTTTTGTTTTAGAGGCTTGGAAAAGTTGCCTGTGTACAGTGAGTTTGGATTTGCGCCAGCGGCGCTCTGCTCTGCGGCGGGCACGTTTTGCACAGGCAATCTCATGAGTGAGCCAGGGGGTAGGGGGGCGGTCAGGTAAAAGACGGGTTGTGGCTGGAGCATGAGTGTCCAGAAGATGGTGGAGAGTAGTATAGAATTCATCGGCAAGGTTATGTGAATTTTCAGAAAGGAGACGGGAGGCATCAGATGAAAATGTGGAGAGATCGATAGATTTGAGATTGCGTCGAGTCACTGTGCGCGTGGTACGGGAAGGAGGAGAAATGTCAAGAGAACAGAGAATTGCAGAGTGGTCAGATGGAAGGGCTGAAGTTAGACGGGTAGAAAGAACTAAGCAGTTGTCAGTAGCTGAATTGTGGTGATCACGAGAAATGATCCAGTCAAGAATGTGACCTTTTTGATGGGTTGGTTCAGAAATGTGTTGAGTCATATTGTGATTGGACAGAGAGTTGATGATATGTCTTGTGTCATAACGGTGAGTGTTGTCATAGTGGACATTGATGTCACCTAGAATGATGAGATTTCCAGGTAAGAGGCAGTAGTGGTCAAGCAGTTGGTCAAAGTCAGAGAGAAACGTGGATGTGGTGAGTTTGTTGGCAGAGCTAGGTGGAGGTCGATAGACACAGAAGGTGATGGGGTGAGGGGTGGATTGGAAGGATACTTCAACGTGTTCGAAAGAAGGATGGGAGAAAGGCAGAGACTGCGAGAAAGATAGGCGGGAATGGAGTGAGTCGTTGTAGAGGATGGCGATACCGCCATCTCGAGATGAGCGATGGAAAGAAGCAAGCCTGTAACCACTCGGAGTGAGGCTAGCATGTATAGGTTCATGACCAAGGGGGTTAAGCCATGTCTCTGTGATAAAAGTCCACTTCCCACCCTCTTTGTTCTCAGCCACCCTGCCAGCCCGTCCAATATTTTCTCCCTGGGTCTGCCTGGTGCTCTCTTTCCCTCCAGCTTTACTTTTGTGACTAGGTGCTCTGATTTCTCTCTCCCCATAAAATGTGGACTTAGTGTGATGTGATCCCATCATACTATAACATATCAATACCAACAAAATCATACATTGTTGACGATTTTATTCTGTCAAATCTAGCATGGTTATGGATAATGAATTCAACAGATATATTCATTCAACCATCACATTCACAAAAAAATATTGAAGAGCAGAAATGAAGTAGCCAAAGTATTATAGTCCAGCAATTGAAAGAAAACAAAAACATTTTCACTCTTTCCTGCAGGAAACTGGAGAATGGGATGAAGGAGTCAAAGGGTTAAGTTTTTGCTTCACTACCATGGTTGAAAATGCTGGATGCTGGTTGACATGTCGCAGGAGTCAAGGGGGGTAACTGCGCTTGGAAATTGTTAAAACTGAGACTGGTCGAAAGAACGCGATGTGCATGTTAAATATTTGCATATATTTATTGTATCATGAGTCCACCCATTCATATAACCTCCCCACTTCCCTGCTCATTAACACAAAATCAGCGCTATCTCGATATTTGACTGTCTTTCTTAGTGGGGGGGGGGGGGGGGGTTGTCATCGTTCAATATCATGTTCCCTTTGAACTAGAGTGTTTAGAAATTCCGCATTTTATTTCGATACTTTCGCTGATTAAAGATGAAGTAAAATTCCGTTTTAATATTACAGCAACATCGACAGAATTCAAAAAGCCTAACATGCCTGCACTGTTGTTATCATACACAAAATTGTAACATGCGTATTCATCATATAATTTCTATACTTGCACACAAAACCAGAGATACAAAAGGCAACCGAAAAAAATGTTATAGTGGTCTACATGTCATGCAATCATTCAGTCAAGGAATTATATATAAATATAATACCGAAATGACATACATACTTTTATAATACCGAAATTACATACATAATTGTAATACCGAAACGATATATAAATGCACACAATGGAAAGAATGAAGGGTCAGCTCTCTTTAGACATGGAGTTCAACAAGCGGAGCAACTCTAGTGAACATCATGCAAGCTTACAGGTTAGTGTTACTTCGTACTAACTTCAACAACACCACGACTCATTTGTGAGAAAAACAAAGTTTAATAAAGACGTAAATGCTTGGGAAAATAAATAATGTAAGAGTGCAAACATGAATGAATAAATGAACGAATCAAGGAATATGTGAACGAACGAATGAATGAATGAATGAATGAATAAACAAACAAACAAACAAACAAACAAATAAACAAACAAGTAAATGAACAAATAAACGAACAAATAAGTAAGTAAATAGATACATAAATAAATAAAAGTTTATAAATAAATCAGTACAAAAAAATCCACAGCCATCATTGTAAACATATCACAGCTAAGAAAATGCAGGAATAAATAAATAAATAAAATAAATAAATACAAATAAGTACAGCATCACAAATAACTGAAAATGGACACAGAAAAATAGATCACAGCTTAACTTAGAAAATTTCACGCTTTTTTAAATTAAACACAACCACAGTTTTGCTCAGTCGTCTGGACGTGGCAGGATTCACATATCTGATATGCTCGTCGTCTGGCAACGAAACAAATGCATAATAATATATGAACGTTCACACGCGCGTGCACACACACACACACACACACACACACACACACACACACACACACACACACACACATACATACACACACATAAACACTCACACGTCCCCGTTCACTCCACAGTGGATTTATCAAGTAAAACTGTCTGCTCTTTCACTTCAGAGCACGTCGCCGCTATGCAGCGCCACCCTTTTCATTATTATTGTTATTTTGGTCAAGATTTCCGAAAGGCAAGAATGCTAATTGGCCCTCGAAGGGAGGGACCTGAGAAATCCGCCTATCTCTTCAATCTTTTATACACGCACACAGACATATAAACACACACGCGCGCGCGCGCACACACACACACACACACACACACACACACACACACACACACACATACAAACAAACCAACAAACAAACAAACAGACACGCATACACACACATACACACACGCACAAAACATACACAAACAAACAAACAAACAAACAAACAAACAAACACATATACACGTATGCATACACACACAAACAAACACAAACAAGCATAACAACACGCTCAAAAACAACAACAACTAACTT
>CM060314.1:56186851-56199351 GCA_030674185.1 Monoplex corrugatus | reverse complement strand
ACTTACACACACACACACACACACACACACACACACACACACACACACACACACACACACACACACATACACACACAAACCAGCAGCATCATCATCATCATCACAGCTATAGTCACTATCATGGTAACACAACGAAACAGTACTTACTAGTTCCGCTTGTTTGCCTTTCGAAGACCTTCCAGGAACCGGTCTTTTTTTCTTGAGGTCTGCCAGAGCAGAGGCTGCCCTGACACCTATCAGGCCTGCAGAACCCCTACGTCCTATGGGGGAGCGGGCCAGTGGTTTGAGTTTACCACTGTCTGGTTTTCGTCCCTTGATGGCCACATTCTTCTTCCCTTGCTTCTTGTCCACTGTGCCAGAACCCGTTTCCTGCAGGAGTACGGTAAAAAGATGACAGTGCTGCTGACTGAAGAACGATTGTAGGTCTAATATGATAAGAAATCCAAAACAAGTGTGACTGCCCACGTTCAAGCAAACAGGAACCAGAAAAAAAAACAAATAAAAAAACAACTACAACAACAAAACAAACAAAAAACAAAAAACCGCGTATTTAACACAGCCAGATAAAACAGGCACAAATTTTGGGCCAGCTGACTTTTGTCAAGCTTGAAAGAAGCAGCAGGCAAGGTTCAGTCTTTTTTCTAATTTTTGTATTTGGTGTTTGTTTGTGTACTTACATTGACGCTTAATAAAGACCAGCTGGCCGAAAATTCGAACCTGTCTTGTCTGGTTGTGTTAAATACGCGTTTTGATTCTATTTTCATGTTTTTCTGGTTCCTGTTTGCTTGAACGCGGGCAGTCACATTTGTTTTGGATTTCATGTTCACATGGAAGACTAGAAAAATATCACTTGTCTAACAGGCGGGAGAATAACTGGCAGGGTCGAACCCAGACTCTCCAGGTCTACCGACTGGAAGTTTGAAGTCTTACCCACTGGGCCATGGCCGCTGTCAAATCATGATCAAGGACTGCATGACAAGCAGTGTCCTAGTATTAGGTATATTTGTTGTACTACAGCCTTTCTATAAACAGACCACTCAGTAATGTATACTTTTCTTTTCAATCTACCACCATGTTTTTTTTTTAAACGTGCCTCAAACGGCGTGGTGGTAGAACTTTATTTCTCTTCAACACATGAAAAACTTCATAGTCTAAAGCTAACTGTCCCCCAGCACTAACTGCAAAGGACATTCCTTCAGCACTAGCTGCCAAAGGAAAAAGCTGCGTTGTGTTCCTCGAGTTCCCTCTGAGTTCGTCTCCCGTGTCCTCCTCCTGCCCTCCGTTTTATGCTTGAAGTTGCGTGTCCCGCTGCGTTATTTGGAAGCAAGTCGTCACACTGAAAAAGGACCCCTGGGCATTCCCAGTAGAGGCTGCTAAAACAGAAGGCCACTTAATCACTGGCATCTACTGTACTGATGTTCAGAGATTTCTATAGATAACTCATCCCTGTGCCTTTCCTTTCTGCGTCGGTAGTATCAGTCTTTCGTTGTCTTCGTTAATTTAACCTCGGTCTGACTAACTGCGTACTATTCGCCTGGGGGTGGATCACATCACCTGTGACAATCTAGAGGCGTAGAAGCGGCTGCCTGCTATCGATGACAATCTAGAGCTGGCTGCCTACTGAAGTGTAACATATTGTACAGATGAGGCCTGTCTAGTGAAGCGAATCTGTCTCAAAATCAACTATGTTCGTGAGGCCTGTAGCTCACTCAGCTGTAAATGGGGTTTAGTCCTCTGACGACTGACTAGAAAGAAAGAAAGCAGAAGAAAACAACACAAAACAAACGTAAACACAAATAAAAAGGAAGAAGGAAAGAAAGAAAGACACAGACAGACAGACATACACACAGACAAGCAATTACACAACCAAATCTAATGCTGGAATGGACCATAGTATTAACAACCAACAACCGACTAACCAACCAACCAACCAGCCAGCACAATAGCCAACCGACCAGTCAATCAAGCAGCCAATCAATCAATCAATCAATCAATCAATCAATCAATCATCCAAGCAATTAAATCAAACCATAACCCCCAAACACGACTGACAGTATCATGATTGGCCGAGACTGAGTTACCAGCGAACAACCAAAAATTGAAATTAAATATATTTTTTAATATCACTCAGAAATTTTGGCATGGCATTTGCCACAACTTCAGTTTTAAAACGAAATCTTACACAAAATCCAGACCTTACAATTATCAAACTCCGTGGCATTTCAGAAGTATAACTTTGACGTCCATCGAGGACAATAGTCAACTGTCACAACAGAAAATTCAGATTGGAGGTATTGTCAAACATATGTGATAAAGTGCAGATGATGCATCTTCCTCAGAGAGTGTCAATATTAAGCAGTATTGTGGTCCGTCTGAGTTTCCAGACTTACTCTGTCACCACGCAACAGTCCACAATTTGGCTAAGTACAGCTTCCACCGAAACTAAGTAAACATAACTTCCGCCAAAACTGGCTAAATGCAGCTTCCAACATAACTGACTAAACACAGCTTCCACTGAAACTGGCTACACACAGCTTCCACTTAAAACGGCTGAACACCGCTTAGACTCAAACTGGATAAACACAGCTTCCACTCAAACTGGATAAACACAGCTTCCACTCAAACTGGATAAACACAGCTTCCACTTAAAAGGGATAAACACAGCTTCTTCTCAAACTGGATAAACACAGCTTCCACTGAAACTGGATAAACACAGCTTCCACTCAAACTGGATAAACACAGTTTCCACTCAGACTGGATAAACACAGCTTCCACTGAAACTGGATAAACACAGCTTCCACTTAAAAGGGATAAACACAGCTTCCACTGAAACTGGATAAACACAGCTTCCTCTTAAAAGGGCTAAGCACAGCTTCCACTGAAACTGGATAAACACAGCTTCCACTCAAACTGGATAAACACAGCTTCCACTCATACTGATAAACACAGCTTCCACTCAGACTGGATAAACACAGCTTCCACTCAAACTGGATAAACACAGCTTCCACTCAAACTGGATAAACACAGCTTAGACTCAAACTGAATAAAAACACAGCTCCCACTCAGACTGGATAAACAGCTTCCACTCAAACTGATTAAACACAGCTTCCACTCAAACTGGATAAACACAGCTTCCACTCAAACTGGATAAACACAACTTCCACTCAAACTGGATAAACACAGCTTCCACTCAAACTGGATAAACACAGCTTCCACTCAAACTGGATAAACACAGCTTCCACTCAAACTGGATAAACACAACTTGGACCACAACTGGCTGAAAATCCACCCTTAGAGAGTAGACAGCATCTTGTTCACACATCTAGCAATAACCATTGTACAGTGCTCAGCTCAGCAAACTACCGACCAGGTTGTGGGTTTGTGTCTCTTCAGTGATTTTTTTACAAAAAAAATCATTGTGGTATTTTCGGCCACAGTCAGGTCCTACCCATACTTAAGTAAGTAATATGCTCATTAGGGAGACTCGGATCACATTGTTGAGTCTCACCCACTAAACCCCTGGCCAACATCGCAGGTATCCGTATCTCTAGGGCCTGATTGATGCTAGGATATGTTATGATAGTAAGCGTAGAATACAGTCACGCAGTCTCAATCCTAGAAGGAGCTCCATAGCATTATGGCTTTATGATTATTATTCCCACTATCACCATGATATATAGCATTTTGAAACTGACCTAGCTTCTGTGGCCATTAAAATGGCATAAAACTGGGAAAGAAACAAAAAAGACAAAAAGAAAAGTTAAAGTTGGGCACAACTGAACTGAGATGATCCTTAAAATATCTTGTGTCCACATTTTATTTAGTTTCGTTTAGTTTTCACAGACAGACAGACACACAGACACATGCACACACGTGCACACTGACATAGACCCCTCTCAGGTGGATAAAAAACAAACCAATCAAAATGTCACGAAAAATCACCACTTGATCCACAATGTCATGAATGGCCACCATAGTGTTGCCCTCCATCTTGTAGTAAAGACCCAGGGAGCTACGCCTGCCCAGGGGAGTCTCGCTTCGGGAGTGCGGGTCGTGGGGGTCGTGGGGGTCGTGGGGGTCATGATGCAGATCAGAGTGGGGAGTCATCGCTCCACTCCTGGGGGAGCTCTCTTCCGCGATGAGAGGGCTCTGATCACTGAAGGCGGTGCTGTGAATGCTTCCGTTTTTCTTGCCGTTGCCAGCACCAGTGTAGGACCTGTTAGGATGGGAATTGGCATCCGATGACCTTACTTGTTCTTAGATGTGTGTGTGTGTGTATGTGTGTGTGTGTGTGTGCGTGCGTGTTTGTGTGTGTGTGTGTGTGTGTGTGTGTGTGTGTGTGTGTGTGTGTGTGTGCGTGCGACAGAGAGACTGCGAATGAGAGAGAGAGACAAAGAGAGAAAGAGAAATGAAACATCGAGACACACTAACCCATAGACAAATACAGAGACAACCAGACCGACAGATAGACAGAGACAGAGAGAGACAGAGAGAGGCAGAGAGTGACAGAGAGATACAGAGAGAGGCAGGAGAGACATAGAAAGAAGGAAACAAAGAGAGAACGAAATTTCATTTTCGAAACACATAGAAACACGTACACACACACGAACATACACACAAACGCGCATGTGCTCACACTCACACACGCGCGCGCAAACACACACACACACACACACACACACACACACACACACGCACGAACACGCACACACACACACACACACACACTGCACACACACACACACACACACACACTACACACACGAACGCACGCACGCACTCACACACTCACACACACACACACCACACACACACGCACACTCTCACACACTCACACACACACACACACACACACACACACACACACACACACACACACTAATATTGTATCTCACCTATGACTGATGGGCCCTTCATCAATGGGAGGTAACCGAGAGGGCGGACACATCGGCTCATGGATTCCCACCCCTTGTTTGGCGGCCACCAGAGTGCTCTGCCCTTCACTGTCATACATACCTCCCAAGTCATCAACATCCGTGTCGTCCCCATCGCCCACAAAGGAATCCGAACCTGCACATGGAACATTCATTGTGAAACGAGCGTGTCCATGCCTTTGTACCTTAGTATTCTGTCTGTGTCGAGGACGTTATCCCTTAGTGCTCTCAGCGTGTCGACAACTTTGTCCCTTAAGTGTTCTCAGCGTGTGGACAACTTTGTTTCAGAGAGGACAGAGAACATGACCATATTGAAAATAGTTCTGTCTTTAAAATGCAAACATGTATAACTATTCATTATGACCTCAATGATATACGAAAACAAAAAATAATGAAAAAGAATTTAATAAAAAAAAAAGAGGAACGGAAAAAAGACAGAAAAGACAAGAAAAGAAGAGGGAAAAAGTATAAAAGAAGAGAGGAGAACGAACAGACCAGATCAGACCAGACCAGACCAGAACACAACAGAACACTACAGAACACAACAGGCCAGAACAGAACAGAACAGTACAGAACACAACAGGCCAGAATAGAACAGACCAGACCAGACCAGACAACACCAGACTAGACTAGAACAGAGAAAAACAGAAAAGAACAGACCAGAACAGAACAGAAAAAAGATCCGAACCTTCGGCCTGCACAGGTGCGACCATGACGGGGACGCGTGGTGTGACAGGGAAGCGATTCTCTGAGCGTTCTAAGGTGGACGTGCCGTCTGTCTCCTCAGTGTCCACTTCCGCTTCTTCCAGTACGCTGCTAGTGGTCTCCCCTCCGATCACGTGGAAGTGCTTTTTCACGGGAGAGCTCCCTCCCGCTGTGGTCATGATGAGAATAGTGGAAATCAAATTAAATTGAAGTGAGTCAGCTCCAACAAGAAAAGTGTGAAACCAGAAAAACAGCAACAACAACAACAACAACAAAACAAGAAAAAGGAATCAAATGGGTATTTAACAGAACCAGACAAGACAGGCGCAAATTTTCGGCCAAATGGCCTTTGTCAAGATTGACGTAAGATCACAAACGAACAAACATCAAATACAACAATTAGGAGAAAATGACTTAATCTGGCCTGCTGCTTCGTCAAATGTGAGAAAAGGTCTATCTGGTATTTGTTCGTTTGTGATCTTACGTCTACGGTTGACAAGGCCATTTGGCCGAAAATTTGCGCCTGTCCTGTATGGTTCTATTAAATACGTCGTACTGGTTCGTTTTTTTGTTGTTGTTTTTTTTGCTTTTTTTCTGGTGTCTGTTTGCTTGAATGTGGGCAGTCACAATCGTTTTGGGTTTGTCAAGAATAGTGTGAATTAGCGTACAATACCAATGGTTTTATTTGCGTTTTGAACATCGGTTCAGTCAAATGATAAGACAAATAGATGGTTTTATGGCAAGGATTACGACAGTAGTGGCATCAATGGCAAGGATTGTCATCATCATCACCATCATCATCATGTGCCTTGCCGCATAGCGTTTGCGATCACGGCCTTCCATACGAATCTATCTTTTGTACTGCAATTGTATCTCCCACCTTTTCTGTCCTTATCGACCTTGCAAACCCATCCAGAATTTCTTAAGATCTTTCTTATGTATTCCTGGTGTTTTTCCCTCTAGCTTTTCCATTGTGACTAGGTACTCTAATTTCTCTTGCCTCATAAAATTCCCTTAAACATTACTTTTGTTTTCCTAATCTTCTTTGCTAATGTTCATTTTGTGTTTGTCTCTTTCAAGATTGTTTCGTTTCTTTTCTTTGTTGTCCATGGAACTTTTTAGCATTCTTCGAAACCACATTTCAGCTGCTTCAATCTTGGTTTGATTTTGTTGTTACTGTCTATGCTTTGCCAATCGTGGCAAGGATTTCATAGATTATAAAAGACTATCACCTTGATGAAGCCCACATCAGCCTTCTGAAAACATTTTAATAACACCAACTGCTCCTCTGGTTTCTAGTGGTCCTTCCAGCAAACAAAACGGCTTGTAGTTAAAACGTATGATAATGATGGCTACTACCACTATTTCTCATAATGATGGCTACTACTACTATTTCTGCTACCACAACTATAAGTATTACTATCACCATTACTGCTCTTACTACTACTATTACTACTACTACTACTACTACTACTACTACTACTACTACTGCTACTGCTGCTGCTTTTGCTACTGCTGCTGCAGCTGCTGCTATTGATGCTACTACTATTACTACTACTACTGCTGCTGCTGCCACTACTGCTGCTCCTGCTACTGCTACTACCATTAATGTTATTATTACAATTATTGTTATTATCAATATTATTGTTATTATTATTGTTGTTATCATCATCATCATTATTATTGTTATTATTATTATTATCGTAGTTATTATCATTATTATTGTTGTTATTGCTTTTGTTCTTGTTTTTGTTGTTGCTGTTATAATGATGGTGATGATGAAGACGACGACGACGACGATGATGATGATGATGGCCATCATTATTATGCCATTTTGACTGTGTTGCCAGAATCAATATCAGGAACCCAAAGGCTTACTCACGTGTAGCTGGCACACCATTGGTTATGGAGTCGCCGTCAGAGATGGCATTGGGGATGGGGATAGGGATGGGGGTGGGGGTCTTGACAGACAGCAGAACGTTAGAGACAGGGGATTCCCGACCCCCCGGGATGTTGATGTCTTTACGTAACAGCTGCAAGACGTTGATGGGAGCGTCATCATCTTCAGGACTGGTTTCCCTTGACAGAGACTTGTCTGGTTCCTGAAAATGGAAAGTGACCAATGTGTCTAGTTCAGAGTGCATCTGCAGGTTTGTATCTGTCTATTTATCTGTCTGTATGTCTGTCTAAATGTCTTTATCTGTCTGCTTGCCTGTCTGTAATAATAATAATAATAATAATAATAATAATGATAACAACAACAATAATAATAATAATAAATAGGGTATTTATTTGTACGGCGCCAATTCTTGACAATTCAAATCAAGGCTCACCCACGCATCAGACAGACATACGCATGCAATCAACGTAGATAACCTTACAACATACGGGGGGAAAAGCTCAACAACTAACACAAAAACAAACAAAAAACAGAAAACGAAAAAAAAAAAAGAAACAATATCAGAATTCATTGTCGGGAAAAGATGTGTCCGTCTGTCTGTCTATGTGTCTGTATGTCTGTATCTCTCTCTCCCTCTCTCTCCCTCTCTCTCCCTCTCTCTCTCCCTCCCTCTCTCTCTCTCTCTTTCTCTCCCCCCCCCCCCCCCCGCGCGCTCTTTCTCTCTTCATCTCTCTCTCTCTCTCTCCCTCTCTCTCTCTCTCTCTCTCTCTCTCTCTCTCTCTCTCTCCCCGCGCTCTTTCTCTCTCCATCTCTCTCTCATCTCTTTGTTTCTCTCTCTCTCTCTCTCTCTTTCTCTCTCTCTCTCTCACACACACACATACACACTGACACACACACACACACACACACACAAACACACACAAACACACACACACACACACACACACACACACACACACACACACACACACACACACACACACACACACACACACACACACTCGTTACCTTATCCCTCTCTATAAAACTCCCGAACCAACCAACCAACTATGGCCGTCTTTACCACCACCATCACTACAGCTGCAACAATCAACCACCACTACCGCCTAATTAAATCAACAACAACAACAACAACAAAACAATAACAATAATAGCAACAATAACAACACCCTTTCATAACTATTTCCGCTACTGACAACTGCTTAGTTCTTTCTACCCGTCTAACTTCAGCCCTTCCATCTGACCACTCTGCAATTCTCTGTTCTCTCGACATTTCTCCTCCTTCCCGTACCATGCGCACAGTGACTCGACGCAATCTCAAATCTATCGACCTCTCCACATTTTCATCTGATGCCTCCCGTCTCCTTTCTGAAAAGTCACATAACCTTGCCGATGAATTCTATACTACTCTCCACCATCTTCTGGACACTCATGCTCCAGCCACAACCCGTCTTTTACCTGACCGCCCCCCTACCCCCTGGCTCACTCATGAGATCGCCTGTGCAAAACGTGCCCGCCGCAGAGCAGAGCGCCGCTGGCGCAAATCCAAACTCACTGTACACAGGCAACTTTTCCAAGCCTCTAAAACAAAAGTATCCACCCTCATTGCATCAGCAAAAACAAGCTATTTCCAAACCAAAATCCTGAATGCCTCTTCTTCAAAAGAACTCTTTACAACCATGAATCATCTCCTTGGCACACGAAAAGATTTACCTCTCCCAACAAAACATACAAATGAAGAACTCCCATCTGTATTCTCCAACTATTTCACCACCAAAATACAAACTCTTCGTGACAGGCTTGACAGGACACCCTGTCAACCATGCCCACCTGACCCTTCCTTCTCTGGCACACCTCTTACTACTTTTACCCCAGTCTCACAAGAAGAAATTCTCAACACAATCAGATCCATGTCGTTCAAAACCTGCGAACTAGATCCTCTTCCAGGTTCTCTCTACGCCGACTGTCTCCCTACTCTCCTCCCATTCATCACTGACATCATCAACACTTCTCTTCAAACTGGAACTGTCCCTGATTCTTTCAAGTCTGCTATTGTTCACCCTCTCCTCAAGAAACACAATTTAGATCCAAATGAACTGAAAAATTACCGGCCTATCTCTAATCTCTCTTTCTTGTCAAAACTCCTTGAAAAAGTCGTCCTCAACCAGCTGAACTCTCACCTGTCTGCCAACAATCTCCTCAATCCTTTCCAGTCAGCCTACCGCCAGTGCCATAGCACTGAAACTGCCCTACTACACATTCTCAACAATCTCCTCCTTGCAACTGATACTGGCAAAGTCTCTCTCCTCACACTCCTTGATCTGTCTGCAGCCTTTGATACCATTGATCATGGTATTCTCCTTTCTAGACTTCATCATACTTTTGGCATCTCTGACATTGCTCTGTCTTGGTTCACTTCATACCTATCCAACAGAAAACAAACCGTTCTCATCAATGGCACTTACTCTCAACCTGCATACCTGACCTGTGGTGTTCCACAAGGATCTGTCCTTGGCCCTGTTCTTTTCACTCTTTACACCTCCCCCCTGTCCACCATCATCAACTCCCATTCTATAAAACACCACTTCTATGCTGATGACACCCAACTTCAAGACAGTGACTCACCTGATAATATACAGCGCCTGTTGACTCGCACCACTGAGTGTTACTCGGACATTAAGAACTGGATGACACACAATAGACTTCAGCTTAATGACGACAAAACAGAAGCTATCCTCATTGGCACCCGTCAGAAACTTTCTCAGCTGCCTCCTCTTTCTCTCCCATTATGTAACACATCAGTCCCAATTTCTGATTCAGCTAAAAACCTTGGTGTCTGCATTGACTCTACCCTCTCCATGAACAACTTTGTTTCTCAAACTGCCAGATCCTGCTACTATCATCTCCATCGTATAAGGCTGATCAGGAAGTATCTCTCTGTCGAAACAACTGCAAAACTCGTTCTCTCCTTCATAATGTCTCGCATTGACTATTGCAATTCACTCCTGTCTGGTCTTCCTGCCTCCACCATTCACATCCTACAGCGCATTCAAAACAATGCTGTATGCCTTGTACTCAAAAAGAAAAAAGCTGACCACATATCTCCTCTCCTGGCACAACTTCACTGGCTCCCTGTATCAAAGCGCATACAGTACAAACTAGACACCATGTGCTACAAAAGCCTCAATAACGCAGCCCCCGATTACCTGTCAAGCCTACTTGAGATCTATGTTCCCTCACGTACCCTCCGCTCTGCCTCCGATCCTCTGACTTTTCGCTTTCCACGCACTAAGCTCAATACCTATGGTCCACGAGCCTTCTCTGTTTCTGGTCCACTCTCCTGGAACAAACTTCCTCTCTCAGTCCGTCAGCAACCTACTTTTGTCTCCTTCAAGTCCGCTCTCAAAACTCACCTTTTCTCCTCCGCATACAATCCTAACCCCCCTCTGCAGCCTGTCTCCGCTCGGAGGGAATCACATGGTTATAATATATAATTGTATATGCTATGCTCTCTATAATTTTCCATTGCTTTTATTCTTGCTTTTATTGCTTTTATTCTTTCTCCCCATTTATAGCCATGCGTGTGTGTGTGTGTGTATGTGTGTGTGTGTGTGTGTGCGTGCGTGTGTGTGCGTGCGTGCGTGCGTGCGTGCTTGCGTGTGTGTCTGCTTCAGCGCTTAGATTTGATTTTATCAAGATTTTGCGCTATATAAATATTGTAATTATTATTATTATTATTATAACTATCATAACCACACCACGACCACCATCACCAGTGCAGCAACCATCAATACCATCCCCACTACGTCCACCGATGATAACAACAACACCAACATCATCCACCATGGCCAGACCAATAGTCTCACCAACACTATCATCAACAGGACTATTGATCGACTCTCTCATTGATCCCACGTATAAGTAGGCATGCTGGTCTTCATCGTCTGGCGTGGGTCTTCATGTGGTATACGAGACCGATCCTGGAGACATAATATGTTCTTCCACAAACACTGTTGGGGAAGGAGTCCTGTGGCCTTGGGTTCTACTATTATTCCAGTGGTTGGCTAATAAAATACCAGTATAATATATAGACCAGGTAAACCATAGTCTAGGTAGGGCCTCAGGACCTGGCCAGCTCATGGGTTTATGTGCAAGCTTAAGGCTTGTGCCATGATCACCATACACGTGGCACCTGTGATGTTAGTGCATATGGAATTCATTCCGAAAGCGGAGACGTTATCTTGAGAAACTGAAACTGAAACTGAAACTTGGGTTCTACTTCCGCCCGTTCCTCTTGCGTTCAATAGTAGCTGTTGTTTGCTGTTCAGATATGATTCTCCTGCTGTGTTGTGGGCAATGTCTTCCCAGTTGGTCATGTTGATGCCACAACTGATGAAGTTGGCCTTCAAGGCATCTTTTTATCGCTTAAGAAGTCTTCCTTGGTCACGGTATCCTTACTTCAGCTTTCCATACAGGGACGTCTTTGGGGTGTGATTGTTTTCCTTCCAGAGAACGTGTCCTGTTCAGCAAAGCTTGCATTTGCTGAGTAAACACGCCACGTTTGGTGAGCTGTGTCACTTTTCTTCAGGATTTGAAAGTTGGATACTTGATCTTGACAATTGATGCTGCAGGTCTTATGCAGACATCTTTGGTGGGTCTGTCCCAAGTGTTATATGTGTCGTCGGTAGAAACGACCAACTAGGCCAACACCAGCACCAGCTCCAGCAGTACCATTTATCATCACTTTCACAGCATCACCACCAACACTACATCATCAATCACCTCCATATCACTCTATTCAACATCATCAAGCGCTTTGCCACATGGCGTTGGAGATCATGGCCTTCCATCTGTTTCTATCCCTTGTTGCTGCAAGCACATCTTCCACCCTCTCTGTCTTCAGCTACACTGCAGGTCCGTCCAATATTTTTCCCCTGGGTCTGCTTGGTGCTCTCTTTCCC
>CM060314.1:56159351-56179351 GCA_030674185.1 Monoplex corrugatus | reverse complement strand
CACACACAACACACACACACACACACACACACCACACACACACACACACAATAACACACACCCAAACACACACCACACACACACAATATATATATATATATATATACATGTATATGTTATATATATATATACTTAGAGAGAGAGGGGCAGAGAGAGGGGGGGATGGAGAGAGAGAGAGAGAGAGAGAGGGAGAGATAATTTTGTCAAAATTGAGTAATGTCATTGATTTTCCCATCCACTGTCACGTATGTTTTTCCTATATACGGCATACAAAGATTTCAAAATAGCTGCAATTATAATACAGTTACAGAAAATAAGAAACACCAAGACGGTATGCCCGTATATATTGACATTGAAGATATGGGGGATTACAGTAAGAGGGTGTTTAACTGTAGCTTAACACTTTGGGGAGATCCGGACAGCAGAAGGTCCTCAGAGGAGAAACCCCCGTCAAACAAGTGGGCCCTTTATTCCTGACACAGTAAGAACGTGTGCAATTAGAACTACAGACGTGTACAAAAATATAAAGAAATCAGAAAAAATCGCTATTACAACAATGGAAAACTGGAGACGTTAAGAAGGTTTGCACTACGTATGGAAGCTAGGAATTACAAGGAACCAAAAAGTTTGCAATTATGATTGTACATATGTGTACAGAGAGTGCAAGGAATTAAATAGAGTTTTCAATTGTATTTGAGCAGGGAAAATGAATGGATTTCGGGAGATTTATGTCTATATTTGGACACTGAAAATACTAGAAATTTAGAAGCCTGTTAGTATGCTCAAGGAATTTAGAAGATTTGCAATGGTCCAATTTAATGGAAACTAAAACGAATTCAGCGAGTTTGCAGCATAGTTGGAAATAGACAAGACAAGAGAATCAGACGATTTTTCCATTGCAATACACGTACACGACGTGGGAAATACACGGGATTCAGATGGTTTGCTTGCATAAATGGAAAACTGAACATAATGCAAGGAATTCAGAGGGTTCACAAATATACTCACGAACAAAACACACACATACACACACAAAAACGCAAGGAATCTGGGGTGTTTGTACTTCTGTGTGCACATTAGAAGAAAAATACAAGTATTCATTTCACGTCTTATATTATTCCCAAATAATCTTAAACCATATTCTTCTGAAACGCCCCCACGATGATTCATCATCCTAATCCTGGAAACACACACCACACACACACACACACACACTACACACACACACACACACACACACACACACACACACACACTCACTCACTCACTCATACACATGTATACACACACTCACACACACATACACGCACGCACAGTGACATTATATATTGTAGGCAGTAAGGTAATTATAGGAGCCATTGGTGATTGAAGCCAGGCAGTACACCATTCCACATACACACACACACACACACACTCTCTCCCTCTCTTAAATTTATTGTGTACTTACTGGAGTAGAATACCCGTGTAGCACAGGCCGTGTAGTCCACAGTAACCTGAGAGTCAGTACAGCCATGAAGTTCCCCACTGGTGACATTACACGTGCTGCCAGTCCCGTTGTTTATATCGTAGTCCCACCTGAAGCCTAGGTCTGTGGGGCAGGTGGCCTTTGCTGCCTCTCCATCACCTGACCCACAGCACAACCACCATCAAGTCTTTTAGTTGGGCAACTATCTTTGATCATGCTCCGTGCCTTATGAAAACACCAACATTCTCAGCATGCATTGCCACTTAAGAGAAGTATGCAGATTGTGCAGTGATAAAAACTACATAGGTAAACAATTCTATGCTTACACTAATCTTTAAGAAAAGTAATGATATGCCCAATGTTATTTTATTCTTTTAGAAAGGTATGCCTAATTGTATCTTGTTCTTTTTGGAAAGGTATGCTCGATGTTATCTTGTTCTTTTCAAATGGTACATGTATGCCCAATGAAATAAGAGGGAAGCAGGGAGAATTTTTATAATATAATCAAAGGACATGACTCTTGAGAATTATCTCCCATGTTGTATAGAACTTCTCAAATCTAACACAGTTTGCACTACCCATTCAGCTAGCATAGAAGCAGATACAAATTGTTCTGAGCTTGCTGTTTTTGTACTTTGTATCTGCTTCTATGCTAGATGAATGGGTAGTGCAAACTGTGTTAGATTTGAGAAGTTCTATACAACATAGGAGATCATTTTTAAGAGTTATGTCCTTTGATTATGGTATGCTAAATGTTATCTTGTTCTTTTGGAATGATGTGCCTGGTTTTATGTTATTCTTTTGAAACGGTATGCTTAATGTTATCCTGTTGATTTGGAATGGCATGCCCCGTGTTATCTTGTTCCTTTGGAATGGTATGCCCCATGTTATCTTGCTCTCTTCAAATGGTATGCACAATGCTATCTTGCTTTCTGCAAACTGTATGCCCAGTGTTATCTTGCTTTCTTCAAATGGTATGCTCTGTGTGTTCTTGCTTTCTTTAAATGGTATGCTCTGTGTGATCTTGCTTTCTTCAAATGGTATGCCCAGCGTTAACTTCATCATCATCATGGCGTTGGCGATTATGGACTTCCATCTGTCTCTATCTCTTGTTGCCTCAAGCATCTCTTCCACCCTTCTTGTCTTCTGCCACTCTGCAAGTCCGTCTAGTATCTTCTCCCTGGGTCTACCCGGTGCTCTCCTTCCCTCCAGCTTTCCCGTTGTGACCAGGTGTTCCAATTCCCCTTTCCTCATAAAATGGCCTATGAATGTTTCCTGCCTTTTCCTAATCTTCCTTATGAATGATCTACTTGTGTCTGCCTCCATCAAGACTGTCTCGTTTGTTTTCTTTGCTGTCCACGGAACTCTCAACATCCTTCTTAGAAACCACATCTCGGCTGCCTCAATCTGTCGACGCCTCTCAACCGTACAACAGTATTGGTTCTATATAACATTCAAGAACTCTCTTCCTGATGTTAATTGATAGGCATTTATTGGTAAGAATGCTTTCCATCTTCTTGAATGTTGTTTTGGCTTGGCCGATTCTGCTGGCTATTTCTGATGTGCATCTGCCGTCTGGTGAAATGATCGTTCCCAGGTATTTAAACTGATCAACCTGTGTCAAAGTTGTGCCGTTTGCTGTTATTTTGCATGAGGGGATTTCTTTTTTTTTTTTTACTGATCATCATGAGCGTTAACTTGCTTTCTCCAAATGGTATGACCAATGTCATCTTGCTCTCTTCAGTTGATATGCCCAATGTTATCTTGCTCTCTTCAGATGATATGCCCAATGTCATCTTGCTCTCTTCAGATGATATGCCCGATGTTATCTTGCTTTCTTTAGATGATAATGCCCGATGTTATCGTACTTTCTTTACATGATAATGCCCGATGTTATCTTACTTTCTTTAGATGATAATGCCCGATGTTATCTTACTTTCTTTAGATGATAATGCCCGATGTTATCGTACTTTCTTTAGATGATAATGCCCGATGTTATCTTGCTTTCTTTAGATGATAATGCCCGATGTTATCTTGCTTTCTTTAGATGATAATGCCCGATGTTATCTTGCTTTCTTTAGATAATAATGCCCGATGTTATCTTACTTTCTTTAGATGATAATGCCCGATGTTATCTTACTTTCTTTAGATGATAATGCCCGATGTTATCTTACTTTCATTAGATGATAATGCCTGATGTTATCTTACTTTCTTTAGATGATAATGCCCGATGTTATCTTACTTTCATTAGATGATAATGCCCGATGTTATCTTACTTTCTTTAGATGATAATGCCCGATGTTATCTTACTTTCTTTAGATGATAATGCCCGATGTTATCTTACTTTCTTTAGATGATAATGCCCGATGTTATCTTACTTTCTTTAGATGATAATGCCCGATGTTATCTTGCTTTCTTTAGATGATAATGCCCGATGTTATCTTGCTTTCTTCAGATGATAATGCCCAATGTTATCTTGCTTTCTTTAGATGATAATGCCCGATGTTATCGTACTTTCTTTAGATGATAATGCCCGATGTTATCTTGCTTTCTTTAGATGATATGCCCGATGTTATCTTACTTTCTTTAGATGATAATGCCCGATGTTATCTTACTTTCTTTAGATGATAATGCCCGATATTATCTTACTTTCTTTAGATGATAATGCCCGATGTTATCTTACTTTCTTTAGATGATAATACCCGATGTTATCTTACTTTCTTTACATGATAATGCCCGATGTTATCTTACTTTCTTTAGATGATAATGCCCGATGTTATCTTACTTTCTTTACATGATAATGCCCGATGTTATCTTACTTTCTTTAGATGATAATGCCCGATGTTATCTTACTTTCTTTAGATGATAATGCCCGATGTTATCTTACTTTCTTTAGATGATAATGCCCGATGTTATCTTGCTTTCTTTAGATGATAATGCCCGATGTTATCTTGCTTTCTTCAGATGGTGTGTTTAATCCATACCCATCGTCTTTTCATCATGAATGTGTTCACGCCCTCATGTTTGCATTGGCATCAGGTCATTTAAAGATGATACAAGTAAACAAAACACAAGAAAAGGATACTGACCGTCCTTGATCATGACCTGGAACAGAGCAGGGTCATACTGGTAAGTGTTCAAGGAGCACACCTCAATGGACGTTGGATCAGAAAAGGTCGTTGGTCTGTATACTGTCTGTTCCCCGTTCGTGGTAAAGTCTGATGGACAGCAAGAACACAGATGTTATTATACCTAGCATAGTGCATAGTGTATAGATGTGTTACAAGACACACAAACACACGCACGTGCACACGCAAGCGCGCACGCCCCACACACACACACACACACACACACTTGCAAAACATACAAACATACACAAACACATACACACACATACACAAACGTACACATATACAAACACACACGCAGACACGCACGCGCGCTCAACACGCACACACACACATACACAAGAACACATATGCATGGGCACACATATTCACATACAAGCACCCACACACATACACGTACACATCGCACACCAGCTAGAACATACACGCATATGACCAGGCATGCACATGCACACACAGACACACACACGCGCGCAAGTACACACACGCACGCACACACATACACACATACAACAACGCATGCACCTACACATATACGCACGCGTGTGCGCGGGCACACACACACAGACGCACGAACGCACATACACACACACACGCACACATACACATAAACACAGAAGACAGTTTTTGACATATATGCCTCATCATCATTAATATATGATTTTTTTGTTAGCCTGTCAAAAAGTTCTATAGCGGATTACCTTTAATATGTTATTTCACTTGTTTACTGTCATTGTTAGTCAATTCTTAGTTATATTTTTATTCATTTCTTCTAGATATTTATTAATTTTGTTCGTTATTTTGTTTGTTTACATCGTTAATTATGGTAACGTTATTTGTAAGTTTTACCTTCCCTTCCTCGAAACAGTTGTTTTCTGGATCGTCTTTTCTCAAGATCGAAATTTAATTGACAATTTTCAAATATTTCTCCTCACTCCTTCTCTACCCCCCCCCCCCCTCTTATTCATTTATATATTTATTTATTCAATTTTTGTGTCTAAAATCACTTTAGTGAATAGACATAAATCAAAGACCAACCATAAACACACACACACACACACTCACGCAAGCACACATGCAAGCACAACCACACACACACGCACAGCCATTCACACACACATACACAAACACAGCCAATCATACACACACACACACACACACACACACACACTCACACACACACACACACACACACACACACACACACACACACACACACACACACACACACACACACATACACGCATACACGCATACACGAAATTTTAGATTCGCAAACGAAGATTGATGGTTTAGCCAAAGTTCCTTTATGTTCAGGGTGTCAAAGGCTTTGGTAAGGTCAACAAATATGATGTAGAGTTCTGTCTATTGTTAATAATATATTTATAATAATATATTTTATTTATATAGCGCAAAATCTTGACAAAATCAAATCTAAGCGCTGAGCGTATACATGCATACATACCTACATACATATGAGCGTATACATGCATACATACATGCTTACATACTTACATACATAAATCTAAGCTGAGCGTATACATGCACACATACATACATACATAAATCTAAGCGTATACATACATACATACATACATACATACGTACGCACATGCATACATAATAATTACAACATTTATACAGCGCAAATCTCGACAAAATCAAATCCAAGCGCCGAAAAGACACACACGCACACACGCACGCACGCACGCACACGCACACACACACACACACACACACACACACACACACACACACACACACATGCATGGCCACAAATGGGGAGAAAAGAATAAAAGCAATAAAAGCAAGAATAAAACCAATGGAAAACCACAGAGAGCACATCATATACAATTATATATTAAAACAAAGTGATTCCCTCCGAGCGGAGACAGGCTGCAGAGGGGGGTTGAGTGAGGTTAGGATTTTATGCAGAGGAGAAAAGGTGAGTTTTGAGAGCGGACTTGAAGGAGACAAAAGTAGGTTGCTGACGGACTGAGAGAGGAAGTTTGTTCCAGGAGAGTGGACCAGAAACAGAGAAGGCTCGTGGACCATAGGTATTGAGCTTAGTGCGTGGAAAGCGAAAAGTCAGAGGATCGGAGGCAGAGCGGAGGGTACGTGAGGGAACATAGATCTCAAGTAGGCTTGACAGGTAATCGGGGGCTGCGTTATTGAGGCTTTTGTAGCACATGGTGTCTAGTTTGTACTGTATGCGCTTTGATACAGGGAGCCAGTGAAGTTGTGCCAGGAGAGGAGATATGTGGTCAGCTTTTTTCTTTTTGAGTACAAGGCGTACAGCATTGTTTTGAATGCGCTGTAGGATGTGAATGGTGGAGGCAGGAAGACCAGACAGGAGTGAATTGCAATAGTCAATGCGAGACATTATGAAGGAGAGAACGAGTTTTGCAGTTGTTTCGACAGAGAGATACTTCCTGATCAGGCTTATACGATGGAGATGATAGTAGCAAGATCTGGCAGTTTGAGAAACAAAGTTGTTCATGGACAGGGTAGAGTCAATGCAGACACCAAGGTTTTTAGCTGAATCAGAAATTGGGACTGATGTGTTACATAATGGGAGAGAAAGAGGAGGCAGCTGGGAAAGTTTCTGACGGGTGCCAATGAGGATAGCTTCTGTCTTGTCGTCATTAAGCTGAAGTCTATTGTGTGTCATCCAGTTCTTAATGTCCGAGTAACACTCAGTGGTGCGAGTCAACAGGCGCTGTATATTATCAGGTGAGTCACTATCTTGAAGTTGGGTGTCATCAGCATAGAAGTGGTGTTTTATAGAGTGGGAGTTGATGATGGTGGACAGGGGGGAGGTATAAAGAGTGAAAAGAACAGGGCCAAGGACAGATCCTTGTGGAACACCACAGGTCAGGTATGCAGGTTGAGAGTAAGTGCCATTGATGAGAACAGTTTGTTTTCTGTTTGATAAATACGAAGTGAAAAAGGAGAGAGCAATGTCAGAGATGCCAAAAGTATGATGAAGTCTAGAAAGGAGAATACCATGGTCAATGGTATCGAAGGCTGCAGACAGATCAAGGAGTGTGAGGAGAGAGACTTTGCCAGTATCAGTTGCAAGGAGGAGATTGTTGAGAATGTGTAGTAGGGCAGTTTCAGTGCTATGGCATTGGCGGTAGGCTGACTGGAAAGGATTGAGGAGATTGTTGGCAGACAGGTGAGAGTTCAGCTGGTTGAGGACGACCTTTTCAAGGAGTTTTGACAAGAAAGAGAGATTAGAGATAGGCCTGTAATTTTTCAGTTCATTTGGGTCTAAATTGTGTTTCTTGAGGAGAGGGTGAACAATAGCAGACTTGAAAGAATCTGGGACAGTTCCAGTTTGAAAAGAAGTGTTGATGATGTCAGTGATGAATGGGAGGAGAGTAGGGAGACAATCGGAGTAGAGAGAACCTGGAAGAGGATCCAGTTCGCAGGTTTTGAACGACATGGATCTGATTGTGTTGAAAATTTCTTCTTGTGAGACTGGGGTAAAAGTAGTGAGAGGTGTGCCAGAGAAGGAAGGGTCAGGTGGGCATGGTTGACAGGGTGTCCTGTCAAGCCTGTCACGAAGAGTTTGTATTTTGGTGGTGAAATACTTAGAGAATACAGATGGGAGTTCTTCATTTGTATGCTTTGTTGGGAGAGGTAAGTCTTTTCGTGTGCCAAGGAGATGATTCATGGTTGTAAAGAGTTCTTTTGAAGAAGAGGCATTCAGGATTTTGGTTTGGAAATAGCTTGTTTTTGCAGATGCAATGAGGGTGGATACTTTTGTTTTAGAGGCTTGGAAAAGTTGCCTGTGTACAGTGAGTTTGGATTTGCGCCTGCATGTAACACCATGGGGTTGTTCCTCCACTGGCCGTGAAGCCACAATGACTCTTTGAAAGAGGTTCAACTGCACTAGTGGATACCAGTCTGTTCAGCGATGTTTTCGTGAAGACAGTTAGAGTTGTCGGACTTTTCTACGTTGTTCTTGTAAATGATAATGATGATGACTGCATCACGATGGTCATGACAACAAGTTCCCTGTTACCAGCAGCAGACGAAGAAGTGATTGTCTTTCCTATTAAATGCTGGGTCTCTGTCTTTGTATGTCTCAGGTGAGATACATATCGGTTGCTTCTTTTCCCACTCTACAGTTGCTCTATAATGTTTGCAGTATCTAGCAGAATTGCTACTTTATTGTCTTTACCGGTTGTTGTGAGATGTGGTACATCTCTGGTTCCTGGACTGTGTCACAGGTGTTGAGGAGGGTTTCATAGAAGAGGCTCGAGATAGAATCTTTGTCTTCAGCTGTTTTCCGTCTGTACACTAAAGTGGTGGGTGGGTGTGGAGTTTGGATCTGGTAAGAATTGCTGTATTCCGCTCGCAGACTCCCTGCGTGTTTTTTCCACACCTTGTTTTTGATGTCACGAAGCTTGTACTGTAGAATACTACATGAAAAGCCAAAGGCTGCTTCTGCTAGGACACGATATTTAAGTCAGGTAACATTGGCGGGCTGATTTCTTCTTTGCCAGCAAATCTTCGATGTTCTATTTTGTTCCCATCCAACCTGTCCATCAGTCCATGTTTTTCTCTGTGGAAAATCCAAGGATTTTTTAAGATTTGCCGAACGATGACTTTGAGCTGGTACTACAGCACTTCTGGAGATGACTCCGCTGGACAGTTGGGTTCATCTAGTCTACACTGCACCATCTTCTGAACCTCTGCCATAACTTCAGCTGACTGGAATCTGTTAACAAGAAACGCCACGAGGGGTCAGATAGGACCCGGAGTACCAATGCCTCGCCATTCTGGGGACACTCATCTCCCAAGCTCTAGGTAGGGCCTCAGGACCTGGCCAGCTCATGGGTTTATGTCCATGCTTAAGGCTTGTGCCATGATCACCATACACATGGCACCTGTGAGGTTAGTGCATATGGAATTCGTTCTGAGCGCGGAGACGTCGTCTTGAGAAACAGAAAATGTAACTGAAAATGACTGGACTCTGCACCCTTAAGCTTTCTCGCTGGAGTGTACCCTTTTTAGAGGTTTGGGTTAAAAAAAAACAGTTTGCAGCAGACAAGGCAACGGTCTGTAAGGCACTCTACACAAAGCATCGCTTTAGTATGAAAGACATCTTTATGGTCACTTCAGCACAATAGAATATAATCAGATGCTAATCTTTTAACCTTGTGTGCACCTAGGATGTTTTCAGATTATCAGTTTGCTGAAAGATGGTGCTGATAATGCGAAGCTGTTTTTTTTTTTCTGTGCAAAGTTTGGGCGGTAGGCGCCCCTTGTCATTGTAGCTCCCCACGCCATGCACATGTATACCAAGCATTCCTTTTCCAGATTTGCGAGTCTCTGCCGACTCTGGCGTTGACATCGCCAAGGATGACGATGATGTTATTTGCTGAAACATTCTGAAGCAAGCTGCACAAGTCAGTGTAGAACGTGTCTTGTTCACCTGGGTCTGCACACACTCTGAAGAGTCTGCCGTACTGCTGGTCATGAACAGAGGGACTCATGGACAATATGCGATCAGAGTTAACTAAGACAGACAGACAGACAGACAGACAGGAGGGCAGGCGGGTAGGCAGACAGACAAACAAGCAGGCAGGCAGGCAGACAGACAGTCAGGTAGGCAGGCAGAAAGACAGACAGACAGACAGATAGACAGAGAGATAGACATACAGATAGACAGAGTAAGAGTAGGCATAACGCTGAACATTTGATTGAATCAACACAAAGTTCATTTCAATAGGTTGGATTTCATTAGTCAGTGTACATTTGCAACCAAACGATAATACGGAGTAAAACAAAAGAAAGATAGAGGAGAGAGAGAGCGAGACAGAGAGAGAGAGACAGACAGACAGACAGAGAAAGAACAGACAGACAGACAAAGACAAAGACTTCAGAACAGACTTCAGAACAGACTTCAGAACACTTTTTTATTCAAGGATAGAAGCATTAGGTTCCACAGGACTGGTCTTATAGCTAGTCTTTGAGAGAAAGAAAGACAGAGACAGAGACAGAGAGAGACAGACAGACAGACAGACAGATGGACAGACAGACAGACAGATAGATTGACAGCCAGACACAGACAAATAGAAACAATGGGACAGGAATAGGCAAACGGATTGTCGAACAGAAATATAACGAGCAAACAGGCAGACACAGAGACAGAGATAAGACACAAGTGCACAGATACCAGAGGAAAAGAAAGAGAAAGGGAGAAAAGGAATGCTCTGGGATACTCACTTGTAGCGATATAGTAATAGTAGAGATTGGTGTTGACAGCTGTGAAATCGAAACAGAAGTAAGCGTACGCTGTCAATCTCCCGATCGGCAAGGTAGTTTGTGCTCTGAAAGCATCAGTAATTAATGTTGAAATACAAAAAACAAAAAGCAGTCACCATAAAGTAGTGATTAATGCAATAGACTACCGACTGGAAGGTCGTAGGTTCGAATCCCCATCAGTCCCTTCAAAAATCATTCTGGGATTTTTTTTTTTTTTGGACTCTGACCGGCTCCTACCCAGAGTTGGGCGGGCTATGGGCTCATTGCGAAGATAGGGACCATACCGTCGAGTCTCATCCACTTCACGAATGCGACATTGAGGTTTGAGGTTATTTCTCAAATCGTCTGACCAGCACCGCAGATGTCTGTATCTCTCAAGCCTCGTTGGCGGCAGGATATACTACGATAGTAAGCGTAGAGTACAGCCCTGGCACGCAGTCTCAGTTCTAGATAGAACTCTGCAGCATCCTGATTATCATCCTCATCAACATCATCTTCGTAACATTGTAAAAACTTTGCCAGCTTGTGTGGCCGTGAAGTTGGCGTAGAAAATGGGATTTAAAAAAGAAAAGAAAAGTTGAACACACAGGCAACCTCCCTGAGTGCGACGATCCTAAAAAAATCGGATCATTTAACAGAGGGAGGGGAAAAGGCATCGTTAACACTAAAAGAAATTCTTGGCTCAGGCGCGCAACACGGATATACCTCCAAAAAGCTTTTTAACAATTTTTGCACCAGGAAGACGGTGGATAGGATAAAAGAGTTTAGGAAAATGGGGATGGAGTAAAGTGTAGGAGTGGTGAAGGGAGAGTGTAGGAAGATGGTAGTACTGAGGAATGTAGGAAGATGGTGGGTAGTGTGAGGAGGTGTAGGAGGATGGTGGATAAGGGAAGAGAGTGTAGGAAGATGGTGAGTACTGAGGGAATGTAGGAAGATGGTGGGTGCTGAGGGAATGTAGGAAGATGGTGGATAGTGTGAGGAGGTGTAGGAGGATGGTGGATAAGGGAAGAGAGTGTAGGAAGGACGGTGAGTACTGAGGGAATGTAGGAAGATGGTGGGTAGTGTGAGGAGGTGTAGGAGATGTGTGGATAAGGAAGAGAGTGTAGGAAGACGGTGAGTACTGAGGGAATGTAGGAAGATGGTGGGTAGTGTGAGGAGGTGTAGGAGGATGGTGGATAAGGGAAGAGAGTGTAGGAAGCTGGTGAGTACTGAGGGAATGTAGAAGAAGATGGATACTTAGGAAATGTAGGAAGATGGTGGATAGTGTGATGGGGTGTAGAGGATGGTGGATACAGGAAGAGAATGTAGGAAGCTGGTGGCAGAATAAGGAATTTAGGAAAATATGAATAGAGTGAGGAGTATAAGGGAAAGGAGTGAGAAAATGGTGGATAGTGTGCTCGTGAAGGAGTGTAGGAAAATAGTGGATAGTGTGAGGAGTGTAGAAGGTGTTGGATAGTGTGAGGGAGTGGGAAGGTGGTGGATAGTGTGAGGAGTGTAGGAAGGTGGTGGATAGTGTGAGGGAGTGTGGGAAAGGTGTGGATAGTGTGAGGGGGTGTAGGAAGGTGGTGGATAGTGTGAGGGAGTGTAGGGAGGGGAGTGGTGGATAGTGTGAGGGGAGGTGTAGGAAGTGGTGGATGAGTGGTGAGGGAGTGTAGGAAGGTGGTGGATAGTGTGAGGGAGTGTGGGAAGTGGTGGATAGTATGAGGGAAGTGATAGGAAGGTGGTGGATAGTGTAAGGGGGTGTGTAGGAAGGTGGTGGATAGTGTGAGGGAGTGTGGGAAAGTGGTGGATAGTGTGAAGGGAGATGTAGGAAGTGGTGGATAGTGTGAGGGAGTGTAGGAGATGGATGGATAGTGTGAGGGAGTGTAGGAAGATGGTGGATAGTGTGAAGGAGTGTAAGAGGATGGTGGATAGTATGAGGGAGTTGTAGGAAGATGGGTAGGGATAGTGTGAGGGAGTGTAGGAAATGGTGGATATGTGAGGGGTGTAGAGATGGTAGATAGATGTGAGGGTGTAGGAGATGGTGGATAATGTGAGGGGTGTAGGAGGATAGTGGATAGTGTGAGGGAGTGTAGGAGGATAGGTGGATATGTCAGGTGTAGGAGGATAGTGGATAATGTGAGGGGGTGTAGGAAGTGGGATAATGTGAGGGGGTGTAGGAAGATGGTGGATAATGTGAGGTGTAGGAGGATGGTGGATAATGTGAGGGGGTGTAGGAAGGTGGTGGATAATGTGAGGTGTAGGAGGATGGTGGATAATGTGAGGTGCAGGAGGATGGTGGATAATGTGAGGGGGTGTAGGAAGGTGGTGGATAATGTGGGGTGTAGGAGGATGGTGGATAATGTGAGGGGGTGAGGAGGATGGTGGATAGTGTGAGGGAGTGTAGGAAGGTGGTGGATAGTGTGAGGAGTTAGGAAGGTGGTGGATAGTGTGAGGGAGTGTAGGAAGTGGTGGATAGTGTGAGGGAGTGTAGGAAGGTGGTGGATAGTGTGAGGGATGTGGAAGGTGGTGGATAGTTGAGGGATGTAGGAAGGTGGTGGATAGTATGAGGGAGTGTAGGAAGGTGGTGGATAGTGTGAGGGAGTGTGGAAGGTGGTGGATAGTGTGAGGGAGTTAGGAAGTGGTGGATATGTGAGGGATGTAGGAGGTGGTGGATAGTGTGAGGGATGTGAGAGTGGTGGATAGTGTGAGGGGTGTAGGAGGATGTGGATAGTGTGAGGAGTGTGGAGGTGGTGGATAGTGTGAGGGAGTGTGAAGGTGGTGGATAGGTGAGGAGAGTGGTGGATAGTGGAGGGAGTGTGGAAGGTGGTGGATAGTGTGAGGGAGTGTAGGAGGTGGTGGATAGTTGAGGGATTTGGAAGTGGTGGATAGTGTGAGGAGTGTAGGAAGATGGTGATATGTGAGGGAGTGTAGGAAGGTGGTGGATAGTGTGAGGAGTGTAGGAAGATGGTGATAGTGTGAGGGAGTGTAGGAAGTGGTGGATAGTGTGAGGGAGTGTGGAAGTGGTGAATTGAGGAGGTTAGTGAGGAGGTGGTGGATAGTGTGAGGGAGTGTAGGAAGGTGGTGGATAGTGTGAGGAGTGTGGAAGGTGGGGATAGTGTGAGGAGTGTGGAAGTGTGGATAGTGTGAGGGAGTGGTTAGGAAGGTGGTGGATAGTGTGAGGGAGTGTAGGAAGTGTGGTAGTGAGGGGTGGAAGGTGGATAGTGTGAGGGGTTAGGAAGTGGGGATATGTGAGGGAGTGTGGAAGTGGTGATAGTGTGAGGGAGTGTAGGAAGATGGGGATAGTGTGAGGGATGTAGGAAGTGGTGGATAGTGTGAGGAGTGTAGAGATGGTGGAATGTGAGAGAGGATGTAGTAGGAAGATGATGTATAGTGTGAGGGAGGTGTAGGAAGTGGTGGATGGAGGTGAGTGTGAGTGTGAGGATTGATGTGTAGAGGTGTAGGTGTGATTTTGTGAGTGGAGTGTATGGGAAGTGGATTTGAGATGTAGAATGGTAATGAGTGAGTGATGGGAATGATGGAGTGTGGATATGGAGGTGAGGAGGTGGAGTAATGTGAGGATGAAGTGTGAAGTGATGAGAGGTGTGGATATGTGAGGGATGTAGGAGAATAATATAGTAGTGTAGAAAGAGTGGAAGTTGAGGGAAGGGAAGGTTGGAAGATGAGGATATTGAGGAGGAGTGAGGTGGAGTTTTATAAAGATAGTTGATATGAAGTGGAGTATGATGGATGTAGAATGATAGAGACGAGAACGTAAGATGAGAATAGAAGTGATGATTGGTGAGATAGAAGAGTGAATGATATGATGAATAATAAGTGTGATTTGGGATTTTATTTAGGAGGAAAGGAGAGGGACGAGAGGCAGATGGGGGGATGGGAGGATTGTTGGATACTTATTGTGAAATGCATGTGGAGAAGAGAAGTAAAAGAAAAGTCGATCAAGACAACATATAGAAGACTGTGATAGAGTGTTATGGAAAAGACAGGCAATGTGGAGGCTGTAGGAAGGAGCGATGGAATCACAACACACCCCAGACACAAAACCACTAGACACCAAACGCACAAGATACCAGAGACACAAGGCAACACAGACACAAGACAACAAAGACAACAAAGACACAAGACAACAAAAGACACAAGACAACAAAGACAGAAGACAATAAAGACAAAAGACAACAAAGACACAAGACAACAAAGACACAAGCCAACGAAGACACAAGACAACAAAGACCCAAGCCAACAAAGACACAAGACAACGTAGACTCAAGACAACAGAGACACAAAACAACAAAGACACAGAAAAAGACACAAGACAACAAAGACACAAAACAACAAAAACACAAAACAACAAAGACACAAGACAACAAAGACACAAGACAACAAAGACACAAGACAACAAAGACACAAGACAACAGAGACACAAGACAACAAAGACATAAGACAACAAAGACACAAGATAACAAAGACATAAGACAACAAAGACACAAGACAACAAATACAAAAGACAACAAATACACAAGACAGCAAAGACACAACACAACCAAGACACAACACAACCAAGACACAAGACAACAAAGACACAGAAAAAAGACACAAGAGAACAAAGACAAAAGACAAGAAAGACACAAGACAGCAAATACAAAAGACAACAAATACACAATACAACCAAGACACAAGACAAAAAAGACACAACACAACCAAGAACACAACCAAGACACAACACAACAAAGACACAACACAACCAAGACACAACACAACAAAGACACAACACAACAAAGACAAAAGACAACAAAGACACAAGACAACAAAGACACAACGCAACAAAGACACAACACAACCAAGACACAACACAACCAAGACACAAGACAACAAAGACACAAGACAACAAAGACAAAAGACAACAAAGACACAAGACAACAAAACACAAGTCAACAAAGACACAAGACAATAAAGACACAAGATAACAGAGACACAAGCCAACAAAGACACAAGACAACAAAGACACAAGGCAACAGAGACACAAGACAACAAAGACCCAGGTCAAAAAAGACACAAGACAATAGTGACACAAGACAACAAGACACAAGACAACAAAGAACAAGATACCAAGACCAAGCCACAAAGACACAAGACAACAGAGACAAAGGCAACAAAGACACAAGACAACCAAGACACAAGACAACAAAGATACAAGGCAACAAATACACAAGACAACAAAGAGAACAAAGACACAAGCCAACAAAGACAACAAAGACACAAACAACAAAGACACAAGACAACAAAGATACAGACAAGAAAGACACAGACAACAGAGACACAAGCCAACCAAGACACAAGACAACAAAGACACAAGATAACAAAGGCACAAGACAACAAAGACACAAGACAACAAAGACACAAGACAACAAAGACACAAGACAACAGAGACCCAAGCCAACAGAGACAGAAAACAACAGAGACACAAGGCAACAAAGACACAAGACAACAAAGACATAAGACAACAAAGACACAAGACAACAAGGACACAAGACAACAAAGACACAAGACAACAAAATCACAAGTCAACAAAGACACAAGACAACAAAGACACAAATCAACAAGACTCAGGACAACAACGACCGACAAGGTGACAGTTTGTAACATTTGTGATACAGCATAGAAAAACCCGGCTTATGACACAGACAGCCATTCGTAGATAGCTATGGCTATATGTAGTGCAATGCTGTCACAATTAAGACAATTGAGATTTTTCTTGATTATGAGTCTTTAAGTCTAATCTTCTGTGAGAAAAAGCATCCTAAAACCAATTAGACAAAAACAATCTTTCAATTTTCAAAATTTTGAGGTGATTATTTCCTTTGTCTAAATGAAGGTGTCTGTAAGAAGTATAATGAAGAAAGTTGGTTTTTTTATTGTTCTTATATTATTATTCATTCATTTTTTTCAATCGGCAAGTTTTTTTGCAAGCAATCTGAAATTTTTATTCATATTCAAATTCATATTCATATACATAATGAAAAAGACTAAAAATCTCGTTACAATGAACGTCCACAAAACTAACGTTCAATATTTACAGTAAAATCAACTAAAGTTCTGAGTACAATGAATGTAACAGCCTGCATTATAAATTTAAACCATCCATTTATCTAGCTATTTATCATTCATGTATTTATTCATCTGTGTTTTATTTGTTTGTTATTCTTTTATTTCATTTTTTTTTTTATCTATTTCACTATCAATTTCAAAGTCTTCGAAAAAATCTCAAAATGAGTTAAAGAATCGGAAATGAGAATGCGGCACTTCAACTCAGTTTTTTCCAATGTTGTGTCACATTTTGTTGAGCTTGGAGAAGATGATGAACGAACTGTACTCACTTGATAATGAATTTTCCGTTGTAGTTGTGGTAGCAGTCGAAGTTGAAGCGTTGGTAGGCACCCAGGACTAACACGGGGTAGCTATCCAAGGTGTCCGTAGTGATGTTAAAAGTGCCTTTGTTGCTGGTCAACCACGTGCCATGAAGCTCTGTAGGGAACGTGCACAGGCCCGCTGTAACACACACGTGGATTGGGTTGGTCAGCTTGGGTTGGGTTGGGCTGGGTTGGGTTGGATTGGGTTGGGTAGTGTTGGGTTGGGTTGGGTTGGTTGGGTTAGCCTGGGTTGGGTCAGGTTGGATTTGGTTGGGCTGGGTCGGGTTGGGTTGGATCGGGAGGGGTTGCAATTGGTTGGGTTGGGTTGGGATAGGTATGGTAGGGTAGGATAGGGTAGGGTAGGGTAGGGTAGGGTAGAGTAGGGTAGGGTAGGGTAGTGTTAGGTTGGGTTGGATTGGGTAGTGTTGGGGTAAGGTGGGGTGGGTAGAGGTAGGGTGGGTAGTGTTGGGTTGGGTAAGGTAAGGTGGGTAGTGCTGGGATGGGTTAGTGTTGGGTTGGGTTACATTGGGTTGGGAAGTGTTTGGTTGGGGTGGGGTGGGGTGGGTGAGGTGGGTGGGGAGTGTTGGGTTGGGTAAAATTGGGGTGGGGTGGGTTGGTTTGGGGAGAACTGTCTTGTTTTAGGTTGTGTTGTTTTGGATTAGAAAAAAAGACAAGGAACATTTATAGGACGTTCTATGAGGAAAGAGAAATTAGAGCACCTGGTCACAACAGGAACGCTGGAGGAAAAGAGAACACCAGGTAGACCCAGGGAGAAAATAATGGACGGGCCTGCAGGGTGGCTGAGCTTGGACAGAGAAGGTGGGAGATGTACTTCCAACGACAAGGGATATAATTGGTATGGAGGGCCATGATCGTCAACGTCATGCGGCAGTGCGCATGATGATGATGATGATGATGATGATGATGATGATGATGATGATGATGATGATGATGATGATGATGATGATGATGATGATGATGATGATGTTTTGGGTTGGGTAGGATTGGGTTAGGTCGTGATGGATAGAGTAAGGTAAAGTCGTGTTGGGATGAACTGGCTTGCATTGTATCAGGTTGAAGTGAGTTGGGTTGGGTTGGGTTGGATTGGTTTGGATTGAGTTAATTCGGGTCAGATTGGGTTGAGATGGGTCGAGTTGGGTGGGTATGTACTGGACTTTGTTTGGGGGTAGGATGAGTTCAGTTGAGCTGATCGACATTAGGATGGGTTTGGTTGGACTGGGTTGGGTGGGTAGGACTGTGTTGGGTTTTGGTTGAGTTAGGGTTCGGTTGGATTGGGTTTGGTTTGGCTGCTTGGTTTAGGGTTGGTTGATTGTGTGTAGTTTGGTTTGAATTTTCAGATTAGACATGATATTTTTTCATCTTTTTTTTTCTTTTTTCTTATTACCAAGTGTACATACAGGTGTCACAAGGGACTTATAACAGAATGGCACGCATCACATTAATCTCTCTCTCTCTCTCTCTCTCTCTCTCTCTCTCTCTCTCTCTCTCTCTCTCTCTCCCCTCTCTCACTTTGATCTCTCAATGTTTCTCTCTCTCTCTTCTCTCTCTCTCTCTCTCTCTCTCTCTCTCTCTCTCTCTCTCTCCCTTGCTCTTTCTGTTTGTCTTTCTGTCTCTCTCTGTATGTCTCTCTCTCTATCTCATTCTCTCCCCTGTTCTGTCTGTCTGTTTGTCTGTCTGTCTGTCTGTCTGTCTCTCTGTCTCTCTCTCTGTCTGTCTGTCTCTCTCTCTCTCTCTCTCTCTCTCTGTCTCTCTCTCTGTCCTCTTCACACACATATACATACACTTACCCACCCACATGAATATTTCTTGCTTGAAAAACAAAAACAAAACTAAAACCAAACAAAAACAACAACAACAACAACAACAAACCGTTGTGAAGAATGATGACAAAAACACGTGATCATGTCAAGTTAACTGTTATAAGTTAAATTTGTTTGTGTTGGACTGAATTAAATTGTTGTTGTTGTTGTTGTTTTTCTGCTTGTTTGTTTGATTTTGTTTTTCTTTTATTAATACAATAATATTTCCGCGTCAAATGTGAGCTGCTCCTGTCGTGGAAAAGGTGTTCCCATAGTAGTGCAAAGTTGTTGTTTTTATCTTTCTATCTATCTATCTATCTATCTATCTATCTATCTATCTATCTATCTATCTATCTATCTGTATGTCTGTCTATCTATCTATCTATCTATCTATCTATTATCTATCTATCTATCATATCTATCTATCTATCAATCTATCTATATATCTATCTATCTATCTATGTATCTGCCTGCCTGTCTGTCTGTCTGTCTGTCTGTCTATCTGTCTATCTACTCATCTATCTATCTATCTATCTATCTCTACACATCCATATATCGATCCATCCATCCACACATCCATCCATCCACACATACGTGCATACATACATACATACTTACATACATATGTACACACATACATACATACATACATACATGCATACATACATACGTACGTACGTACGTACGTACGTACACATACACACATGCATACATACATACATACATACATACACACACACATACATACGTACATACATACATACATACATATATACACACATTCATACATTACATACATACATATATACATATGCACGTGCATACATACATACATATATATGCACATACGCTCACACGCTCATACGCTCATACGCACATACATACATACACACATATACAT
>CM060314.1:56146851-56154351 GCA_030674185.1 Monoplex corrugatus | reverse complement strand
CGAAAATTCCCATCTTGGTTAAAAACATATGTTTAGGAGGAAACAATTACCACACTATCATCATGTGCTGTGCCATATGGCATTGGCGATCATAGAACTCTTAAAAATATATTCGTGTGCTGATTGTAGAACTCTTAAGAGCCCCATGGACAGGTAAGAGTTCCACAATCACCACACAAATATATAAACATTTACCAAGCAAGATATTTAAACTACGCAGTAAGTAGCCTTTTTTGCACTGAGAGACAGGTTCAGCCAGGTAGCCAAGATATTTAACGTATGTCAACATTTGTCATCACCAGGTGCCTTGCCGCATGGCGCTGGTGCTCATGGACTTCCATCTGTCTCTATCTCTTGTTGCCCCTAGCATCTCCCCCACCCTCCTCGTCTGCAAGTCCGTCCAACATTTTCTCCCTGGGTCTACCTGGTGCTCTCTTTCCTTCCAGCTTTCCCGTTGTGACCAGGTGCTCCAAATCCCCCTTCCTCATAAAATGGCCTGTAAATGTTGCCTGTCTTTTCCTAATCTTCCTTATGAGTGATCTACTTGTGTCTGCCTCCGTCAAGACTGTCTCGTTTGTTTTCTTTGCTGTCCATGGAACTCTCAACATTCTTCTTAGAAACCACATCTCGGCTGCCTCAATCTTGTTCTGGCTTTGCTTGTTGACTGTCCACGCCTCGCATCCGTACAACAGTGTTGGTTCTACATAACATTCAAGAACTTTCTTCCTGGTGTTAATTGATAGACATTTGTTGGTAAGAATGCTTGTCATCTTCTTGAATGCTGTTTTGGCTTGGCCGATTCTGCCGGCTATTTCTGATGTGCAACTGCCGTCTGATGAAATGATCGTTCCCAGGTACTTGAATTTATCAACCTGTGTCAAGGTTGTGCCATTTGCTGTTATTTTGCATGAGGGGATTTCATTAGGAGGTAGAAAGGAGTTAATCAGACAAAACAAATGGAACTGATGCTGAGTCTTGCCATAAATATTTGCTGGGTAATAAGTCCCGTTTTTTATCATTCCTGTTGTAGTTTGGTGTGTCTGTGTGTCTGTGCGTATTTTCATTGGAGTTTAACGTCCGCACCCACATAAGCGATACGGCAGATGGAACACATCTTGTGTGTATGTGTGTGTGTCTTTGAATGTACTTGTGTGTGTGTGTGTGTGTGTGTGTGTGTGTGTGTGTGTGTGTGTGTGTGTGTGTGTGTGTGTGTGTGTGTGTGTGTGTGTGTGTGAGAGAGGAGAGTGTGTGTGTGTGTGTGTGTGTGTTCGTTTGTTCTTTGATTTAACGTCTTTTCACTATGAGTGATATTAGACGAGTGTGTGTGTGTGTGTGTGTGTGTGTGTGTGTGTGTGTGTGTGTGTGTGTGTGTGTGTGTGTGTGTGTGTGTGTGTGTTTGTGTGTGTGTGTGTGTTGTGTGTGACAGACAGAATGTGTGTGCGTGCGCGTGTGTATGGGTGCTTGTGTGTGTGTGTGTGTGTGTGTGTGTGTGTGTGTGTGTGTGTGTGTGTGTGTGTCTGTGTGCGAGTATGTGTGTGTCTGTGTCTGTGCAAATGTGTGTGTCCGTGTGTGTGTATGTATGTGTGTGTGTGTGTTTGTGTGTGTGCGTGTGTGTTTTTTGTGGGTGCGTGTGCCTGTGTGTGTGTGTGTTTTGGCTTTTTGTTTGTTGTTGTTGTTGTGTGTGTGTGTGTGTGTGTGTGTGTGTGTGTGTGTGTGTGTGTGTGTGTGTGTGTTTGGCATGATCTGATGTATGTGTATGCATACAAAACCCACACAGATGTACGAGAAAAAAAATCTGTCTCTATATTTTTCTTCCTTATATAAATGTAGCAGTGGTAGTGTCTGTAGTTGCTGTGGTATCGTATTCACCCAGTAACTCCATTCAGTGACCCCTGTAACATGTGCAGATATGTGTATGTATATGTGAATACTTTCATATACCTCTCCTTCTTTGCAAGGTATTGGTAACCTCATGCTATGATGTGTTGGTATTGTTGATGGACTTTGTTTATGCTGCACTGATATGTTTACATACATACATACATACATACATACATACATACATACATACATACACACATACATACATACACACATATGTATCTATATGTGTGTATTTGTAATATTATATATATATTATATATATTATATATATACATATATATATATATATATATATATATATACATATATATATATATATATATATATATATTATTCGACTGTGTTTGTACTGCATGAATACATTGACATGGTAACCTTCCCTCGTATCCCCCATTTCCGATATTTTTTTTAGCGTCAACTGCAACTAGCATTCACTGAAGCAGACTGTTTATGCTAATAAGAATGGAATGATGATGATGACGATGATGATGATGATGATGGTGATGGTGATGGTGATTGGTGTGATGGTGATGGTGATATGATGGTGTGGTGGTGATGATGATGATGATGATGATGATGATGATGATGATGATGATGATGATGATGATAATGATGGTGATGACGACGACGACGACGATGGCGACGACGATGACACCAATTTATCATACTCTTCATCTTCATCATCATCATCATCTTCATCATCATCTTCTTCTTCTTCATCATCATCATCATCATCATCATCACCATCACCACCACCACCACCACCACCACCACCATCATCGTCATCATCACGATTGTTTTCGGTATATTATTATCATTATTATTATTATTATTATTATTATTATTGTTAGTTTTATGTTGTTATTATTATTATTATTATTTATTATCATCATTATCATTATTGTTATTGCTACTAGTAGTAGTGGTAGTAGTAGTAGTAGTAGCAATAGTAGTAGTAGTAGTATCATCATTATTGTTACTGTTATTTCTGTTGTTGTTGATTTTGTTGTTGCTGCTGCTGTTGTGGAGGATGATCAGCCTTGTTGCTAAGCAGGTAATGTCTGAGTACCATATTGTCTGGAGAGGGGGAGCGGAGGTTCTATGACATGGTTGTGTAGGGCGTTGATGCCGTCACATCATACGAGGAAGAAAGTGGTAAGAGGGGGTGGGCTGGGATGGGTTCCATCCATTTCCACAAGCTTTTTTTTTTTACCTTCATCATGGAACATTGCAGATGGACATATGCAGAGGTTAATTTCACTACGATACAGCCTACACTGTTTCAATGACAAATGGATGTATGTGTGGATGGATGGATGGATGTGTATACATAGATAGATGAGTAGATAGATAGATAGATAGATAGATTGACTGATAGATAGGTAAATAGATAGATAGATAGACAGATAATCATACATACATACATACATACATAATACATACATACAGACAGACACACACAGACAGATATGAACAGATTGATAGACATACATACAGACTGACAGATAGATACATACATACTTACATACATACATACATACATACATACATACATACATACATACATACATACGTACATAGAATAGACAGAGAGACAGACAGATAGATAGATAGATAGATAGATAGATAGATAGATAGATAGATAGATAGATAGACAGATAGATAGATAGATAGATTAGACAGAGAGACAGAGAGACAGACAGATAGATAGATAGATAGATAGATTAGACAGAGAGACAGAGAGACAGACAGATAGATAGATAGATAGATAGATAGATAGATAGATAGATAGATAGATAGATAGATAGATAGATAGATAGATAGATAGATAGATAGATAGATAGATAGATAGATAGATAGATAGATAGATAGATAGATTGGTGTCTGCATTGACTCTACCCTCTCCATGAACAACTTTGTTTCTCAAACTGCCAGATCTTGCTACTATCACCTCCATCGTATAAGCCTGATCAGGAAGTATCTCTCTGTCGAAACATCTGCAAAACTCGTTCTCTCCTTCATAATGTCTCGCATTGACTATTGCAATTCACTCCTGTCTGGTCTTCCTGCCTCCACCATTCACATCCTACAGCGCATTCAAAACAATGCTGCACGCCTTGTACTCAAAAAGAAAAAAGCTGACCACATGTCTCCTCTCCTGGCACAACTTCACTGGCTCCCTGTATCAAAGCGCATACAGTACAAACTAAACACCATGTGCTACAAAAGCCTCAATAACGCAGCCCCCGATTACCTGTCAAGCCTACTTGAGATCTATGTTCCCTCACGTACCCTCCGCTCTGCCTCCGATCCTCTGACTTTTCGCTTTCCACGCACTAAGCTCAATACCTATGGTCCACGAGCCTTCTCTGTTTCTGGTCCACTCTCCTGGAACAAACTTCCTCCCTCAGTCCGTCAGCAACCTACTTTTGTCTCCTTCAAGTCCGCTCTCAAAACTCACCTTTTCTCCTCTGCATAAAATCCTGACCTCACTCAATCCCCTCTGCAGCCTGTCTGTACTCGGATTGGGGAATCACATTGTAATATATAATTGTATATAATATGCTCTTTATAATTTTCCATTGCTTTTATTCTTTCTCCCCATTTATAGCCGTGTGCGTGTGTGTGTGTGTGTGTGTGTGTGTGTGTGTGTGTGTGTGTGTGTGTGTGTGTGTGTGCGTGCGTGCGTGCGTGTGTGTGCGTGCGTGCGTGTGTGTCTGTTTCAGCGCTTAGATTTGATTTTATCAAGATTTTGCGCTATATGAATAAAATACTGTATTGTATTGTATTGTATTGTATTGTATAGATAGATAGATAGATAGATAGATAGATAGATAGATAGATAGATAGATAGACAGGTAGATACATACATACATACATACATACATACATACATACATCATACATACATACATACAGACAACATACATACATACATACATACATACATACATACATACATACATACATACATACATACATACATACATACAACATAAGAACTAAGCACGGGCTGATGGCCTATGCCATGATGATTTTGGATCTTCTCCATAATGTGACATATGTGGCGTCAATGTATATATGACATTTAGTACCAACGTGGATACGCTATATTGAGAAATCAAAGTGAAACCGAACGTTTACAATGTTTATGACGATAATACTGATGATGATAGTGACAATAACGATGGTGATAATAATAAAGATCATGATGTTAATACTAATAACAACGGTAATCATGATGGCAATCGTGATGGTGACAATGATGATAATGATTATGATAATAAAAATAAACAAAAATAGTAAATAAAACAAATTAAATACGTGAATGGATGAATGAACGAACGAACGAACGAACGAACGAACGAATGAATGAATGAACGAATGAATGAATGAATGAATGAATGAATGAATGAATGAATGAATGAATGAATGAGTGAATAAATGAATGAATGAATGAATGAATAAACAGATAAATAAATAAACAATAAATAAATAAACAATTGAATAAATAAATAAACAAATAATTAAACCAAGTTATATTCAAACAGAATAGTTCTTCCTGGTTTATATATCAATATATTTACCACGACTACCAAAAGACAGTAAAACAGAAGAAGGAAAAAAATTTTAAAAATGAGAATGAGATAAAGAAAATGACAATAATGATGATGATGATGATGTTAAAAAAAAACCCCAATAAATTACAATATAAAATACCAACAACTTACCACACGTAGAGAAGGCAGTAATCAGAACGAGGCTCACCAGTAGAAGATTCATGGTGACACGAAAACCACTCATCAAATCCACAAAACTTCACTTTCTCTTTCTACTCTTTCCTCTCTAAGATTCCCCACGGGGGGGAAAAGACCACACAAACACAAACACACATACACCAGAACCTCTCATTCCTGAATCAGCAAAACAACGTCATTATCAGGCCATCATCATCCATCCGAAAATGCCAGAAACATAGATAGAAAGAAACAGGGATGTTGCCACAGAGGGCGCCCAAGATTTAGCTCAGAGCCCCCACTGTTCAAAGATGGCGGACGCCCAGAGACGGTCGGTGTTTGGTGTGTTTACAGGAAGTGGGTGCGCAGGAACCGTTCTCCTGCCATGCGTGGGCATGTTCGGATTATTGTTGCTGTCGTGTGACTGTACTTACCTGTGTGTGTAACTGGTGCACACACCTGTGTTAATCACTTACTAACCCACGGTGACATGCAATCACAGACAGACAGAGTGAGAGAGAGAGGGGGGGCAGGGAGGGAGAGATAGAGATAGAGAGAGAATGAGAGAGAGAGAAAGAGAGTGAGAGAAGAGAGAGGGGGAGGGAGGGAGAGATAGAGATAGAGAGAGAATGAGAGAGAGAGAGAAAGAGAGTGAGAGAGACAGAGACAGACAGACAGAAAGAGAGAGAGAAAGAGAGAGAGAGATGAATGACATGAAGAGAGAAAAAGAAACAAAGGGAAGGAGAGAGACAGAGAGACAAAGAGAGAGAGAGAGAGAATGACAGAGACAGAGACAGAGACAGAGAAACAGACAGACAGAGAGAGAGACTGATTACATAGTTTGTTGATGTCATGCCACACACACACACACACACACACGCACGCACGCACATACACACATACATACACACACACACGCACACACACACACACATACACACACAGCACACACACACAGAGGTACACACACACATACACAGAGTCATACACACACACGCATGCAAAACACACACACCCCACACCACACACACACACACACACACACACACACACACACACACACACACACACAACACACACACACACACACACTGCTCACTCCGTCTTCGCTGATCGTTCATTTGGCTGTTCTCATGTTTCCCAAAGCCCCCGGACGCTGACATGACTTACATTGTTTTTAATGAGTATATTTGGTGTTCTGTATTTGTATTCATTTTCTCAGATATTTAGGAAATGAGCTCACACTTAAGGCAATGTGCGCCAAAAATTGGGTCAAATCGGCAATTTCTGATTTTACCTGCTTCAGAGTAAGATACTGCGAACACTAATTTGGCCCTGTCTCCATTTTTCTATCTTGTCTCTCTTTATTTTTTTTTTCTCTCTCTCTCCCTCCCTCTGTCAGCATCTCTCTTTCTGTTTCTCTTTTTTTTTTTAATTCTGGTATAAAATTCATTTGATGGTAGATGTTCAACATTAGCTTACCAGGGCCTAGCTTGGTAATGCAATTTCGAACTTTCAGAATAAATCTAAATGTGAAAAAGTATCTTAGATTTGAAAACATATACTGAAACTTTAAAAGCGTTTAGAAATCGTCCCGGTGACAAGAAAAGCGGGTGGCGCATGTAGACCCAGAGCCGCTTATGGGAAGTTAGGACCGACGTTTCCCTTCCGTCTCTAAGTGATTAATCCTAATCCTTCCATCTAACTTTATCCAGTAGTCATTACGAGAAGGACAGGATTAGGGATTAATTAACGTGTTACCGGGCGTCTGGTCCTTTGTGTTGTAGGAAAGGCTGTAGCCAGGAATAGACTGAAAAACGTGTAACGCAGTATGTTGGGGTAGTGCTCTATGTGTTGGGGTGTGGGATGGGGGTGGTGG
>CM060314.1:56141851-56144351 GCA_030674185.1 Monoplex corrugatus | reverse complement strand
AAAAATCACCTGGTTTCAAACAAGATTAAGCAGCGTACATTGGCAATCAAACGTTTTTATAATGAAAATGGGTATTAGAACTAATATGTTCTTTTTTTAGAGCGGAAAGGACACCTAAAACATAGGTTTTCGGATGCACAGCAGTGCAATGCGTTTTGGAGACAACTTGGAGCAGACTGGAGTGACCTTTGCCCCAATGTTACTTCTGTGGATACTACTGAAATGATTGCGTTGTTTGGACATGACACCAGTTTCAACTCGGATAACTTCTTGGACTCAGTTACATTCCACACAAATCTCTGTATTTGCAAATGGCTGATGTGATGCGTCTAGTGTGCTGGCTAGTGACTGCGTGCTTGTCACCTCTCACTTTCAACCTGCACCGCTGGCTAGCACTGCTGCTTTCAGCTATGCGAAAAGGAGAGCAGAATGCGTAAGACTCTCTCTGTCAATACATAGCCTCTCCATCAGCAAGCCCTACGTTGTGCCTTTTCGTGGCGACATGTGGTAACTGAGCACCTCACGGACTCAGGCTAAATCTCGAGGGACTCGGAGGAGGTCTGGCCCCCAGACGTACGGCAAGTAGGCCCACCGGCGTGTGGACATGCCCTGGTGCCCACGAACCAGACCCCCAGCTATGAGTAAATAGCACCACTGACTTGTGGTTATCTCGAGAGAGAATAAGGCTAAGTGAGTAAACCCTGAACAAAAAATCACCCCTACTATCCTGTAGGTTGTCGTGGGAACGACAAAGACTGGCGGAGAGTCCGGACACAAACTGATGGAAGGCGACGGGAAACCACCATCGTATTTTCCCAAGAAAATTCATGGCCAGCCAAAACAAGAAAAATGAGGATAACGACGTAAATAGGGGCTCCAATGGAGCACCTTCGTCCGGTAGGGACCGTCATGCTGCGCAGGTGACATCAGATCGTCAGCAAAAATCATTGATAAGAAAGATTAGGAAAAGACGAGCAACATTTATCAGACATTATATGAGGAAACGGGAATTAGAGCACCTGATCACAACAGGAAAGCTGGAGACAAAGAGAATACCAGGTAAACCCAGGGAGCAAATATTGGACGGACTTGCAGGGTGGCTGAGGACAGAGAAGGTGGAAGATGTGCTTGCGTCGACAAGGGATAGATGCGTGTGGAGGACCATGATCGCCAACGCCATACGGCAGGGCACATGATGATGTTGACATATGCAAATATAAAGAGAATACATGTACACCACATGCCATTTATTCAGAAAGAATCTAAATAATTACTTTTGACACAGAGAAACATACAACATTAATGAACATGACATGTATAAATGTAAGAATGGTTGGGTTTCCTACAGACGCCAGTAGATATGTAGATAGTTGAAATCTAAGTGACTGATCTTCATATTGAAACAGATGGTAATCCGTTTCAAACTGTCTTGCGAAATTTTGTAACTTTGATTTTTTTTTTCCACATGAGATGTGTCAGTATTGTTAATTCGTTTCTATCGCATTACATGTAAGGGACAAAATTGAGGATTATAAACATGTTGATACTATAAATGAAATATGTTTATTTGATCGTTATGTTCTGTTTATTTGTTATTCCACAATATGGAACAAATAAATGAATACATAAATAAAATCAATGGATTTGCACACTAATCAATAGTGTGCTTCTGGCGTTGACTTTTCTGTACGATTGAAAATCAGGGTTTTAAGAAATGAAACCTGAATCAGACTGTAAACACAACTAAGGACAATAAAACATATATAAACACGGGTCCAAATTACCCAGAATTGCTTCAGCACATCACATTTCCTTAGAACCAAAAATGCAATTTATACATGTATCGTATTATCAATGCTGATATAAAGTATTCAAGACTTTATAGAACATGAGTAAGTTTAATAGACCAGCAAGACAGACCAGGATAGGAAGAAACAACAGAAAGCAAAAGAACAAAGCAGAAACAAAATGAGTGACGAAGAAAAACCACAAATCCCAGCACAGAAATTCTAGAAGGTGGAGATACTATTTTTACTTAACATACATGTGCAGTCACAATTCTGATTTTTTTTTAACGCAAAATACATGATCCAAAACAAGTGCGACTGCCCGCGTTCAAACAAACAGGAACCAGAAAAACACGAAAATAGAATCAGAACGCGTATTGGATACAACAAGACAAGACAGGCTCAAATTTTCGGCCAACTGGCCTTTGTCAAGCGTGAATGTAAGATCACAAACAAACAAACACCAAATACAAAATTATGAGATAAAGACTGAAACTTCCCTGCTGCTTCGTCCACTGGGAGAAAGGGACTAAATGCAAAAAACACATGATCACATATAATTAAAGGTCAGGTTGGTGTAGAGCTATAACATTCGTCTTCTAGTCTACCTGCATGAGTTTTATAAGGGTGTGAATCACTCCTATGATGTTTTATATGTGTATGGGGCATCCAGTCTACCCAGCTGTCAATGGGTACCTGACTTCTTTCACAAT
>CM060314.1:56116851-56136851 GCA_030674185.1 Monoplex corrugatus | reverse complement strand
GGGGCTGAGGAGACATCCTTGTTTCACTCCTCGTGGACATTCGAAAAAGTTGGTGTACATATCTTTGTCACGAACACATGCTAACACAGAATTATATATACTTTTAAGAGACATATATAATTTACCATTTACTCCATTCTTTCGCAAAATACCCCAAAGTACATTTCTATTAACTGAGTCAAATGCTTTGCGAAAATCTACAAATGCTACGTATAGTTTAGTGTGATTAAGAAGGTATTTTTGGACTTAAGCGTACAGCGTGAAAATGTGATCTATTGTACTGTATCCAGATCGAAATCCTGCTTGTCTTCTATTATTTTTTCTTCCCTCTCTGCCCATTTCGTAAGTCGTTTATTTAATATATTTGTATAAACTTTGCCTAAAACACTTGTGAGTGCAACCCCTCGTAGTTGTCTGGGTTGTTTACATCTCCTTTCTTATGTATGGGGACAATAATAGATTTGGCCCATTCTGTGGGGAAAATACCATTTTCAAATAACCGATTAAATAGAATAACTATAAAATTTAACACTGAATCGCTGGAATGCTTTTAACATTTCTCCCAGAATTTTGTCTGGTCCAGCACTTTTACCATTTTTCAATTTTTTAATACTATCAATTATCTCCCTTCTTGATATTGCATCATTAAATAATGGTTCTTCGTACTCATTTGTATCCAAATTGCCATCATCTTCAATTTCTGCCCTGGATCCAGAACTTTGAAATATTGTGTTGAAAGTGTTCATGCCACTGATTAAGGCTTATTTCGTTATAAATTATGGCTTTTCTATTAAGTGTTCTGATTGCCAATCAGAATAATTTTGAGTCTTTAATAGAGTCTTTGAGTTTATTTATTTTTGCTTCTTCAAATTCACGTTTCTTTTGTCGTTTCAATTTTATGTATTCAGATCGCTCTTTCACATAAACATCTTTCAGTTCTTTTTTTTACTTCCTAATCTGTTCCTCTGAAACTTTTAAGAAGCCTCTTTACGTGTTTCTTTTTATGCTCACATTCATCGTCAAACCAGTCATCTAAACATTTCTTTCTTTTGCCAACCCTTCTGACCATACATGCGGCTGCACTATGCATTGCTTGAGCAAAAATATCTACACATCTATTTACATCAACATTCATTAACTGATAAGCCTCATGAAGGCGATCGTTAAAATCATCTGAATTTTGTTCAGCCTCAAATATATATGCGTTTTCTTCCGACCAAATGATTTTCTCCTGCATGCATGATTCCTGAGTTTCTGGATATTTTTGCATTCATTTTTCCATGTCATTTCTATCGGCAAATGCCAAGAAACAAGACAATCACTTACAATCATGTTACAGTTATGTGAAAATTTATCAGGAACAAGAAAATAGTCAATAACACTGCATCCATTCGGTGATACAAAAGTGTATTCTCCCTCCCTGTCGCCATCACAAAACCCATTCATAATGTCAAGATCAAACATAAAGCACAAGTCTAACAAGGAATTTCCAAAGTTATTTTCAGTTCCATCTTTAGAATGCCTGGAAAAATTTTCATCAGGATCATCACAATATAGACTAAAATTTGACTCAAAGTTTGTCATTTCTTCACCTTTTGATTGACACAATCCTGTTCTTGCATTTAAATCACCACAAATCATCAGATACACATCATCCTGTCGTACAGCATACAATACACTTTCTTCCAACATCACTACTCCATCTTTCAGTTCTGTGTTATTATACAGAGGACTACCTTCAGGTAATATAATAATAATAAATAATAATATATAATATATAATTACAACTATTTATATAGCGCAAAATCTTGATAACATTCAAATCTAAGCGCTGAAGCAGACACACGCAAGCACGCACGCACGCACGCACGCACACACACGCACGCACACACACACACGCACAGAAAACACACAACACACCCAACAACGCATGCTATAAATGAGGAAAAATAAAGCAATAAAAACAAGAATAAAAGCAATGGAAAATTATAGAGAGATAGCATACAATTATATATTATAACATGTGATTCCCTCCGAGCGGAGAACAGGCCAGAGGGGGGGGGGGGGGGGTTGACTGAGGTTAGGATTTTATGCGGAGGAGAAGGTGGTTTTGAGAGCGGACTTGAAGGAGCAAAGTAGGTTGCTGACGGACTGCAGAGGAAGTTTGTTCCAGAGAGTGGACCAGAACAGAGAAGGCTCGTGGACCATAGGTATTGAGCTTAGTGCGTGGAAAGCGAAGTCAGAGGATCGGAGCAGAGCGGAGGGTACGTGAGGGAACATGATCTCAAGTTGGCTTGACAGGTAATCGGGAGCTGCTGTTATTGAGGCTTTTGTAGCACATGTGTCTAGTTAGTACTGTATGCGCTTTGTTACAGGAGCCATGAAGTTGTGCCAGGAGAGGAGATCAGTGGTCAGCTTTTCTTGTTGAGTACAGGCGTACAGCATTGTTTTGAATGCGCTGTAGGATGTGAATGGTGGAGGCGGAAAATCCAGACAGAGTGAATGCAATAGTCAATGCGAGACATTAGTGAAGGAGAGAACGAGTTTTGCAGATGTTTCGACAGAGAGATACTTCCTGATCAGCCTTTACGATGGAGATGATAGTAGCAAGATCTGGCATGTTGAGAATCAAAGTTGTTCATGGAGAGGGTGTAGTGTCATGCAGACACAAGGTTTTTAGCTGAATCAGAAATTGGGCATGATGTGTTACATATGGGAGAGAAAAAGGAGGCAGCTGAGAGTTTCTGACGGTGCCAATGAGGATATCTTCTGTCTGTCATCATTAAGCTGAGTTGTGAACGAAACAGTTCTTAATGTCTGTGTAACACTCAGTGGTGCGATTCAACAGGCGCCGTATATATACAGGTGAGTCACTGTCTGAAGTTGGTGTCTCAGCATAGAAGTGGTGTTTTATAGAGTGGGAGTTGATGATGGTGGACAGGGGGGAGGTGTGTAAAGAGTGAAAAGAACAGGGCCAAGGACAGATCCTTGTGGAACACCACAGGTCAGGAATGCAGGTTGAGAGTAAGTGCCATTGATGAGAACAGTTTGTTTTCTGTTTGATAAATACGAAGTGAAAAAGGAGAGAGCAATGTCAGAGATGCCAAAAGTATGATGAAGTCTAGAAAGGAGAATACCATGGTCAATGGTATCGAAGGCTGCAGACAGATCAAGGAGTGTGAGGAAAGAGACTTTGCCAGTATCAGTTGCAAGGAGGAGATTGTTGAGAATGTGTAGTAGGGCAGTTTCAGTGCTATGGCACTGGCGGTAGGCTGACTGGAAAGGATTGAGGAGATTGTTGGCAGACAGGTGAGAGTTCAGCTGGTTGAGGACGACTTTTTCAAGGAGTTTTGACAAGAAAGAGAGATTCAGGTGCAACATAACAACCAATTAAAACAACATCTTTGTCAGTACTAAGAACATTCTTATTTAGCTTTACTGCCACAGCATTATAACATTCTAATTTAATTTCTTCTACAAATTGTTGTAAACATTTTTTTATGAGTAGCACAACACCTCCCAAGTTCCTTCCAAAGTATGGCTGGAGCAGTGAATTTTATAAACTGTGTAAATATCCCAGAAAAATCAAATGATGCATCAATAAATGTTTCTGATAAACATACAAAATCAAAAGAATTAATATAGTTTACAAAAGAGGCATCATTTAATTTATTGTATACATTTTCTACATTATAGGAAAGAAAACGCCAAGTTGCCGAGTGGTCAGGCTTGTCCTATTTTTTCGTCTTGCTACGCAAAGGGCGGTCACCACTGCCACAGGTTGGTTTCCCAGGTAACGACGTAGCCCGGCTGTCTGCTCGCGTAACTCCTTCCCTGGCGCGTGTCGGTAGGCTGGTCTGCTACTACACGACGAGGGGAAACCTCGTCACCTCTCCCACTTGCCCCTGTCTGTTGACCAGTCCGGGAACCCGTGGCCACGCCTGTGACGTCACACGTCGACGATACCTCTCCCTGTTCCCCGACTTGACTGGCCAGTCCGAGAGGCGACTGCATCACGGAGAGACCTTGTCTGCCCGCTGTCAGATGGTTGGTCAGGTGTTGCACGTGTGTCACGGGAGATTTCTCGACCATCCCCGTCACCCATAGTACTCGCCTCGTCACAGCATCGCCTGGGGTAGCTGGGAGAAGGGGACTCCCCGTAGCGTGCACGATCTTGACCCAAATCGTACTGTTGTCGTGATAGGGGGGTTGTATGTGCCATGCCCACAGTGTTGTCTCTGCCTGTCGCTGTCACCTGGGCATAGGTACGGGATTCGGGTAGGTAAGGACCCATCACCATCACTCTGTTTTTGAAAAAAACTTTTCTCCCCTCTCTTCTGGCTTGAGCAACAAAGTTAGCTTGACGCCTTGTGAGGTCGTTTGACAGGTTAATACCTTGGTCCTTCAACTTGTCTCGCATGTTTTTGTTTGAGTAGACGCATTTTCTCTCTCCATTGCGTAAAATGCGCTATTACTGGTCTGGGTTGGTCCTGTTTAGCTTGGCCCACCCTGTGTGCTCTCACAAAATCGTCTTGTGTCCATGTCTTTGTGTCATTGATACTGTTCAACAGACTGACTAGTGTAGCCACACACACATCAGGGTTCTCACTGACACTGTTTTGAGGTACCCCAAAGAATCTGAGATTATCTCTTCGGGAAAACCCTTCTAATCTGTCAATTTCTGAAGTCATATTTGAGATTTCATCTCGTAAATCTTGAACTGCTGATTTCAGTCTGTTAGTTTCTTCTTTGCCATCAGATACCTCTTAACCCACACTGTTAATGTCCGAGATCATCGCTGACACACTGTCAGTCAAATCTTGCTGTTCTTTTTCCAGTCTGTCACATCTGCTGTTAATTTGTGCACACTGTCCTTTAATTTCATCCAGCTCATCCTTTATGCCACCTAGATCACCCCTTAGTAGGTCAGTTTGCTCGAGTATTTGCTGACGTATCGTGTCGGTGATTCTAGCGAGAAATTCATCCATGCCAGTCGCCACGGTTGGTTGACTTTCGTTTTCTTCTGTATCACTTCCATTCTGTGGTTGGTTGAGTGCAGGGTCAGGGCCGGGTTTTCCTCGACATCCCCACTGAGGCGCAGTTTCCACGTGGAGAACGTTTTATTGACCACGCAAACCAGCGAGATGGCAGTTAGCACGTGCGCCACGAGCGGAAATTTTGAATCGACATTGTCATCTTTGCAGCACACAAATTCACAATACACTGTTCCTGGGAGAGAGAAAGAGAGAGACAGAGACAGAGACAGACAGACAGACAGACTGACAGACAGAGACAGAGATACACACAGACAAACATACAGACGGATAGACAGACAGACGATTGTATGTCTGTGTGTGTACATGTACGTATATGTGTATAGGTGAAAGAGAAAGGGAGGGAAGGAGGGAGAGAGAAAGGGAGACAGACAGAGAGACGGAGAGAGAAAAGAGAATGACTGAATGTGTTTTTGCTTGTGCTCATTTTCAAAGTTAAGTTGCAAAAATAAAATGTGGATCTGAATAAAAGTACAGAAATATAAAAGGAAATTTATTGTTGAATACAAAACAACAGAAATCGCCATTTGCAAAATTATTGTGTTTGCTCTATACCACAATCACTCGATCTTTGCATCAAAAAGTAAATAGGACTGTTTTATATCCACTGCGAAACACTAGTAGATCTTTGGCCTGAGTTGTAGAATAGACGTCTGGTTAGAGAGATAATGAGACAGGTACAAGGCATGCACAAGTGCGAGTGCCCGCACACGCACACACACACACACACACACACACACACACACACACACACACACACACACACACACCACACACACACACACACGCACACACACACACACATGCACACACACATAGACACATACACATACATATGCTCACATGTACAATTATACACATACACATACGTACTCACACATATGCACATGCACATGTACATGCACATACACATACACACATAAACACACACACACATACACACACACACATGCAGACACATACACACATGTGCACGTGCACGCACGCACACACACATATACACGCACGCACACACACACACACACACACACACACATATATATATATATATATATATATATATATATATATATATATATATATATATATATATATATATATATACTTTGTGTCTTTAGACAGTCACAGTATAACATTTTCGAATTATCACCCAGAACAGTTTCCTTGAATTCATGGACAATGCCAGCAATATACATCCAAGGTAGAATTACATTCCTATCACATTATCTGTTCTGAAGTCAGAACAGATAAATGATAGCAGCTGAAGTATGAAATTCATTTTGAACAAATTCATGCTTTAGCTTCAGACGAACTGTCGTCTGCTGGTGGTCGTCTGCTCTGTCTGGTCAACGACGCCATATGGAGACAGATGACGCGCACACATAACAGTTCAGCGGAAAGAATGAACACCGCTCCACGAAGACAGTTAATTAAGTTTTATCATTTCAAGAAAGTGTCAAGTGGAATCTTTTGTTTCCTTGTTTTTTCAAGCACATTGTCGTCAGGTGAACATTATTGTCTGCAGGATAGTGTGCAGACTGTTCAGCACTTCAGTTTGAAACTTTAAATTGATTTACACCAAGTTTTGTTTTTCACACAATTGCAGGGAAAGAGAGACGTTGGGAGAAAAAAGAAGAAGATTAAGAAGAGGAAAAGAAGAAGAAGAAGAAGAAGAAGAAGAAGAAAGGAAGAAAGAAAGAGACTGACAGACAGACAGACAGACAGACAGAAGACAGACAGACAGGCAAACAGAGAGACAGAGAAAGAGACATAGTTGGACCTCATGTCCTTGGCACACAAAAGGGAAGGGGAGAGAAACTTGTTGAATGGGAACAAATGAACGAGTTTCTCTCCCCTTCCCTTACGTGTGCCAAGGCCATGTGGTCCAACTATATCATCTACTTTTTCCTGTCCCCCTTAATTTAATTTCAGCATTAAAATGTCTCATTTTTATTGTAATGCCGTGTGATTTACATTGAGCTTTCGCTGTCTTTAATCCTTCACAGAAGTTATCAGTTCTCCCTCAGTAATTCTGGGTGTTGGTGCATATGCACTGTGATATATGATGTTGATATCAAACAACTTGCCATCCAATTTAACCAATAGAACTCAGTCTGATATAGCCCAGTATCCATTCATAGACTTTGATTTGTTACTGTTCATTAAGATGCCTACCTCTCTTTCATGTGTGTCTACACCATCATCACCATGTGCCCCCCACATGGCATTGGCGACATGGCCCTCCATACGAATCTAACCTTTGTCACTGCAAGAACATCTCCTATTCTCTCAGTCTTCATCCACTATACAAGTCCATCTACTATTTTCTCCTTGGGTCTATCTGGTGCTCTTTGTCCCTCCAGCTTTCCTGATGTGTCAAGGGTGTCTCCAACACAATATGTAATTCTATGCTTGCCTGATGTTATCATGCCTGCTCCTTTCCATCTCACATCCCCTAAGATATTGATGTTAAGCCTTTCCATCTCTATCCTGACATTTTCTAATTTTCCTTTTGGCAATAATGTTCTTACATTCCAAGTTGCAATTTGTTTTGAAACTGATTGCACTACATGTATCTTAATGACGATCAAGTGTTACCTGCACAGCATGACAGGCCTACTGGACAAAAGTGCTCTAAGGAGCCCCTATTTATATCTTTTGGTTTTCCTTTCTTTCAGCTGGCCATAACTATCACAGGAATATATGATGGTGGTTTTCCATTGCCTTCCATCTATTTTTGTATGGGCTCTTTACTAGACTTTGTCATTTCCACAACTACCCACATCTGAGAGAAAGATCATTATAATGATACATGTCCATATCATATCAGGCACTGCCGATCAACAAAGAAATTGTAGAAGCCAAACACCTTAAAATGCTTCCCTTCTTCTTTCTCTTCACATCTCTCTTAATTAAATGTGTTTAAGGCAGATGACTTAGTGTATTAGTTAAAGACTCAAAACCTGACTATAAGATACAGAAATACAAAACAAATACATAAAAAAAGATACTTCAACCGCAATTGATCACAGTATCACAGCCACAAGTTTAAATCCACTTTAAACTTTTCTCAGAACTATAAAACTGTTTAACTAACTCTATCCATTGGTGATCTTTGCTTTCACTGAACTGTCATGTGTGCACGTCACTTATTTCCATAGGATGTCGTTGTCTAGACAGACCAGACGACCGCCAGCAGACGACGGTTCGTGTGACGCTAGGCGATAATTTTGTCAAAGCGACTTTCACACTTGAACTGACATAAGTTATCCCCAGAGAATTCATACCATGCAAGTGAGGTGGAAAGTTCATTTTGCTCTTGTGGTTTTGGTAGTGTCTGGAGACAGAGAAAAAGGCGGATAATGATAATTTTTCCCCATAGACGAAGCAGCATGGACAATTTTGTTCTTTTTCTCCTCAATTTTATAATTGTTTGTTTTTTGTTGTTTGTTTTCAGTGTGTGTGTGTGTGTGTGTGTGTGTGTGTGTGTGTGTGTGTGTGTGTGTGTGTGTGTTGTTGTGTGTGGTGTGTGTGTGTGTGCGTGTGTGTGTGTGTTAGAGTGAGTGAGAGAAAGTGTGTGTGTGTGTTTAATAGTGCTAGTGTGTGTGTTTTGGTGGGTTTGTATATTTGTTTGTGTGTGTGCGTGCATTGTGTGTGTGTGTGTGTATGTTTGTGTGTGTGTGTGTGTGTGTGTGTGTGTGTGTGTGTGTGTGTGTGTGTGTGTGTGTGTGTGTGTGTTTGTGTGTTAACATTGTGTAATTTATTAATGATTAGCTGTCACACATCCTGAGCTTTTCCTTTCAATCTATCAACACTTTCCCCCAAGAAAAAGTCAAACTTCTTTGAAGTGTGCAAAACTCATTGACTACAAAATTATTTTTCAAACATGAAACGGTGTGATGAAAACTCACAGATAAAACGCCATTCACACACTGAGGTCGGGTTGTTCTTTTCATTGTGAATTCTGCTGTCATCCCAAAACCCACGTGGCAACAGGGTTTAAATATCTTTAAAGTCAGGTCTTTGTCAGACCTTGGAAATTCATTCTGTCATAGGAATGCCTGAGGGAGTATATAAAACTAAAGGGAATGCATATGGAAGGTGTGTGTGTGTGTTTGTGTGTGTGTGTGTGTTTGTGTGTATGTGTGTGTGTTGTGTGTGGGTGTTTTGTGTGTGTGTGTGTTGTGTGTGTGTGTGTGTTGTGTGTTTGTTGTGTTGTGTGTGGTGTGTTTGTGTGTGTGTTTGTGTGTGTGTGTGTGTGTGTGTGTGTTGTGTGTGTGGTGTGTGTGTGTGTGTGTTGTGTGTGTGTGTGTGTGTGTGGTTTGTGTGTGTGTGTTTGTGTGTGTGTTGTGTGTGTGTTGTGATGTGTTGGGTTTGTGTGGTGCATGCAGTGCGTGTGTTCGTTCATTTCTTCTTTACCTTAATGTCTTTCCACTCGTAATGACATGTGTGAGAGACAGAAGAGGGGAGAGGGGGGAGAAAGAGAGAAAGAGAAAAATGAAAGACAAGGGAGAGAGAGACAGAGATAGAGAGACAGAGACAGGGAGAGACAGGGATAGAGTCAGAGAGAGATAATGAGAGAAGAGAGAGAGAAAGTGAGAGATAGAAAACAGAGAGAGAGAGAGAGAAGAAAGAAAGAGAGTGAAAGAGAGAGAGAGAGAGAAAAGAGAGGGATACGACAGTACACTGAGACTGGATAAACAACTATTTAACGATAAATGGCATACATGTTGTGAAACAAAACAAAAACTCAATGCAGTAATTATGCTTATATCTCAGGTGAAATGATACCCTAAATCTGCACAAACCATTTTAGTAATCAGATTAAACGCCAATTAGTTTTAGTAGGTAAGTGATCAAGAAATATGCTTTGAACTGAATACATAACATCATTTTTTTTCTTTAAGGCCTCGGTGATGTTCTATCTTCCATCGCTGGTAAATTGAATTCAGTATATTGTATTAGCAGTCATGTTTGGACGTGGATGTGCTTCTCAAGAAGACTGGCAATGGTAGTGATGCTGTGTTTCCAGTCTGGAAAATACTTTTGAAAGTTGGTGTGTGTTTTTTTTAAATGAATGGCAGATATGGAGGTCGATGCTTTATTGTGATGAGTAGAGACATTAAATGTGTGATACATGGGGATGCAGGACTACACCAGCAAGTGGATAGACCTGATGGCTATGGTGGAAGTTTTCATGTTAAGTTTATCAGGCTTTTAAGAAGTTACTTGTACCGTGCGTGTGTTTCAATAACAGGTTGATACAAGCATAGACAATAGTATATAGCACTCATAGGTTAGATGTAATGTCATGACTTTACCAGAACAGTGGGTTTGTTTACAGTCTTATTACGTATATCAATTTCTTTTTCTTTTTCCATCACATATGAAATTATTACTGAGTATTGCTTTGGAAGAAACAAAACTGAACTTGTATTTGTAAAGTACAAGACATTAGCTATGCAGTTTCCCCAGATGATTTTTGCTCATTGTCTTTCCTTTCTGTATTGCAGTATCAGACGATGCCATGGTCTGAACAATAACAAAACAAAAACAAACAAAAAAGAACAAAACAAAACCCTTCCAAAATCTAACCCTCTTTTCTGTTTTGGCTGATTGGAATGTTTCCCAATCATCGTGGTATACTCTATACAGCCTGCCAATCCTGGGCCTATAGCATGCCTCCTTTTTGGACTGACTAATCAAGGTAGTCATTAGGTATTTCGTCAGCTATGCTGCCATGACAAAGTAGATTTTCCCTTTGACGTTCAGAAGTGGTATTGGTCTCAACTGGCTAATGTTAATTGAGTACTGTATTTTCGGAATGTACACTCCATCAGCTATCATCCATTGGTTACTGATCTTCATGTTCCTCAGAGCTGATCTTGGTATTTTGTGGAGCCACATGAAGACATTGGGACACTTCTTGTACAGTAGATAACGTATTCCATTTGGCCCAGGTAATGATTTGGCTCTGGCTTTTTTCACCACTTTGTTTATTTCACACAGTGTTGGGGGCTTGTAATTGAATATTTTCTGACATTGCAGGCTGAATCAGACCCTGAACTTCAAGTGGTGCCTTGCTCCGAGGGTTGGAACATGTTTTCCTGCGATGCTGTTCCAGAGCTTCTGTGTCCTGGATTCAGGGTTCTCAATCAGCTTCCTAGCGAACTGGAATGGGCCTCTGGAGAAGCAGTCTTGCGTTTTCTTCTTTTTGCTCCTTCTCCTCCTTGCTGATTCTGTTTTGCTGAGGGCGCTGTGTTTCGCCTAAACATCTTTCCACAGTTTCTCTAGCCCTTGCTTATTCAAATTCTGAAGCGTTTTTCATTTGCTTCCTCAAAATCCTTTTCTTCACTCATGAAAAATTAATGATCAACACTTAAAGCCTCCAGCCATCATTCCACTCTCTGTTTTAGACGTGAAGAAGACAAAAGTTCAAAAGTTTTGAGAATCAATTGAATGTTTTAAAAGTGGTGATCCACGTCAAACAGACAACGCTCCAGAAAAAAAATCTGATATTCTGACAGCACCGCTTGCACCTGCAAAATGAAATATATAATGCTCAAACATTGAACTGGTTTCTAATTCCATCCACTCGTTGTGTTTGAAGTAGTGTAAGTTCTTCGTTCTGACATCCACCTTACATTATCTCAGTCAGATCAGGAAGCCATGTAACTAACTCAATCTATTCATGTTCTTTTCTTCTTCTGAGCTATTCTGTACTCAAGTTACTTGCCTCGACATGACGTCACTGGCTAGACAGAGCAAACGGCCGCCAGCAGACGACAGTTCGTCTGATGCCAGAGGATGATTGTGTCAATTTCACGCTTAAGGTACCATCATTTTGTCCGAACTGAATTCAAAACATGCCCTTGAGATGTAAAATTGGTGTCATTTGGGGCAATTTGTGACCTTGTCTCAGGCTGGAAAGACAGTTCAGGGATAATAAAAATCTTACGTGATGGGTATTTCAAATGAAAATGTAAATATCGAATTTGTATGTGCATGTGTGTGCGCGTGTGTGCATGTGTGCCGGCCCACTCCCTTGGGTGTGTGTCTTATTTTCCATTATTTGCACCAGAAGCATGTGATTTCATCCATTTATATTCCCTCCCCTGCGCACTACCATGCCCATCCTACCACTCCTCAATATTCATTTTACGTATATGTTACAAAGAGATAATATCATAAAATGGTAAATCTGCACTCAATGCTTCTTGTGAGAAAAAAAGCTATGAACTTTAACATAACACAAATATATTTTTTGCTCTAGTTCTCTGTGCTGATGGACATCTGAGTGTGTGTGTGTGTGTGTGTGGTGTGTGTGTGGTGTGTGTGTGTGTGTGTGTGTGTGTGTGATGTGTGTGTGTATGTGTGTGTGTTTGTGGGGGGGGGTTCTTTGTGGTTGGTTGTGTGGTTGTGGTTGTGTTGGTGGTGTGTGGTTGGTTGGTTGATTTTGTTGGTTGTTGTTGGTTGGTTGGTTGTGTGTTGGTTGGTTGTATGTTGTTGGTTGGTGTGTTGGTGTGTTGGTGTGTGGTTGGTTATGTGTTGGTTGGTTGTATGTGTTGGTTGGTTGGTTGTTGGTTTGGTGTGTTGGTTGGTTGGTGTGTGTTGGTTGGTTTGATGTGTTGGTTGGTTGGTATGTGTTGGTTGGTTGGTGTGTTGGTTGGTTGTGTGTTGGTTGGTTGGTTGTTGGTTGGTTGGTTGTGTGTTGGTTGGTTGTGTTTGGTTGGTTGGTGTTGGTTGGTTGGTGTGTTGGTTGGTGTGTGTGTTGGTTGGTTGTGTGTTGGTTGGTTGGTGTGTTGGTTGGTTGGTGTGTTGGTTGGTTGGTGTGTGGTTGGTTGGTGTGTTGGTTGGTTGTGTGTGTTGGTTGTGTTGGTTGGTTTGGTTGGTTGGTGTGTTGGTTGGTTGGTGTGTTGGTTGGTTGGTGTGTTGGTTGGTTGGTGTGGTTGGTTGGTTGGTGGTGTTGGTTGGTTGGTATGTTGGTTGGTTGGTGTGTTGGTTGGTTGGTGTGTTGGTTGGTTGATTGGTGTGTTGGTTGGTTGGTGTGTTGGTTGGTTGGTGTGTTGGTTGGTTGGTGTGTTGGTTGGTTGGTGTGTTGGTTGGTTGGTGTGTTGGTTTGGGTTGGTTGGTGTGTTGGTTGGTTGGTGTGTTGGTTGGTTGGTGTGTTGTTGGTTGTGTGTTGGGTGTTGGTTGGTTGGTGTGTTGGTTGGTTGGTGTTGTTGGTTGGTGTGGTTTGTTGGTGTGTTGGTTGGTGTGTTGGTTGGTTGGTGGTTGTTGGTTGTTGTTGGTGTGTTGGTTGGTTGGTGGTGTTGGTTGGTTGGTGTGTTGGTTGGTTGTGTGTTGGTTGGTTGGGTGTTGGTGGTTGGTGGTGGTTGGTTGGTGTGTGGTTGGTTGGTGTGTTGGTTGGTTGGTGTGTGGTTGGTTGATTGGTGTGTTGGTTGGTTGGTGTGTTGGTTGGTTGATTGGTGTGTTGGTTGATTGGTGTGTTGGTTGGTTGGTGTGTTGGTTGGTTGATTGGTGTGTTGGTTGGTTGGTTGGTGTGTTGGTTGGTTGATTTGTGTCTTGGTTGGTTGGTTGATGTGTTGGTTGGTTGGTATGTTGGTTGGTTGTGGTGTTGGTTGGTTGGTGTGTTGGTTGGTTGGTTGATGTGTTGTTGGTTGGTTGGTGTGTTGGTTGGTTGGTTGATGTGTTGGTTGGTTGGTATGTTGGTTGGTTGGCTGGTGTGTTGGTTGGTTGGTGTGTTGGTTGGTTGATTGGTGTGTTGGTTGGTTGGTTGATGTGTTGGTTGGTTGGTATGTTGGTTGGTTGGTGTGTTGGTTGGTTGGTGTGTTGGTTGGTTGGTTGATGTGTTGGTTGGTTGGTGTGTTGGTTGGTTGGTGTGTTGGTTGGTTGGTGTGTTGGTTGGTGTGATTGGTGTGTTGGTTGGTTGGTTGGTTGGTGTGTTGGTTGGTGTGTGTTGGTTGGTGTGTTGGTTTGGTTGGTTGGCTGGCTGGTGTATTGGTTGGTTGGTTGATTGGTTGGTTGGTTGGTTGGTTGGTTGGTTGGTTGGTTGGTTGGTTGGTTTGCTGTTGTTGTTGATGTTTATTGTGTGTATGTGTGTATGCGCCGCGTGTGTTTGTTTGTGCGTGTGTGTGTGTGCGCGCGCGTGCATGTGTGTGTGTGTGTGTCAGTTTGTCTGTCTGTCTGTCTGTCTGTCTGTCTGTCTGTCTGTCTGTCTGTTCGTGTACGAGGGTATGAATGGACTGATCTACTACAATGCTTCTTTCATTAAAGAATAACACAAAAAACGACAGACAACATATAAATAATAGATAGATAAATAAATAAATATATAAATAAATAAATAAATACATAAATAAATAATAAGTATATAGATAAATAACTAAATAGATAAATTAATTTATTAACAAACACTATGTGTTGCGTGCATCCCTTCAGAATATTTGAGTTCCTTTAGTTGACGATGAGAAAAAAAGCTATGAACTTTAACATAACACAAATATATTTTTTTGCTCTAGTTCTCTGTGCTGATGGACATCTGAGTGTGTGTGTGTGTGTGTGTGTGTGTGTGTGTGTGTGTGTGTGTGTGTGTGTGTGTGTGTGTGTGTGTTTGCGGAGGGGGGGGGTCTTTTGGTTGGTTGGTTGGTTGGTTGGTTGGTTGGTGTGTTGGTTGGTTGGTTGATGTGTTGGTTGGTTGGTGTGTTGGTTGGTTGGTTGATGTTTTGGTTGGTTGGTGTGTTGGTTGGTTGGTTGGTGTGTTGGTTGGTTGGTGTGTTGGTTGGTTGGTTGGTTGGTTGGTGTGTTGGTTGGTTGGTTGGCTGGCTGGTGTATTGGTTGGTTGGTTGGTTGGTTGTTGGTTGGTTGGTTGGTTGTTGGTTGGTTGGTTGGTTGGTTGGTTGGTTGGTTGGTTGTTGGTTGGTTGGTTGTTTGCTGTTGTTGTTATGTTTATTGTGTGTATGTGTGTATGCGCGCGCGTGTGTTTGTTTGTGCGTGTGTGTGTTGTGTGTGTCTGTTTGTCTGTCTGTCTGTCTGTCTGTCTGTTCGTGTACGAGGGTATGAATGGACTGATCTACTACAATGCTTCTTTCATTAAAGAATAACACAAAAAACGACAGACAACATATAAATAATAGATAATAAATAAATAAATATATAAATAAATAAATAAATAAATACATAAATAAATAATAAATATATAGATAAATAACTAAATAGATAAATTAATTAATTAACAAACACTATGTGTTGCGTGCATCCCTTCAGAATATTTGAGTTCCTTTAGTTGACGATGCTAAGTTTATGGAGGTATGCTTTACATTGAGGTGCAGGCTCCACTTTGTAATCCAACGACTTAGGTTCAATACTTGCTTAAAACATACAGCCTTGTATATGCAATTCCAACTGTTCAGAGATGTGATTGAAAAGCTGAACTTGTTCAGGCTAGGGAAGATAAGGCATTGAAGATAAGATGATAGCATTAACCACATAACGAGAGTACAATAAAACACTTGAGCTATTTACAGCCTGGTTATTGAACAACTATTATGAGTACATTTATGCTGACTGTTGTCTATGAAAACTCCTCAGTGGCAAAAACAAATGTTGTTGTACACTACACTAACTACATAAGGCCATTGGTTACGATAAAGATTCTTTCAGCAAGTCTTTTCTTCTACTCTCAAAGTCTGCTTAAAGTGAAACAAAGGACAAGAAATATTCCGCAGTCGTTGCCAGCCACACAGGAAGGTCCCCAAAGCACTATCGTATGCTGATAAGGCAGCTGGGTGTTCAAATGACCAGTCCTCTGTCGCGTCATGTTAACCTCATGGACGCCTTCTGAAGAGTTAACAGCAACCATCATTGGTTTCTGTAGTTTCAGCCATTCAATAATTTTGCCTTCTATTGTTATAAAGCTAGAAAAGTCAACTGATACAGCTACGCATTCTGGATGTAATAACTCATGCTCAAATCCAGTCCACAACAGAGAAGCTGGTTTCTTTTCTGCCCATTTCAATATATGACTATTTCATCTTCATCATCAACATGCCTTGCCTCATGGTGCTGGCAATCATGACTCTCTGTATGAGCCTATCTTTTATCACTACAATATGTCTTCTACCCTTCTAGCTGTTGTCTCCACCGACGTTGTAAAAGTGTATATTATTATCTCCTTGGGTTCATCTGATGTTTTTACCCTCTAGTTTTCCTGTTGTGACTAGGTACTAAAAATTCTTTTGCCTTATGAAATGTACAGTAAATCTTGCTTGTCTTTTTCTGATCTTCTTCATTAATGTTCCATTTGTGTTTGCTTCTCTTATGATTGTCTTGTTTGTTTTCTCTTTTGTCCATGAAACTTAACATTCTTCTTAGAGTCCATATTTCAGTTGCCTCGACTTTGTCATAATTTTGCTTGTAGGTTGTCCAGGCTCCGCATTTGTACAACAGTATTGCTTCCATATAACACTGGAAGGCCCTCTTCCCGATTTTCATTGGTAGGCATTTGTTGGAAAGAATATTTTACATGCTCTGGAATGCTGTTTTAGCTTGGCCAGGTCTACTGGATACTTCTAATGTACATCTGTCATTTGGTGAAATGATTTTTCACCAATCAATCAGATAGTGTAAACGTAGTCTGTGATACACAAAAGTTAGATCATGTTCTCTTTCATTACTTCTAAACATTGGTGTCACATTGATTTTTTTACTGACAAATGAAGTGAAATACAGAGAATTATTCATACATGAGTGGGATGAATCCTTTGAACAAAATTCAGATTTTCAATCCTACACGACGACGACGAATGAAAATGATAATAATCACCACCACCACTAGCATCATCACCATCATCATCATCCCCATCATCAATGAATGGTCATGATAAACATGAATATCATCATCGTCATTATCATAGGGTACTTTTATTTGCTACATTTTTTGTAGAGATATTAGCAAAGCTTGTTATCCTTTCTATCAAGACCGATTTTGTGCAATATAACGGAAAACAAGTAGCTTGATAACTGCACAGTCATCTAGCCTTTTAAGCAAGCAAGCAACCATTAAACTGCTAAAAAAAAACAATACTAATATGTATTGTCATAGGAACAACAAAGTAACAACACATACAATATTTTCCTCCCATCACATCAGTAATGCCACCCCCCACCCCCCAAAAAAGTGTAGTTTGCGTGTGCAAAGATCAATTTTCAGACGAAAGTCAATTCTTTCAAAAGGACTCGGGTAGACCGTTTTTGATCAGATGGACAAAATGTTCCGTGCCTTCTGTTGTGTTGCGGAGTGGATAAGACAGAAAGGGTGGGAGATGTACTTGCAGTGACAAAAATTAGACTTATTTAGAGGGCCATGATCACCAACGCCGTGCGGTATTGCACATACTGATGATGATGATGATGATGATGATGATGATGATGATGATGATGATGATGATGATGATGATGACGTTCTTTTGACTGAAAGGTCAGTTCTAAAGGTCTCCAGTAGACTGCTTTTGACGAGACTGAAAAACATTCCGTGTTTTGGGGTCATCTGTTATGTTACTTTGACCTTTTCACAGTTCAATAACCTTTTTCCCCCGTAGATTTTTTTTGTCTCGTTATAATACACTGTCAGCTCATTTATTACCCAGAATATTGCAACCCAACGCTATCCACTTGCAACAGCATTATTGGTAGACTGCTGTGGGGTAAGGAAGACGACATTGCAAGGAGCCTGAGCTCTTTGGAGTGTTTGATGTTCAGAACAGATTGGGGGGGAAATGATAGCCTCAAGACAACTATCTTCTTAAACTATGTCATGAAGGCACTGACTGCTTTTAACTTAGCTAAGATTTGGGGGGACAATTTCTTCTAACTGAAAAGGAGCGACAAATAATGGAAACTTGTTTTATCTTTATTCTAAAGAAAACAATGCTTTTATACTGTTATACTCGTCTGCTCAGATGATTCATGGTATAACCATGCATCCAGAGCTTTGAGTCAAAGGCGTAATAGGATTTACTTTCTGAGTCTGTTTAGTTGTTTGCTAGGACTCTGCGTGTAATGTCAACACAACCATTTTAAAGATTAGGAGTGTACAGATCAATAAACCTCATCTTTTTGCCGATGTTGTTGATGTTGTTGTTTATTATATATGTCTTGGTCTTTTCCATTAGCTTGCAGAAAATTGCTAATAACGGAGAAACTTGATTTATGTAATTTTGTATTAACTTAATTATGAAGCTTTGTGATTTGCATGTTCACTTCAGAACTAACAACTCCTTGAGGAAAGCCATTCAGATCACAGTGTTGGAAGAAAAATGTCTTGTTTCTTATTTTGTCATCTTGATTTTTATTTCTTTTGCATAGTCATACACATACACACACACACACATACCCCCCCACACACATATATATATGTATATATATATATATATATATATATAGAGAGAGAGAGAGAGAGAGAGAGAGATGTATACATATATGTAGAGAGAGATATGTATACATATATATGTGTATATGTGTGTACATAATTATACATATATACATATATGTATAGAGAGGAAGATAATTAAATATTAATTAGAGAAAGATTGTGTGTGTGTGTGTGTGAGAGAGAGAGAGAGAGATATGTGTGCGTGTGTGTGAGTGTATGTGTGTGTGTGTGTGTGTGTGTGTGTGTGTGTGTGTGTGTGTGTGTGTGTGTGTGTGTGTGTGTGGGGTGAGGGTGTGTGAACATGGACAGTAGCGAATTCTTGGGCAAATAAATCGTCTTGCACACTTTCTGTCTGATTCATAACTCTGTGAATTTTCGGTTTGATTAATAGTTCTCTTTTCTACACCCCATTTTTTTTTTTAGTATATTGTTGTCAGTTAATAAAGTCTCCATGAGGAAGGTGGATGTACCACCTAAATGTTTGAAAATCTCACATTTTGTTGTCTTTTCTGCACACATGCTGCCTCTCGTATACATATATATATATATACATATATATATACATATGTATATATATATATACATGTATATATATATATATGTATACATGTATATATATATATATATATTGTGTGTGTGTGCGTGTGTGCGTGTGTGTGTGTGTGTGTGTGTGTGTGTGTGTGTGTGTGTGTGTGTGTGCGCGTGTGTGTGTGTGTGTGTGTGTGTATGCTACTACTACTACAGCTCTCATATTACCGTTGTTGTTGTTTCGTTTTTGTTTTGTTGTTAGTGCTTGACCTGCATGTGTCTTCACTCGTCCCTTATGCTTTTTTGTGATATGCTTGACCAGTGTGAATATAAAAGTAAATATCATAACAGAATTCATTTTGTCACTTCTTTGACATCATGTATGTTATGCTTCATCTTTTCTTTTGTAATGCTTACATTATATGTATAGAGTAGCAACGACTAGCAATAATACAAGTACATCAGGACCTTATACAACTACCATTGAGAAATAACGCATTTTGATCTTGATGTTTGAACTTGCACTGGGTCTTTGAGTCGTCTCAGTTAGCAGACTGTCAAAGGTAGGTTATGTATTGTCTCAACTGAAATGAATGTACATGTAGTCTGTCAGAGTGTCTATTGTCTATGTGGAGATAGTTCTCACATCTGTCATGATGATTCATTGCAGTAGAAGAATGCAAGAGGCAAAACAGGGAGTCTGCATCCAACACCTCGGAGACTCTTGATGTATATATATATATATCAATGCCGACGTTGCCAACAAGTTACCTCAGGAAGATACGTTACGTCTGGACAGTCTTACAGTGAATGACTCAGATTTAGCATTGGAATGATTTACGGTCATCGGTGCTACTTAAAAGAGAGACAGAGAGACAGACAGACAGACAGAGACACAGAGAGAGAGAGAGAGAAAGAGAGACAGACAGACAGACAGACAGATAAACAGGTAGACAGGCAGAGTCACCGAGGAACACAGAGAAACA
>CM060314.1:56076851-56109351 GCA_030674185.1 Monoplex corrugatus | reverse complement strand
ATCTCACCTCCAATTTACGTCGTTTCGTTTTCCTTTCTTTCGGTTGGCCATGACTATCACAGGGATATACCATGGTCACTTTCCATTGCCTTCACTTGGTTTTTGTACAGACACTTCGCTAGCCTTTGCCATTCCAACAACTACTCACAAGGCAGTGGGGGCAGTTTTCTGACAGCATTTGGACCCTTAGCCTTGGTCTCTCTGGAGACACCCATAAGGCAATGGTGCTATTTACTCATAGCTGGGGGTCTGGTTTATGAGCACCAGGGCATGTCCACACGCTGGTGGGCCTGCATGCTGCACGTCTGGGGGTCAGACCTCCTTTGAGTCCCTCAAGTTTAGCCTGAGTCCATGAGGTGCTCAGTTACCACATGTTGCCACAGGGAGACACAACGTAAGGCTTGCTGATGGAAAGGCTATATACTGACAGACGCACTCTGCTCTCCTTTTCACAGAGTTGCAAGCTGCAATTCTAAACAGCAATGCGGGCTGAAAGAGATAGGTGACAGGAACACAGTCACTGCCAACACACTAGACATATCACTTCAGCCATTACAACATTAGCTTCAACAAAACAGGAACTCCAGAAGAAGCTATGGTCATCTGAGAAAAGGTTGTTGTAATGATGCATGTCCATATCATATCTTGCATTGCTGATCGACAAAGAAATTGTAGAAGTCAACTATATTAAAATACTTCCCTTCTCTTTCTCTTCCTATCTGTCTTAATTAAATGTGTTTAAGACAGATTATTAGTTTATCAGTTAAAGATTCAAAGTGAAACAGTGACCCACAGTTAAACAGACAACACTTTGGACAAGCTTATTTGCTGTGAAACTGTGCATGCATTCAGGGAAATAAAGATGGTGCCATAGTATGGTGTGTACTTTCTCTGAGAAGGGCGACATTGCATTTCACTCAAAATAATGTGTTCTTAGCAAAATATATATAATGAACAAATTAATAAATAAACAATGGATTATAAGACACAGAAATACAAAGCTCATAATTATATAGAATAGATTGTTCAACTTGACCTGATCACAGTATCACAGTCACAAGTTTAAATCCACTTTAAACTTTTCTTAGAATTTTAAAAACTGTTTAACTAACTCTATCCATTGGTGATCTTTGCTTTCACTGAACTGTCATGTGTGCACGTCACTTATTTCCATAGGATGTCGTTGTCTAGACAGACCAGACGACCGCCAGTAGACGACGGTTCGTGTGACGCTAGGCGATAATTTTGTCAAAGCGAATTTCACACTTGAACTGACATATGTTATCCCCAGAGAGTTCATACCATGCAAGTGAAGTGGAAAGTTCACTTTACTTTTGTGGTTTTAGTAGTGTCTGGGGACAGAGAAAAAGGCGGATAATGATAATTTTCTCCCCCTGGACAAAGCAGTAGGAACATTTTACTCTTTTTCTCCTAAATTTCGTATAGTTGTTTGTTTGTTTTTTTTGTTTTTTTTCACAGTGTGGTGTGTGTGGCGTGCGTGCGCGCGCATGAATGTGTGTGTGTGTGTGTGTGTGTGTGTGTGTGTGTGTGTGTGTGTGTGTTGTGTGTGTGTGCTAGAGAGAGAGAGAAAGACTGTGTGTGTAATACTATTAGTGTGTGTATTTTGGTGCATTTGTTTGTTGTGTGTGTGTTTGTGTGTATGTGTGTGTGTGTGTGTGTGTGTGTGTGTGTGTGTGTGTCTGTGTGTATGTCTGTGCGTGTGTACGTCTGTGTATGTGTGTGTGTACGTCTCTGTGTGTGTGTGTGTGTGTGTGCCTCTGTGTGTGTGTGTGTGTGTGTGTGTGTGTGTGTGTGTGTGTGTGTGTGTGTGTGTGTGTGTGTGTGTGGTGTGTTCAGTATCATTGTGCAGTTCATTAATTATTAACTGTCACACGTCCTGAACCTTTCTTTTTACGTTATTAACACTTTCTCCCAAGAAATATTAATCTCCTTTCAATTGTGAAAAAGCCATTGACAACAAATGATTTTTAGGCACAAAACAATGTAATGAAAACAACAGATAAAACGTCGGTTCGGGTTGTTCTTTTCGTTGTGAATTCTGCTGCCATCCAAATCCCACGTGGCAAGTGTGTTCATTTCTTCTTATTTTAATGTCTTTTTATTCTGAATATGTGTAAGTGAAGGGGGGACAGAATAAAAGAAAAGAGAGAGAGAGAGAAAGAGAGAGAAAGAGAGAGAGGAGAGAGAGAAAGAGAGAGAAAGAAAGAAGAGAAAGAGAGATAGAGAGAGAGAGAAAGAGAATATGACAGAACACTGAGAAACTGGATAAATAACACTTAACCATAAACGGCATAGTATGTATTGAGACAAACCAAAGGCACAGTTCGGTAATGATGCTCACATCATACCTCTACACAAACAGACTATTGTAGCACTCAGATTAAATCCCAATTATTTTTATTTGTCAATTGATCAGTAGATATGTTTTTGAACTAAACACAAAACGGAGTGAAAAGTTTTTAAGACTGGGAGGATATTTTGTCTTCCATCACTGGTAAATTGAATTCAGACAATTGCTGATTTTACATTGTATTTGCAGACATGAGACGTAGATGTGCTTCTGTGGTAGACTGGCAAAGTAGAGGTGCTGTGTTACAAGTTTGGAAAATGCTTTTGAAAGTTTGTGGTTTGTTTTTTTTAAGATGAATGGCAGTGTTTGGGGTCGATGCTTTATCATGATGAGTAGAGATGTTAAGTGTGTGATACATGGGGATGCAGGACTACACATTCATGTGGATGGACATGATGGTTATGTTGGGAATTTTCATGTTGTTTATCAGGCTTTTAAGACATTATTAATAACGTATGCTTGTTTCAATAACAGATTGATACAGGCATAGACAATAGTATATAGAACTCATAAGTTAGGTGTAATGTCAAGACCTTACCAGAACGGTGGACTTGTTTGCAGTCTTATTGCTCATATTAATATATTTTTCTTTTTCCTTCAAATATGAAATTAATACTGACTGTTGTTTGGGAAGAAACAAAACTGAAATTGTAAAGTACAAGGCGTTAGCTGCACAGTTTCCCCAGATGGGTTTTGCTCATGCTCTTTCCTTTGTATATGGCAGTTTCAGACCATGCTAAGGTCTGAACAAAAACAAAACATAAACAAAAACAAAAAACAGAAACCCTTCCAAGATCTAACCCTGCCCTGTTACCTCACAGCACACCACGTCGAAGTTCCCCGTTTCTGGTTTAGCTCTTTGGATTGTTCCCAAATCATCGTGGCATGCTCTACACAGCTGGCCAGACAATCCTGGAATGTGCCCTTTTTGGACTGACAAATTTAGGTACCCATTTCCCATTAGGTATTTTGTCAGCCGTGCTGCTATAACAGTGAAGAAGAATTTCCCTTCAGCGTTCAAAAGTGGTATTGGTCTGAATCTGGCTTATGTCAATTGAGTGCCGTTCTTTTGGAACGTACACTCCATCAACTATCATCCATCGGTTGCTTTACTTCATGTTCCTTCATGCTGATCTTATGTTTGTGGAGCCATTCGAGGACACTGGGACATTTCCTGTACAATAGATAAGGTATTCCATTAAGCCCAGGTGATGATTTGGCTGTGGAATTTACCACCACTTTCTTTACTTCATCTTTGTTGGTGGCTTGTTATCAAACATTTTTTCTGGCATTGCAGACTGAAACAGACCCTGAGTTTCAAGTGGTGCCTCGCTGTGAGGTTCAGAATGTGAGAATGTGTTTCCTGAGATGTTGTTCCAGAGCTTCTTTGTCCACTGTGAGTGCCCTGAATCAGGGCTGCTCAAATAGCTTCCTGGCGAACTGTAAGGGATGTCTGAAGAAGCAATCTTCGGTCTTCTTCTTTTTTTCTCCTTCTCCTCCTTGCTGATTCTGCGTTGCTAAGGGTGCTGTGTCTTGTTTTAAGATCCTTCCATACTTTCTTTAGCCCTTGCTTCTCAAATTCTAAAGCAGCGTTCATTTGTTTCTCAAAACCCTTCTCTTTCTTCAGGAAAGGTTTCTGATCAACAAGGAAGGCAGTGGGGATAAAAGGCGTTAACACTTTTGCCTTCGGCTGTCATTCCTCTCTCTTTTCTAGATGGAAGAAGACAAAAGTTTGAAATGTTTTTGGCAGTCAATTGAATGTTTTAGAAGTGGCGACCCACGTCTAACAGACAGCGCTTCAGAAAGAATCTGATAATCTGACAGCACCGCTTGCACCTGCAAGATTACATGTAATGCTCTTCAAAACATTAAACTAGCACCTAAGTGTATATGTTGGTGGTCTTGAACTATTACATATTCTTTGTCCTGACATCCACTTTACATTCTCTCAGTCAAATCAGGAAGCCATGTAACTAACTCGGCCCGTTGATGTTCTTTGTTTCCTCTGAACTGTTCTGTACTCACGTTACTTGCCTCGACGTGATGTCACTGGCTAGACAGAGCAGACGGCCGCCAGCACACAGTTCGTCTGATGCCAGCGGATGATTGTGTCAATTTCACGCTTAAAGTACCATCATTTTGTCCGAACTGAATTCAAAACATGCCAGGAAGATGTGAAATTGGTGTCATTTGTGGCACTTTGTGGCCTTGTCTCAGACTGGACAGACTCAGTTCAGGGGATGATAAAAATCTTACGATGATGGGTATTTCAAATCGAAATGGAAATATCGAATTTGTATGTGCATAAGTGTGTGCGTGTGTGTGTGTGTATGTGTTCTTTTCCATTATTTGCTTCACAAGAATGTGATTTTGTCCGTTCACTTGCCTTCCCCTGCACACTATCCTGCCCCACCCTACCACTCCAAGATAAACTATTAACTTCAACATAATCAAACTAAATACATGCTCTCTCTCTATATCTGTGCTCATGAACATCCATCAGATTAAGTGTGTGTGTGTGTGTGTGTGTGTGTGTGTGTGTGTGTGTGTGTGTGTGTGGTGTGTGCGTGCTGTGTGTGTGTGTGTGTGTGTGCGTGTTGTGGTGCGTGTGTGTGTGTGTGTGTGCTGTGCGTGTGGTGTGTGTGTGTGTGTGTGTGTGTGTGTGTGTGTGTGTGTGTGTGTTTGTGTGTGGATGTATGCTTTATATGAAAGCGCATACTCCACTTTGCATACTCCACTTTGCAATCTAATATGACAAAGGTTCAAATCTGGTTTAAAAAAACACAGCCTTGTACATGCAAATTCAACTGTGCAGAGTTGCGATTGAGAAACTTAACTTGTTTAGGCTAGGGGAAGATAAAGCGGTGCAGATAAAAAGATAGCATTAGATACATAACACTGGCACAATAAAACCACCCGAGCTCTTTAAACCTCATTGTCCTTTGACTTCAAGGTCACTGGACAACTCTAATGAGTACCATGATGTTTACTTCCGTCTATGAAACCTCCTCAGTGGTTCAAACACATGTTGCTGCATTCTACACTATCTACAAAGAGCCACTGGCTGCAATAAAGACTCTCTCATCATATCTTTTCTTCTACTCTCAGACTCAGCTTAAAGTTAAAAAAAAAGACAGGAAATGTTTTGCAGTCATTGCCAGACAGGGCGGTCCCCAAAGCACTATTGTGTGCTGATAAGGCAGCTGGGTGTCAAACAGCCAGCCTCTGTCGCGCCATGTTGACTACATTGACGCCTCTAGAAGTGTTAACAGCGACCATCGTTGATTTGTATAATAACAACCATTCGATAGTTTGTCTTTCCATTGTGGACAAGCCAGCTAAGTGAGTTGATAGAACTACGCTTTTTTGATGTAACACTTCATATTCAACCCCAATCCAAAACAGAGAAACTGGTGTCTTTGCAGCTCATACGAATCTATCTTTTTGTCACCGCAAGTATGTCTCCTACTCTTCTTGTCCCTATTCATTCTGCAAAACAGTCTAGTATTTTCTCCCAAGGTCTACCTGATGTTATTTGTCTTTCCAACTTTCCTGCTGTGATAAGGTGCTCAAAGTTCTCTTGCCTCTTAAATTGTGGGATAAGTCTTGCTATATCGCTAGTCTTTTCCTAATCTTGCTCATTAATGTTCTTTTTCTGTTTGCTTTCCTCAAGATACTGTCGTTTGTTTTCTTTGCAGTCAATGGAACTGTTAACATATTTCTTAGAAACCACATTTCAACAGCCTCAATCTTGTTTTGACATTGCTTGTTGATTGTCCAGGCCTCGTCTCAGTACAACAGTATTTGTTTTATATAACACCGCAGAACTCTCTTCCTGAAATTAATAGAGAGGCACTTTCTTGAATGCTTTTTACCTGGCCAGTTCTGCTGGGTATTTGCAATACACATCTACCACCTGATGAGATCCCTGTTCACCAGTCCCATTCAGGTGGTGTAAACGTAAGTTGTGATATAGAATCTGGGTCACGCTCCCCTTCCTTCGTTCTATCCATTGCTGTTAAACTGGTTTTATACAAATTCAAATAGTTTAACAGGACAATTACTGACAGATGTGAATGAAATATGGAGAATTATTTTATACTTGAGTAGGATAAATACTTTGAAAAATAGTCAAAATTACCAGTCACAATAAATTATTTCAGTGTGTTTTCAAAAATGCTGCTGCTGCTATTGCTGCTGATGTCGAAGAAGATGATGATGATGACAATGACAGTGATGATGAGATGATGATGATGACAATGCGGTTGCTGCTGCTGCTCCTGATAATGATAATGATGATGATGCTGATGATGATGAAAAGAAAACAAATGACAATATTAATATGATGAAAAATGATAATAATCACAACCACCATCTCCATCATCATTATCCCCATCATCAATGATGGTAATATCGATGATAAATATAAATGTCATTATCATCATCATTGTCAGTACCATAAGATATTTTTATTTGCACTATCATTTGTACAGATATTAGCAAAGCATGTAATCCTTTCTATAAAGATTGATTTGTGCAATAAAGCAGAAAACAAATAGCTTGATAAATACACAGTCATCTAGCCTTTTAGATAAGTCCTAAAAGTCTCCAGCAGACTGCTATTGACGAGATGAACAAAATGTTACATGGATTTTTTTTCTGCAATGTTACTTTGACCTTTTCACAGTTCAATTACTTTTTCCATGAAGTTTTTTTTCCGTTTCTCTTTACACTGTTAACTCATTTATTATCCAGGATATTGCAACTCAAAGCTGTCCACGTGCAACAGCATTACTGGTAGACTGCTGTAGGGTACGTAAGGCGACATGGTAAAGTAGTCTGAGCTCTTTGGAGTGTTTGGTGGGCAGAAGAGATTGAGGGGAAAATGATAGCATCAAGACAACTATCTTCTTAAACAATGTCATGAAGGCACTGACTACTTTTAACCTAGCCAGGATTATTGGTGACAATTTCTTCTAACTGAAAAAGGCATGGCAAATGATGGGAACTAGTTTTTTTATCTTTATTCTGAAGAAAACAATGTTTTTTATACTTGCCTGCACAGTTGACTCATTGTATAATCATGCAACAAGGGCTTTGACTTATAGGCTTAATAAGTTTTATTTTCTGATTAAGTTTAGGTTTTCTTTATAAGAATGCAAGGAGTCTGCTTGTAAGATCAACACAGATGATTTAAAGAATAGGAGTGTTCAGAACAATAAGCCTCAGCTTCTTGTTGCTGCTGCTGCTGTTGTTGTTGTTGTTGTTGTTGTTGTTTATTGTAATGTGTCTTGGTCTTTTTTATCTGCTTGCAGAAAATTGCTAACAACAGAGAAACGTGTTTACGTAATTTTGTTTTAACTTTACACTGTCGTTTGTGATTTGTTTATATTGTGATTTGTTTATTCACTCCAGAACTCAAAGTCCCAAGCGGAAAGCCACACAGATCAAAGTATTTAAAGAAAGAATTCTAGTTTGTTGTAATATCCTGATTTTTGTTTCGTTTATATCGTAACACACACACACACACACACACACACACACACACACACACACACACACACACACACACACACACACACACACACATACACACACACATACACACACACATACATACACACAAACACACGCATACACACACACACACAGACATAACACATACATACATATACATATATAATATGTATAATAAATATGTAATATATAATTTACATATATATAATATATATATATATATATATATATATATATGCTATACTGTTATTGCTCTCATGTTATCCTTGTTGTTGTTTGTTGTTGTTGGCAGCTGGACATAATGTGTGTTCGTCTCTCATATTTTTGTAATGAGCTTGACCAATGTGAATAGAAAAGTAAACAAATTATCAGAACTTATTTTATCTTATAAACTTCTTTGATGTCGTATGTCTTATCCTTCATCTGTTCTTTTTTTTAATGTTTATATCATATGTGTAGAGTAGCAAGGATTAGCTGTAAGACACCCAACAGGACCTTGTGCAACTTAACTATCTTTGAGAAATAACACATTTCGATCTTGATGTTTGAACTTACACTGAGTATTTGAGCCAACTCAGTCAGCAGGTTGTCTAAGGTAGGTTATGTATTGTCTTAACTGAAATGAATGTAGTCTCTCAGAGTGTCCATTGTCTGTGAGGAGATAGTTCTCACATATATCATGACGATTCATTGCAGTAGCAGAATGCAAGAGGCAAAAAGGGAGTCTGCAACCAACACCCCAAGGACTCTTGATGTACATATCACATGCCCACGTTGCCAACAAGCTGCCACAACAAGATAAGTCTGGACAGCCATATGGTGCATGACGCAGATCTCGCATCGGAATGATTTACTGTCATTAGTGCTACTCGAAAAAAGAATGAGAGAGAGCGAGAGCGACAGACAGAGAGATACAGAGAGAGAAAGAGAGACAGAGTCATAGAAAGACAGAAAGGGACAGTGAGAGACAAGAGAGAGAGAGACAGAAAGAGACAGAAAGAGACAGAGAGACAGAGACAGAGAGAGACAGAGACAGACAGACAGACAGACAGAGACAGAGAGAAACAGAGAATCACAAAGAAACACAGAGAGACAGACACAGATACAGACACAGAAAAGAGAGAAGATAGAAAAATACAAAAAAAATCATAAAAGAAAAAAAAAAAAAAAAGGACAGAAACTATGCCATAATCTTAGTTTTCTTTCAAGTATGTGAAAAATAGTGAGAGAGAGAGACAGAGACAGATAGACAGACAGCAGACAGACAGACAGAGATAGAGACACAGAGACAGACAGGCAGACGGATAGACAGACAGAGGCAGAAATAGACACAGAGAAACACAAAGAAACACAGAGGACAGATACAGAAAGAGAGGATGGAAAAATACGAAAAATCACGAAAAAGAAAAAAAAGGGGAAAGGTACAAGAACTGTGCCATAACATTATTTTTCATTGAAGTCATGTGGAAAGAGAGAGATGAGAGAGACACACACAGACAGGCTGAGACAGAAACAGAGACAGATAGAGACAGGAGACAGAAAGAGACAGTGAGGACGAAACCCCTGCAATTTTTTTTTGTCTTCCAATTTCCACTGGTCTATTTCAGATGAAATTAATTCCAAGAGAGACGTGTGACCAGCTCTAAGAGGGAGGTCAATGTTAAGTCTATCTGATCTCATCATGCTGAGAGCACTAAGATAATGACACAAACGCTTTTCTTTCAACTGTATTTGATTTCCATTGTATGGTGGAAGTATACTGACATTCCTCTTCATTCTATTTTTTTAAATGTCTCAGTAATTACTGTTTCTTCTATAGAATAGACTAATCTCACTGGGAAACATGAGCTGCAGTTACAAGTCTGCTTTTACAAATGAACTTTTGTAAGCACATGTTTATCTTACTCATCTGCAAACACCAAAAAACAATGAAAGTATCAACAAAAATAGCAATCAACATCCATGATAATTGTCATCATCAGTATCAGCATCATCACCATGAATTTCCTCCTTCTACTCCACCTCCTCCTCCTCGTCATCATCATTATCACCAGCATCATGTTATTGTCGTCATCATCCACGTCATCGTCGTCGTCATCATCATCATCACGTCGTCGTCGTCGTCGTGTTGTTGCCGTCGTTGTCGTCCGTCGTCATCGCATCGTCGTCATTGTCGTCGTCGTCATCGTCGTCGTCGTCGTGCGCCCTCGTCGTCGTCGTCGTCACTCATATATCATTAGCAGCAGCAGCAGCAGCAGCACAGCGATGATGACGGAAACAACAACAACAACAACAAATAAACAGCAAAACGAAACAAAACTTACGTCCATAGTTACCTTTGTATGTCTTTACCCATTTATCTACCCACTAAAATACTTAACAAACTATATCAAAGGCTTTCACCATTACCCATTCTGTTCAAACATGATACAGTGTAAGCCCGTTTAGTTAAAAAAGAAACAACTGTTTATAACAAAAGGAAAAAAAACAGCAGTCTGACATAGAAAAAAATCGTGGGTTGTCAACACGCTGTCCAGAAGTTTGCCATGATTAGATGTATCAAATAAAATAAGTTTTCAAAACAAAATGGTCCACTACCGATACTCCTGACTGATGGGGAGAGCTGACACGCAATCCTGACTCTGCACAAAGGACACGTCATTTTCTCTCTGATGACATGAGGATAATTTTGTGATGTCCATTATCCAGTTTCTGTATTCTATTTTATGAAGTCCATATCCAGTTTCTTCAAGCCATTAACCCTTTAAAACCTTTACCCATATGTGATCGGCGCGGTCACTGGCCAGACATCACAGGAAAACTAACGGCAAGCTGTCTCTGTTGCCCACCCCGTGTTCTCGACCACTGTTTTGTAGATTTGTGTCTTAAAGAAGTCTTCAGAACCATCGTTACTCACTAAACGCCAAACTACTATGTTACATTCCGAAGACTTTAAGCTCAGAACAAACTACGCTTCTACAACGAAGACACAAAATGAAAAAGAACTTAACTATTTACCTCTCTGTATAACTACATAACAAAATAAAATCAAAGGGTTTGGTGTAGTATGGAAGTTTTACTCTTCACACCGGCAGCATGCCAGACAGTACAACCATGTGATGTTTATAAACTACCAAAACGTATTTATGAAAAAAACACACAACTAAATAGCATTTATGAAAATACATGACCCAAGCTGGTTTGAATAGAACCTCAAGGCCCAGGTGACATATTCTGGTAGATTAACTTAGTGGAAAGATTGTTTGAGTTTAAGTATGTGTTTGTTCTAGAAGAATTCAATACGATCAGACAAATTCATACGCTTTCCACCCATATCCAGCAGTGATAATCTGGCAACCTGCTTGAGCCTGCTCAAAACCCTATGGAAGTAACCATCAGCAGTAAGACATCGGAATTTACTCTGCAAACAAAGCCAGATAACCTGCATGGTTAAACAAATAAAGAAATAAAAAAATCACTGGCTCATTTGAGAGTCGAACATAGAACATTTTTGCTATCAACATGGATCATGGTAAAGCTTACCCATGAATATTTGGTCAAATGGCAAAACAGTCGTAATCATTTCATTGAGACAGCCAGGAGTTTGCATTGGGTGGAATAATTGCTAATGGAAAGATGTATAATTTTCATTACCATGTACATTTTGCTTCAGTAATAGATAAGGATTTTTGATAGTTACATAGAAGTAGTAAAGATTGCATTGGGTGGAATAATTGCTGATGGAGAGATGTACAGGGTGTTTCAAAGAGAATACGCCAAAATCATCACGTGATGTGTCAAAAACGAAAAAAATTACAAACCTCTAGCATGAACACATGTGTTGTATATACATTCAAGTTTCATTTCATGTTTTATAAGTGCTCAATGTGGCCACCACCGGCAGCGCTGACAACATCAAGCCGATATGAGAATTCCTCCCAAACGCGCCTCAGCATGTCACGGTCCACCGTGTTGATTGCAGCTGTTATTCGATCTTTCAAGTCATCGATACTTGCTGGAAGTGGTGGAACATAAACTTGGTCTTTAACATACCCCCACAAGAAAAAGTCACACACAGTGAGGTCTGGGGATCTGGCAGGCCAAGCACAGAGAGCAAGGCCTTTAGCACCTCTCCTCCCAATCCATCGCTGAGGCACGTTTTCATTCAGATAAGCTCTAACCCCGAGATGCCAATGGGGTGGTGCTCCATCTTGCTGAAAAATGAAGTCATTCGAATCTGCTTGCAGTAAAGTGAATAGCCAGTTTTGGAGCATTTCGAGATAGGTTTGTCCTGTAACGGTGTTTCCTTCAAAGAAAAAGGGACCATAGACCTTGTCTTGAGACACAGCACAGAAGACGTTCACTTTAGGGGAATCTCTTTCATGCTCAACAGTTTCATGTGGGTGATCTGTTCCCCAAATGCGCACATTGTGACGATTGACTGTGCCGCTCAAATGGAAAGTCGCTTCGTCACTAAAAACTAAACGTGAAAAGAGAGTTTCATCACCTTCCTCCATCTCCAGCATTGACTCACAGATTGTCCTCCGCATCACCTTGTCATCATTAGTAAGTGCTTGGACGAGGCTTAGTTTGTATGGTTTCATGTGTAATCGTCTCTTTAACACACGCCAGACAGTGGTATGAGGGATGGCAAGCTGAAGACTTGCTCGACGTACGGACTTACGTGGGCTGCTCTCAAATGCATCATGAATCCTCTCCACTTGCTCCTCTGTAACACGTGGTCTTCCAGGACTCTTTCCTTTGCACAGACACCCACTCTCTTTAAACTGTCTAACCCACCGTCGAATGCTCTCACGATGGGGCGGATCAATGCCGAATTCTGTTCTGAAAGCACGTTGCACCGTGACAATGGCGTTTGTTTTCGCGAACTCAAGCACGCAAAACGCCTTCTGCTGAGGAGTCGCCATTTTGATTGATCTTCCCACAATTCAGCTGCACCGGAAGTTATACTAACGACAGCGGTGAAACTGACACCCAATCAAACTTTGATAACTACTCTATCAAATAACCACTGATTCAGTCCACTACAATGCTATAGACCTGAAAAAACTGCGTAATGATTTTGGCGTATTCTTTTTGAAACACCCTGTATAATTTTCATTACAGTGTACATTTTGCTTCAGTAATAGGTAAGGATTTTTGATAGTTACGTAGAATTAGTAAGGAACTCTGGGGGAGAGCCGGACAGTATAAGGTCCTCAGTGGAGAAACCCCTGTCAAACAAGTGTTTAAGCCCTTACCTCCTGACATTCTAAGACAGCCGGGCCGCATCCAGGTCATGACCCCTGGATGCCCTTCAGCTGTCGCTGATAGTTACATGGAAGTCATATATTGTAACATAAAACTGAAATCCTTTATCTTACTTCATGGTTTTTTTGTTTTTCGGTCTGCATCTCGATGCCTTTGTATTTATTGTAACTATTTCTTTCCCATTATGTTTGTTACGATTTATCGCTTTCTTGTATGTCAGCTGGACTGTTGTCACTATTACCGATGCATTGAAATGTTTGTATTTTAAGTGTTGTGAGCACTTCGTTAACTAAGTTTGTTGTTGCTGGATATGTAATAATATCACACAATTGACACTGTACATATTCATTGACTAGTACTGTTTCAAAACATTATCAAGGGTATGAAAAACAAAGAAACAAAAAGACGTTGATCACCACCATCAAGTTCGTTGATATATGATCAGGTGTTTGTATTACAAAAAGAACAACATAAACACACAAAAGAAAAGAAAACAATAATCAATCATCAGTCTGACATAAGAACAAAGAAATCATTGTGTAACATGGTGCCTGCCTTGACAACACGCTAACCAGGAGCTTTGTATGATTATAGGTCTAAAAGAAACTGCGCTTTCAAATTCATTCATTCATTCATTCATCCATTCATTTCATTCATTCATTCATTCATTCATTCATTCATTCATTCATTCTTCATTCATTCATTCATTCATTCATTCATTCATTCATTCATTCAATCATTCATTCTTCATTCATTCATTCATTCATTCATTCATTCAATCATTCATTCATTCATTCATTCATTAACAATAAAAAGGAAAGGCCCTCAACCAAATGTCCACCCAGATACACAGCAGACATGCAAAACTGAATGTGAGCAAAGGGCACGTCATTTCATTTTCCCTGTGATTATCATGGGGATGGTTCGTGTACTTCGTTTTATGTCTATCATTCAATTCTTTCGATCTTCCTATTTTTTAACTGTATGATAAAAGACCCAGAACTCACATTATATATTTTCCATTTGCACAAAGCCTTGCTCCACTCCATAACTTTCAGACAAATAGAATGAACCGTGTGTAAAATACGACATAATACTGCATGTTGTCATCACTGTTTGACTTCAAAAAGATTCCCTAGTAGCCATGCCTCTGTACACAATATTCGTCTGCTTTGATTTTTGAACATTTGTTAGATGTTGTGAAACTTTTAAGTAATGCATTTGGCCTGTTAGCTCAGTTGATTAAAGCAGCATGCTGATAACGCAGAGGGTCGTGGGTTCTATTCTAAAGGCGAATCACAGAGTTTTACGTGTGCGATGTGTCAGTAATGCCTATCAGTTAACATCAGGAAGAGTTCTTCAGTATTAGATAAAACCGATACTGTTGTACGGTTGTGAGGCATGGACAGTCCACACGCAAAGTCAGAACAAAATTTAGGCAACTGAAATGTGGTTTTCAAACAGAATGTGACAGTTCCATGGACAGCAAATAAAACGAATGAGACAGTCTTGAAGGAGGCAGACACAAGAAAGAAAAAAAGAAGACAAGAAAAGGACAAGCAACATTTATAGGATATTTTATATGAGGAAAGAGAAATTAGAACACATGGTTACAACAAGAAAGCTGGAGGGAAAGAGAACACCAGCTAGACCCAGGGAGAAAATATTGGACGGACTTGCATGGTGGCTGAGGACAGAAAGTGGGAGATGTACTTGCATTGACAAGGGATATATTCATGTGGAGGGCTATGATTGCCAATGCCATGCAGCAGGGCATATGATGATAATGATGATGAACTCAGTTGACAAATCCATGGAGTCATGAAAAACTATAGAATTCGGCGAAAAGCATACAAAACGTTATATGATTAAGATGCAAAAGGTAAGCAAAACTTAGTAACGAATGTGTTTATTTGTTTGTTTAGATTAGATTTTGGTGTTGTATGGTTGAGTCAATGTGTTGGCAGATAGAATTAGTTCAATCGTGTATTTTGAAACATTAAATTGGTTGTAGTTAACAAGAATGGAATAAATACGTTCAAAACAGAGAGAGAGATAAAACATATGCAGAACTTTTTTTCTGATATGATTTGTAACCATCTTTAGGGATAAATATGAACAGACATCTGAAATATACGATGACATGATTTAGATTAGGTATATCAGAAGTTACAGTTCATTTTTAGGATACAGAGCATATACTGATATTGATCTATTATGTCAATCATCAAAATTCAAACAAAGACAAAGTTCACTTTATTGATGTCATCAGCTGCCATTAAAGTTATCGAAATTTAGCTCTGTTTCTATACAAAGCGTTTCAATTTAGAGGGCAGCAGTTTCGTGAGTCTCCTTTAGAACTGATTCTAAGCACATCTTCCACCTTCTCTGTCTTCAGCCACTTTGCAAGTCCGTCCAACATTTTTTTCTCTGGGTCTACCTGGTGTTTTCTTTCCCTCCAGCTTTCCTGTTGTAACCAGGTGTTCCAATTCCCCTTTCCTCATAAAATGGCCTATAAATGTTGTCTGTCTTTTCCTAATCTTCCTGATCAATTATCTTCTTGTGTCTGCTTCCATTAAGACTGTCTCGTTTGTTTTCTTTGCTATCAATGGAACTCTCACATTCTTCTTAGAAACGACATCTCGGCTGCCTCAATGCCTCAATCTTGTTCTGGCTTTGCTTGTTCAGGATCGCAACACACTGAGAAAGGGGAGGTTCGTGGATGGCGGGTCGTAATCTGAGTACCTTCTATTGTCCAACCCTCCCAAGAGTTTCTTGTTAATCCTGTACCCCATGTCTGTGTTTTGATAGCTCATGGCATCATGAAAACACCCAGAGCTTACGCCCACACAATATGCACAATGGAGACTGTGCAACAACATTCTGTCTGCACAGTGCCTACCAAACAATGTACATACATGCATTTTACAAACAGAAAAGAATAATTGGAGTAGGCAACTTTCTCTTTCTCTTCCAGAACAAAGCAAAATAAAACAAAACAAAACGAACCGAAATAAAGCAAAAGCTAAACAAGACACCACAAAACAAAATCAAACAAAGTTTAAACAAAAACGAAACAAACTAAACAACACGTGCACACACACACACACACACACACACACACACACACACACACACACACACACACACACACACACACTTACACACACACCCACACACGCACGGACGCACGCACGCATGCATGCACACACACAAACAACGCAAAGACCAACAAAATGCACCCTTCCGCTCATCCACCCTAAACCGACCTTTCGAGATAACCAGAACTATTTGGCTTCATTTTTTTCTCGCGTAGTTTTGCAGAAAAGTGAAGGATCCTTTATTTGATATAACCTTAACATAATATCCCAGTGATTTCAGAAGGAAAGGCGCCGGTATCTTTGACAGAAAAGCAAAGAATGGTAAATATGTGCAGTAAAATGACAGACCAGCAGAAACTATCTTTGACATTTCTGCTGGAAAAACAAGATCAAAGAAAAACATGCTGACTTCTGCAAGAACAGCCGTACGGTCTTGCAGGCAAATAATCCATTTTTCTCTGCGAGAAATTGATTTCCTGTTTACCATATAAAAAGAGACAGCAAGCATTGTTTTCTTTGACGTTATATTTTTTTATCCGAAAAGATAAAAAGTGCATTTGAAGTGTAGTTTTTCATTGAATGGAAAAACAGGCTGGAGGTGTGTTTTTTTTCACCATTGCTAGGAAAGTGTTATCATTTCGAATGTAAAAATGGCAGTAGCAGAACATGAAACACTAGTTCAGTGTACGAACAAATATACAATGAATAATATGCGTGATGTGTGAGGAATCTTAAGTTTTTAAAATTACATGGAGTTACAACGTGTGATATACATATATAATATATATATATATATATATATATATATATATATATTATGTATGTATGTATATATATATATGTATATATACATATATATACACATATATATACATATATATATGATATACATACGTATATAGACAGATAGATACATAGATAGATACATAAATAGATAGATACATACATACACACATAGATACATAGATGCATAGATACATAGATAGACAGAGAGAGAGATAGATAGATAGATAGATTGATAGAGAGATACATACATACATACATACATACATACATACATACATACATACACACATACATACATACATATTTAGATAGATAATGATAGATAGATAGATAGATATATACATAGATAGATAGATAGATAGATAGATAGATATAGATAGATAGATAGATAGATAGATATAGATAGATAGATAGATAGATAGATAGATAGATAGATAGATAGATAGATAGATAGATAGATAGATTATACATTGTCATGCCACAGTAAGCCTTTATATATTATTGTCTTCCTTATCACCAAACACACAGGAGCAATGTATTAGAGTTACTAACTTTTCTGCACTGAAATATTTTAATTGTATCAGAAAATAAAAAAGTATACCATATTCCTAATTTTCTCCGTCATATATAGAGAGCGAGAGAGAGAGAAAGAGAGAGATGGAGGGAGGGAGAGAGCGAGAGAGAGGCAGAGAGAGAAAGAGAGAGTACCGGTCAATACGAATCGATGCCTCCCTCCAATACCCATTATTATCTTCCTTCTTCTCTCACAAAAAGTGTCATTCAGAAAGACGAAAGAAGAAGCAGACGACGGAAAACCAGTAAATTGGAACCATCAGACATTAAAGAACCTCTACCTGGTCACATTCAAGGTGACAACGCCTGGCCAATCGCTGTGCATCCCAGACATTACAGCTGATTAACTGCCAGCCTCATCCTCACTCTCGCTTCAATCAAGTCCCCTGTCTTCCTTGTCTCAATTACAGTGATATCCTAAACTAAAACTCTCCATTTCGGACAAATAGAATCCAACCGGATTTAGGAAAAAAGGTATATCTGCCTCTTCAATGCTCAATATATCTTTCCTGTCTCTCGTTTTCTTTGTACTTTTTTTTTCACAGAACAAACATATTACAAAAATGAAAATGACATTATTATAGCTAGTGAGAGAATAAGATTGTTGTTTGTTACGTAAATGATAACATTTTTTATCTACTGTCTTTGCTTCATATTTTGTTCTCTTCAATTTTCATATGATAATAGAGTTTATGACTTTGTGTGACCCTTGAAGGTTTTCGTTTATGGGTGATATATTTTCCTCTCATTCGTCATAAAATTTTGAACTGATCTTTCTTTTGGTTTGGCATTTGTTCGGTCGGAATGTAAAAACCCAGACTGTGCTTTTACTGTTTGAGTGTGCAAACATGGAACAGAATGTTTGACTCATCTGTGAATGGTTTGATAGTATGGTTATCACTCTACGTAAACAAGAATACATGAACGAATAGATGGATGGCAGTTTTCATTATTTGTAAAGGTGAGTATTAAACTTATCAGAGCACACACTCCAGAAAACCAAATTATAAGGAACTTAATTAAGTCACGATCAATAATAGTTGCCCAAGGGATGGGTTCCAGGACTTGTGCCATAATTTTAACATAATTTTACTTGGCGGGGGAAGATATAGTACATGTAGTGAGAGACATAGACAGAGTCAAACACAAAAGAAAAACTCAGGACCAAAAAAACCCCACACAGGATGCTAGAAATACAGACATGATATTATATCTAGACAGAGAAAGACAGAGAAGCAAGACACAAAGCAAAACATGGATTCTATGGATCAAACTGATATAATCCCCCTTCCCAACCCCTCCCTACGCTGTCACTGTCCTTTACAAGGATTGTTATTTTCTAAGGAAAAGGAAGAAGCAGACTATCCAGGGGCACTAAATTGGCTCCATCATACATCAAAGGGCTTTGTTCTGATCAACTCTGTGGCGACGACGACACCCCAATTGCCGCGCAGTCTCAGACTTCACACCCAATTAACTGCTACCATCATTCTCACCTTCACTTATTTAGTCTCCCCGTCCCTCTTCTTTAATGCTAACATCCTCAACGAAAGAAGTATACTTGACAATTGGAAAGCATCACCTACTAACAAGAAAATGTTTCCCTTTCCTGGCTGTAATTTGAATGCAATACGATTTTTGTCCTTTTTGTGGGTTTTACAACACACACACACACACACACACACACACACACACACACACACACACACACATATAATATATATATATATATATATATATATATATATACAGATATATATATATAAGAGAGAGAGAGAGAGAGAGATAGACAGATAGATAGATAGATAGATAGATAGATAGATAGATAGGTAGATAGATAGATAGATAGATAGATAGATAGATAGATAGATAGATAGATGATAGATACATACATATATACATACATTATATATATATATATATATATATATATATATATATATATATATACATACATATATATATATGGAGAGAGAGAGAGAGAGACACACAGAGAGAGAGGGGGAAACCAGAAAAATGAAATAAAATGAAAGCAAGAAAACGCCATTTGAATGTCGGGCAATTTCTATCTTTTTTGTTCGTTTCTTTGATGAATGGACTTTTCAGAGAAATAAAAGTAATAGCAATATATTTTATGTCTTGGTGATGTCTTTGATTTACTGTCAATGAGCTCTGATTACTTTTTACTGTTATGATAATTGTGCACTTGATCCTTTATTTTATTAATTGTTTGTTGGAATAAAGAATTCAGATTGTGTTTTTCTGCTGGTTTGTGCGTGCACAAAGGTAACATTTTCCCCCCAAAGAGATTTTCAATTGTTTGTCAGTAGTTAACGTTGTTTTTAACATTAGTATTACTACTTGTCCTCTTTTTTGTTTTGCACATCTCCTTTCCAAAATGCTAATAATTTCTGTTGGGAAAAAAGGTTCATTCGTTTTCTATATCGGGCAAACTTCGTTTGAAAAAAAATGTGTGGGTTTCTTAAACGTCTGAAACTACTTCCACCTAGACACTTTCGTCGATTACTTTCTTCATTATATTTTCTAATGTAGCTTTATGAGGGGGAGTTGATCTCACTTTTCTTGTATGTTTAACATAAAAACAATTTTGTGATCAGTGTCAATGACGTAGTTTGGGATTGCTCTTGTCTCTTTCACTTGATTGATTTTGTGTTTAAAGAAGGAATTGGTGATGGAGAGTCCATGCCAAGTACACAATTTTAGCGGTATCTCGCCATTTGAATTGTAATCAGTCCCCTGATCACTAAAACGGGCTGAATTTCCATACCATGGTTCTCTTCTGCCTCCTACCCTACTGTTTATATCGCCCGTCACAATCAATTCTTCGCTGTCTTTGGTCTTATCTACGTAGTCGCTTGGCTCTTCGTAAAAATGTAAGTCTACATGTATTTTCTTCTGTATAGCTATCATTACATGAGGCATAGACTTGAAAGTAGTCACTGGTGTGTATTATTTCCCTTAACTATTTTCATAGACAGGATCCTCTCTGATATATAGTGTATATCATTATACGATTGTAAGGTGTGAACAGTCAACAAGCAAAGCCAGAACAAGACTGAGGCAGCCAAGATATGGTTTCTAGGAAGAATGTTGAGAGTTCCAGGGACAGCAAAGAAAACAAACACGACAGCCTTGATGGAGGCAGACACAAGAAGATCATTCATAAGGAAGAACAGGAAAAGACAGGCAACATTTACTGGCCAGTTTATGAGGAAAAGGGAATTAGAGCAACAGGAAAGTTGTAGGGAAAGAGAACACCAGGTAGACCCATGAAAAAAAGTATTGGACGGACATGCAGAGTGGCTGAAATGAAAAACTCCACAGAGACGGTGGAAGATATGTTTGCGGCAACAAGGGATAGATGCATATGGAGGGCCATTATCGCCAACGCCATGTGGCAGGGCACTTGATGATGATGATGAGTGAGCATACAAAGCTTATAACATGAAGAGGCACGGATCTAAAGGAAAGGGGGCATCCTAGGAAATGATGAATAGAAGGTGTGAAAGAAACAACTGAAAGACTCAACCTAACTATAGCAGGACCTACCCATCTGGCCCATGTCCGAAAGCTGCATCTCCCCTCGATGTTTAACGGCAAAAGATTATAGAAGGAAAAAAAAAGACGCACACGTAAAAGTAAGTGTTACTACAGAAAAAAAGAATAATGCATAATCGTTTTTAAGGGATGGATACCGCAGTGGTTTGACTACTGACTACAAAAAGCTGAATGCAAGGCATGATCACACATGTTTGTTAAAGACACTGGTGACCACATTCTGTCCTACTATCAATACAATTTCTCAGGCCACACAACTGACAATGGATATTTATCCATTTTAAGATGAAAAAGGTAAAGTACTGGCAGACAGACATAGACAGAGGCGACAGAGAGATCATCATCATCATCATCATCATCATCATCATCATCATCATCATCATTCGATGATGATTCCATTCATATGGCGCAAGCAGTCTATGTCAAAGAGTGCTCTGAATAGCACTTTCAAAATAAAACCCACACACACAAAGAAAGAAGGATGGTGCAGAAGGTTGCCATGACCGTTCTGTTAAATCACATCCGGATACACACGCGAATACACCAAAGCAGCTAAAATACAATTATTCAAAATAACTGTTTTATTCATACATATACAGAAAATAAACATGAAAAAAACGAACACAAAATAAGTGCACATAAACAGACAGATAAACATACAAGCAAAACATAGATATCATGGTTGAAATCAATTTAATCGCCTTCCTATCCCTTTGTGTATTGTCCTTTCTCATCCACAGGGACTGTCGTTTTCAAAGAGGGAAAGAAAAGGAGACCATACATGGAGAGTAAATTGGCTCTCTCAGGTATCAAAGAACCTTACCCTGGTCACCCTTAAGGCGACAATGACACACCAATTGTCGTGCAGTCCCAGATTTCACACCTGATTAACCGCCACCCTCACCGACGCTATCACCAAAATTGCTCCCTGGTTCCTATCCAATCCTTCACCCAATGGTGATCAGTCGCCACCCTCACAAATACTATCACACACATTGTTCCCTCTTTTCTGTGTACTGCATCACCCAACGATGATTAACCGCCTCCCTCACCAACTTGTATCACCCACATTGTCCCCTGGTTCCTCCCTACTGCTTCAACCAATGATGATCAGCTGTCACCCTCACCAACACTATCACCCGAATAGTCTCATCATTCCTCCTTACTCCATCACCCAACGGTGATCAACTGCCACCCTCACCAACACTATCCCCGAAATTGTTCCCTCGTTCCTCTCTATTGCTTCACTAAACGATGAACAATCGCCATCCTCACCAACACTATCACCCAAATTGTCTCCTGGTTCCTCCTTACACCTTCACCCAAAAATGATCAACCACCACCCTCACCAACACTATCATCCAAATAATCTTCTCATTCATCCCCACTGTTTCACCCTACAATGATCAGCTCTCACCCTCACCAACACTATCATCCAAATTGTCTTCTCGTTCCTCCCCACTGTTTCACCCTACAATGATCAGCTCTCACCCTCACCAACACTATCACCCAAATTATACTCCCGTTCTTCCTTACTGTTTCACCCAATGACGATCAACCACCACCCTCACCAACATTATCACCCACATTGTTTCCTCGTTTTTCTTTACTGCATCACCCATTGATGATTAACCACCACCCTCACCAACACTATCACCCATATATCCCCTCGCTCCTCCCTCCACTCCTTCACTCAATGATGATCAATTGTCGTCCTCACCAACACTATCACCCATACTGTCCCCTGGTTCCTCCCCTCTGCTTCACCTAACAATGACCAACCGCCACCCTCACCAACGCTATCATCCAAATTGTCTTCTTGTTCCTCCCTACTGTTTCACCCTACAATGATCAGCTCTCACCCTCACCAACACTATCACTTAAATTGTCTTCGCGTTTCTCCGTACGGTTTCACCCAATGATGATCAGCCACCACCTTCACAAATACTATCACCCACATTGTCCCCTCGTCCCCCCCCCCCCCCCATTCCTTTACTCAGGGATTATCAACTGCCACCCTCACCTGTATTATCACCCAACTTATCCCCTTGTTTCCCCGTACTGTTTCACCCAATGATGATCAACCACCACCCTCACCTACATTATCACCCACATTGTTTCCTCGTTTTTCTCTACTGCATCACCCAGTTATGATTAACCACCACCCTTACCAACACTATCACCCACATTGTCCCCTTGTTTCTCCCCACTGCTTTACCTAACGATGACCAACCGCCAGCCTCACCAATACCATCACCCAAATTGTCCCCTCGTTCATCCCTCTTACTTCAACCAACAATGATAAATTGTCACCCTCACTAACACTATCACCGAAATTGTCCCTCGTCCCCCCCTACTGCTTCATGCAATGATAATCAACCGTTATCTACACCAGCACTACCATACCATGACTCTACCCTCTCCATGAACAACTTTGTTTCTCAAACTGCCAGATCTTGCTACTATCATCTCCATCGTATAAGCCTGATCAGGAAGTATCTCTGTCGAAACAACTGCAAAACTCGTTCTCTCCTTCATAATGTCTCGCATTGACTATTGCAATTCACTCCTGTCTGGTCTTCCTGCCTCCACCATTCACATCCTACCTCACCTGTCTCACCTGTCGGCGTCACCGGGAACAGTGTTGGCCGCTGCACATGATGTCCTCACAAGTTGCCTCCAGCACTCTCGATCTTGGCTAAGTCTGACCACCTCCTGGAGTTTCTTGCTACAGCGCATTCACATCCTACAGCGCATTCAAAACAATGCTGTACGCCTTGTACTCAAAAAGAAAAAAGCTGACCACATATCTCCTCTCCTGGCACAACTTCACTGGCTCCCTGTATCAAAGCGCATACAGTACAAACTAGACACCATGTGCTACAAAAGCCTCAATAACGCAGCCCCCGATTACCTGTCAAGCCTACTTGAGATCTATCTTCCCTCACGTACCCTCCGCTCTGCCTCCGATCCTCTGACTTTTCGCTTTCCACGCACTAAGCTCAATACCTATGGTCCACGAGCCTTCTTTGTTTCTGGTCCACTCTTCTGGAACAAACTTCCTCTCTCAATCCGTCAGCAACCTACTTTTGTCTCCTTCAAGTCCGCTCTCAAAACTCACCTTTTCTCCTCTGCATAAAATCCTAACCTCACTCAACCCCCCCCCCCCCCTCTGCAGCCTGTCTCCGCTCGGAGGGGAATCACATTGTTATAATATATAATTGTATATGATATGCTCTCTATAATTTTCCATTGCTTTTATTCTTGCTTTTATTGCTTTTATTCTTTCTCCCCATTTATAGCCATGCGTGTGTGTGTGTGTGTGTGTGTGTGTGTGTGTGTGTGTGTGTGTGTGTGTGTGTGTGTGTGTGTGTGTGCGTGTGTGTGCGTGCGTACGTGCGTGCGTGCGTGCGTGTGTGTCTGTTTCAGCGCTTAGATTTGATTTTATCAAGATTTTGCGCTATATAAATATTGGAATTATTTCCCTGATCCATTCATACTGCTTCACCCAACAGTGATCAACTGTCACCCTCACCATTACTATCACCCAAATTGTCCTCTCTCTCCTCCCTACTCCATCACCTTTGATTCACTTTCTTAAAACAATTCATTATTTTTGGCTGATTATAGTAATTGTTTCATTTGATCCTACGTTTCCTTTATATATTTCCTTTATTCCAAGTAATATTTACGCATCTATGTATCAATGTATGTATCTATCTATTTTTTCTATCTATTTTTCTATCTATCTGTCTATCTATCTCTCTATCTATCTATCTATCTATCTATCTATCTATCTTGGTATCAATTATCTATCTATATATCTGCTATCCATCTATCTGTTCATTTTTTTTCTATGGATGTACGAGCACGCAAATGTAGTGATTATAAGCGCATAGCATTTCTCTTGCCTCAAAAAATGTCCTATAAATGTTGTCGGTTTTTCCCTAATCTTCTTCATGAACGTTCTTTTTCTGTTTGCTTCTTTCAAGACTATCTCGTTTGTCTTCTCTGCAGTCCATGGAAAACAAAGTAGGAATCTTGAGAATGTGACCTAACAATTCTCCATATATGTCAGAACAGTGGGCTTCGATAGTTCAGATGACTGAGCATCAGGTTCACATGGCCATGGTTGTGATGTTCAAACCGGAGATGGCTACACTTGCCTGGCCATTTGTAAGTCTTAACGTAATTGTTGTTTTGATTGTGTCAATATACAATGAGATCAGTACCCCTCCCCTTATTTCCCTTGGATGTTTATCCTTGTCAGGCAAATAGTAATAACACTACTACTGCTACTACTACTACTACTACTACGAGTACTACTACTATTACTACTACTACTACTTCTACTACTACTGCTGCTATTAATAATAATAATAATCATAATCATCATCATAATAATAGTATTATCACAGGAATTCCTTAGGGTGACAGATGCATTGAGACAGAATTGATGGATCAGTACCATAGACCTGTGAAGTGACCACACCACTGACCAGAAGCCAGTAGCAAAGGAAAATAATGCCAACTGCCAGTTGTCCATTATTCTCCACTTTGGGAAAGTTGGACAGTTTCCAAGGGGTGACGCGTGGCAATAAAAGTCACCGTCCAAATTTGACTTCTGATAACGGCATATTAAATGACCAAGGGTAACATTAGCTATAGCCACCATGCCACAATTACAAGTCCAGTCACTCCATTTTTCAAGTCAGGCTTTATGGATGTGGACAGCTAATGACAGCTGACACAGTGATGGTCAGGAAGGGAAAGCGTCCTTACCTGATTCCCCCTTCTAAAAACAAAGAGTCGAGTCACTCTATTTTTCAAGTCAGGCTTTAGGGACGCGGACAGCTATGACAACTGACACATTGATGGTCAGGGAAAGAAAGCGTCCTGACCTGAATCCCCCTTCTATAAAAGGAATAGTCAGTCAGCCCCTAGTAGTCTTTGTGGGGTAACCAGCTTCCAAGGTACGTCACAGGTATGTGACCCACGTTTCATTTCGTACTCTTGTTAGGTGTTAAGGTTAGGGTTAGAAGTTAGAAGAATGTTTTACTTTTCAGGAAACAGGAAGAATAGAGTTGGGCAGATGGAAATGTTCAGTATTTTAGTAACCTGTAAGATAGTGAAGATTCGTTGTGCATTTTAGGATTTAGGGCCATTAGTACTTAGGCCAGTAAGAACGGTGAATTATGCCTTACGTTGAAGTTGATAAATTAAATAAATGTGCTGTATTTATCATTCCATGTGTGGACTACCTTTGAGAATCCTTGCCTAGTGTGGTTTGTGTATTTTCCTGCTCGTCTCTCTCCCATTCTTTGTTGTGTGCGTGATTTCCAAGCAGAGAAACTATTCCTCATACACATCCCCAACTCTTCATAATCACCCCCAATTTCTATCCTTCATAAACATCCTCAATCCCTTATACACATCACAAATTTCCTTCCTGCGATAGTATTATAATGGTGATGATGTTGATGATGATGATGATGATGCTGATGATGATGATGATGATGATGATGATGATGATGATGATGATGATGAGATGATAAATGAATGGATACAGAGAGAGAGAGAGAGAGAGAGAGTTCAAATTCAGACTTCAAAATGCTTATTACTCAAGGGTAGTCTTACAGGCAGTCCTTGTAAGAGAGAGATTGACAAACAGAGACAAAGTTACTGACAGTCAGAAATGCACAAAGACAGAGATACAGAAAACACACACAGAATAGACACAAACACTGTTTTACTATGAAAGCCAAAGAACCTACACACAACTGATACAGAAACATGGAGACATACAGAGACACAGAGAGACATGGTCATCTCTGTCGCTTACCACATTTACCAGTCAAAGAACAAGAACCCACGCAGAAACCATAAAGATGTGATAATTTATTGCAATCATCACCACACCAGACATTTATTTCAAAATAAGCATCGCTGATGAAAGAAAATGAATAAAAATCTCATAAAATGAATGTTGTGAGAAAAGAAAAGAGGAGTAGAGAGTGGGGGGGGGGGGGGGAGAGAGAGAGACAATGTAACAACATACTGAAATATGTTATCGAGCTCTGAGCATCCGATAAGCAAAGTGATGACTCAAAACAATGAAAATTCAACAAAGCCAAAAAACACAAGTTGTGTCTTACAAAGTTTGAACGTCTACTCTGCACAAGTCATATTACGAAGAGCATTATCAAAAACTAAACAAGAAATACAAAATAGGCATACATATTTTATAACACAAAACAACAACACTGCACATGCCATATTGCGCAGAGCATTATCAAAAACTGAAGATGAAATCCAAAATATAAAAAACAGCAACACGCAAATTGGCCATCACTTGAAAAGATAGCTATAGATCAAAAGGAGAACAGAAAGGCTGAAGGACTAAATAAAAATACATCCAAAAAAAGAAACAAAGAAAAATAAATAACAAAGACAATTCCAATACAAAGAAAACATGGAAAGACAAAACAGAACAGAGAACACTGACCCGTTCATGCAAAAAAAACTAAAACAAAACAGTAAAAAGGAAGAACAGAAAGAACGAAAGAAAGAAAATAAAGACAGAAAGGGAAAATATGAAGAAATGATTGAAAGAAAAACAAAAACACCTGAAAGAAATGAAGATTGAAATTAGCACACAAACAAAGAAATGAACAAGAAAACAAGAAAGAACCAACATGACCAGTTATTGTGTATCATCAATATTCTAGCTACACGTCCTTATACCACGCTATAAAGACAGATCATTTCATATATCTGTTTTAAGAAGACATCTTTCTTTTTTATCCTGCGAAAAAAATAAACAAACAAACAAAAACCAGTTTTCACTGACACAGAGAAAGGTATATACTTGCAAAGCATAGCTTTTGTACAAAATAAAAAGAATAGCTTTCCCTACGACAAAAGATGTATACCACAAATGATGAAAAAAAATCATTTAATCTTTAAAGTCGACTTGACTCACACAGCCATTTCAGAATATAATGTACACGCCAAAACCCAACAAGTAAGTCAGTTTTAGACAACCCATTACCGAATCATGTTTCTTTTAAACCCACAACTGTTGTGTACTTAAAGACAGCTGGGTATAGAGAAACAAGTCACTCTTGTCCAGGCTTTCCATACATAAAATTTTGCGCAGGCTCAAAGAGTCTGCCAGGTTTGGTGAAGCACGCATGAAACTGTATGAGTTCAATAAATCTTGTCTGAACAAACCCTCAACAAACCCAGGCCATGAAACAGGAGACCCGAGATGTACATCACTCTTCTGTATGATCACTCTCTCCAGACATTAAATAAAATAAAACTGTCTGTGTGATCACTCTCTCCAGACATTGATAAAAATAAAACTGTCTGTATGATCAATCTCTCCAGTCATATCAATAAAACTTTCTGTATGATCAATCTCTCCAGATATTAAGTAACATATTTTTTTCTGTATGATCAATCTCTCCAGACATACTACAGAAAGTAAAATTTCTGTGATCAATCTCCAAAGCGTATCAAATAACAAATGAAATAACCTTTCTGTATGTTCGATCTCTCCAGCAGACATTAAATAAAATAAAACTTTCTGTATGATCAATCTCCCAGTCACATCAAATAAAATAAAACTTTCTGTATGACCAATCTCTCCAGACATTAAATAAAATAAAACTTTCTGTATGACCAATCTCTCCAGACATTAATGAAATAAAACTTTCTGTATGATCAATCTCTCGATATAAGTAACATATTTTTTTCTGTATGATCAATCTCTCCAGACATACTACAGAAAGTAAAATTTTCTGTGATCAATCTCCAAAGCGTATCAAATAACAAATGAAATAAACTTTCTGTATGTTCGATCTCTCCAGCAGACATTAAATAAAATAAAACTTTCTGTATGATCAATCTCCCAGTCACATCAAATAAAATAAAACTTTCTGTATGACCAATCTCTCCAGACATTAAATAAAATAAAACTTTCTGTATGATCAATCTCTCCAGATATTAAGTAACATATTTTTTTCTGTATGATCAATCTCTCCAGACATACTACAGAAAGTAAAATTTTCTGTGATCAATCTCCCAAGCATATCAAATAATAGATAAAATGAACTTTCTGTATGATCAATCTCTCCAGCAGACATTAAATAAATAAAACTTTCTGTATGATCAATCTCTCCAGACATATTAAATAAAGTAAAACTTTCTGTGTGACCAGTCTCTCCAAGCATATCTAATGAGAAAAAATTAAACTTTCTCTATGATCAATCTCTCCAGCAGATATATTAAATACAGTAAATCTTTCTGTATGACCAGTCTCTCCAGACATTAAATATGATAAAAAAAAACTTTCTGCATGATCAATCTCTCCAGGCGTATTAAATGAAATGAAATTGATAAATAAGTAGAACAAAACAAAAAGAAAATAGCCAAACTGCATACTGCAGGCGTAGGTCAAGGTAAACAGAAACAAACGGTGTGGTGGCCCAGTAAATGTAACTCACACTCAAAAAGCGTGAGAAGCCAGATATGTGAGGTTCCAATCTTGGGTGGACGGAGGTAGGCTACTTCTACTCCCTCCACAATATGTCAAGATGTAGTCAGGGGACTGGTCTTTCAGATAAACGACACACCGAGGTCCCTTGTCTACCACACACTTTAACACACGACACAGACCTGCAGTAGCAACAACATAAATGTCTGTCCCGGGCAAAAGTCAGCACTAAATTTCGAGCGTTACCCGCTAGAAGAGTGTGTCTTCTTTTCCTTCGTTTTCTTGTTCTTGATCTTGTTCTTGTTCTTGTTGTCTTGGTTCTTCTTTTCTTCTTCTTCTTTCTTCTTCTTCTTCTTCTTCTTCTTCTTCTTCTTCTTTCTTCTCTTCTTCATTCTTCTTCTTCTTTATCATCTTCTTTCTTCTCTTTTTTTTTCGTTCTTCTCTTCTTCCTCCTCCTCTTTTTCACTTAACTCCGTGAAGAGTCACTGGGGCGAAAGATTTTTGCAGCTCTGTCGGTTACGTGCCAAAACCTAGGTATCTGCAAATGATTTTTCTTTTCATTCTGCAATATTGTCAGTCCATCGTTGTTGTTTCTTTTCTGTCTTCCCTTCTTCCCCTGCCCTGAACAGTTCCCTGGAGGATTGCTTTACAAGGCCAGAGATTCCTCTTACATGGCCATACCACCGTAGTTTTCTTTTCTTCATCGATGTCAACAGATCTTCATATGGTCCAGTGTGCTACCTGGTGGTTTGGTGCTCTTGTTCATTGATGATATGATGAGTATATCTGTTGTTTAGTTTCTTGCGATAACATCTCATTTCCATGGCTTGGATTCGTCTGTCCAAATCCGCCGTGAGGATCATTTCTGACATGCATACAGGAAGACGGAATACACCAGTGCACATAAGAGCTTGATCTTGTGCTTCATGGAGATGTTCTTGTATCTCCATATAGGTTTCAGCCTAGGCAGAATTGTATATAACACCATACATGCATAGAGAGGTCAGATACACAGTTCTGGCAGCTAATATTCAAATTCAACTGTGTTAACTTAAAAGAAACAACACATACAGTAGACAAAACAAAAAGGGTGTTGCCATAGCATGGCAACAAACTTCTCCAAGGAGATCGTGGGCCAGTTGGTTCTTTTGACAGAGCCGTGGACTCAAGATCTGATATGTCGAGGTCAGTCTCTGCCAGCAACAGTCCTCCTGTGGGGATGCTGGGGGCTCTTTCAGTATAGATAGTATCGTCACATTCTGGAAATTATGTGCCATAAATTTCCTTGTTTTTGTCACTCATTTTGTTTCTGCTTCGTTCCTTTGCACTCTGTCATTTCTTCCTATCATTTTCTGCCTTACGGGTCCATTATCCTGTATGTGTTCGATAAAATCTTACTCACTCTCTCTTAGGATTGATAATTGGTACATGTATTTAGCGCATTGTTTGGCTGTAGGGAAATGAGATATGCAGAAGCCTGTTTTTTATGTGTTTTATTGTCATTAGTTCTGTTAATTTAAGCCTGTTTTGACATCTGTTTTTTGTCATTAGTTATGTTTAAATTTGTGTTCATGTATGTTTTTGATGAAACTCCCCTGTGCGATAATTTGTACGGAGTGGTCAACGCTAGTGGCATCTCCTTGGATTATGTGCGTGAGTGCATTGATATGTAAACTTAATTTTATTTATTGTGTTAAGGTGTTGTGTGTATATTAAAATGGTTATAGTCTTGCTATGTCCATACGCAGTTGGCAGGGCTTAAAAAAATAACAGTAATTAGCCCGCAACATTAAAAACACTGGCCTGTACTGGGGGTTAGCAATCGTCATCTTTCCATCATACAAGCAGTGTCAGCTTTATGTTTCATGGGTCTCTCTGCCTTCTTCATTACAAAATCTTGCCAGCACAAAAGGTTTTGCACAGGTTCAGGGAGTCTGCCAGATAACTGCTGGCAGATTTGGGGGATGGAACGCATATGGCATTGTCTGAGTACGATGAACCTCTCTTGAACAATGTGCAAAAGTACAAAACTCTAGAGTGATCAACCCGCATTTTATGGGGCAAAATGCATTTTATGACCCCCCCCCCCCCCCCAAAATCCAAACCAATTCAACGCAGGGGTACACCTTGATCAAAATGCATGTCCCCTAATAAAAAATATGATACAATCAAACCAAAGGGCATAACAATGCCATCGTTTCTTCTCATTGCCCAGACAGAGGAAAGAAGACTCACAAATCATGCATAATGTCATATTCAGATGAACACAAAACATCAGAGAGAACTTTTGAGGGAGATGCAGAAAGAAAAATACAGCCGGAAAAGAAAGGAAGGAAAAGACATCGCCAACAGAAAATAGAAAAAAAAAAAAAAAAATAACAGAGGTTGAGAGACGAAACAGAAACAGAGACAGGAATAAAGAAACGTGCATATAGACGGCCAGGCAGAGAGACAGACATAACTGACGAGCAGGCAGAGAGATAAATTTTAAAAAAAGAAACAGAGACAAACAACTGACAAGACAACCAACCAATCTACCAAACAAATCACTAAGCAACCCATGACCTAAGAATTATATATTAAATGACGAAAACAACAAGGAAAAAAACATTGTTTAATTTGGGCAGTGATATATTAGAACTATTCGGATGAAGATGTCTATCTTTAAGCAAAAAAAAAAAAAGCTTATTCATGAATTTTCATCGAAAATTACACACACACACACACACACACACACACACACACACACACACACACACACACACAAAACACACACACACACATTCATATATATATATATAC
>CM060314.1:56069351-56074351 GCA_030674185.1 Monoplex corrugatus | reverse complement strand
CGTTTTTATAACATGATATAATCTGCCACTAATGATATATTTTTTCACTACCATAACACATTTGTAACACATGACATGGCTGCTGCAAATAGCTCTCTTTACAGTGTTATTGTCCAAGTTGTGGACAAGACTCAAAACTCTTTGACGGTGTTGACTGATACATCACTTCCCTGCCAAGCCACAAACATGGGTAAAAAAAATCTACTTGAGATTGCACATATACAACAGCAAGTGTCAGTAAAACATTTATCAGAAAGTTGTGGCAGTCTGTGTCAAGAAAGACCCGTCCAAATCTTTCAGCACTCTTCTCCAAGCTACACTCCCCTCCCTTTAGTGCATTTAACGTTACCCAGTGTCGTCTTAAAATGATACATGCGATTGTTGAATCCCAGCCTGCAATATTAAAACCTGACCTTTTCCATTATTTTGGTGGTGTCAGCTTACTGTTTCATAGGCCCGGGGCATAGGGTATTGCCCAGGCTTAAGGAGTTTGTCAGATGTTCCTAGTAGATTTGGGTGGAGTGCATGTAGGATTGTCCGAGTGCGGTGATCTTTTTGGAAGCAACCACAAAGCATTGTCTGAAACCATGGACTGCTTTCTTGTCAGTCATTGAAGGTTTAACGATGAAGTAAGTGTCGTACCGGTACAAATCCTTGTACATCTGTTGCACATAAATGGATTTTTTTTTCTTTTTGTCCCTCTGTCGTCTAACAGTCAGGCATACCTGGGGATGAATGTGACAGTTTTATTCCAGTTACCACCAGCTGACATAAAGCTTGATGGTCAGAGGAGTTAGGCTACCGTCACAGTATCCTTCAGTAACGTTCCTATGAAAAACGTACATTAACATCCTGGGATGAGACACGCCGAAGACAGGGGCAGGCCACCCATGGGTCAAACAATATGGGTCAAATAATATTGCACATTCGTGCACCAAAAACTGACTCTCAATGTCCGGTCTTCGTGTGACTCTGGAAGCCCAAAGTAGGACTCCAGAGCCATTCCCTCACCAACAGGCTTCTGCAAAGCCACGCCTGTCTTCAAACTGGAAGAACCATTCTCACTGCATTCTAAAGCAGTCTGTGTCGTCAAAATGGTGCACACGTTAATGTCTCAAAACGATGACAACTTTTGTGACTGTCACTGAAGGTTTAGCAGAGAGGAGTGGACATATGCGTGTCAGAAAAAGTACAACTAACACAAGCCTCTCTTCTAAGTAACATTATTATCCATACTGCATCAAAAACCCGCCAGTGTCGTCAAAACACTGAACCAGATATCAACTAAGCAGACAAGACAGCACAGTGATCAAAAGGATTTTTCGGACACGTCATCGCAGTCCCGAATCTTGTCGTAGTTAGTGGTGGCCGTGGCATGACTCATCACAGTACCCCGGGTGGACAGGGTATGTCCAGAGAAAGAGTACTCACTCCGGCGACTGGCGTACACGTGGCGCCTCTTGGCACAGCGGAAAGCGGCCAGAAAACCTTGTCGGAAGTTCTTGTTCATGAAACAGTAAGTGATGGGGTTACAACAAGCCGACACGTAAGACAGTAGATGGAACATGGACTTCACAGTGGGGCTGATATTCCTGTGAGCACTTTCCCTATCAAAGATGATCCAGGTGCCAATCACGTAGACGGGAGTCCAGAAGATAAAGAACTCGATGACGATCATGAACAGCATCTTGATGACCCGTTTTTTGGCGGCACGGGATTTCTCGCTGTTGGACTGTCTCATGGCGCGATGGGCATCGATTCTTCGGAAAGGACGGCCGAGGGAGCTGGACTGGTGGCCGCTGTTGTTGCCGTTGTTGTGATCGTGGTGGGAGCTGCTGCTGGTGCTGCTGACGGTGGTGGTGGTGGTGGTGGTGAGGGGCTGACGTCTGTGATCCATGGTGAGGGACACGCCATTGTTGTGACTGTTGTAGCTGGCTGAGCCTCCTCCTCTTCCCCCACCGCCACTCTTCCGCTGACCTTCTGTAACACACACTGTTTATGGTCTGAATCATAGGACAGGAAGGAAAGAATCTGTTTTATTTAATGTCTGTTCACACAAATGATTTTAGGCCACACACACACACATACACACACACACACACACACGCGCGCGCGCACGCACACACGCATACACATCCATTATCCATGGTATCGGATCAAATCTCATCTGGAAAACTCTAATCAAGTTTGAGCAGAAACAACAAAGAAAAAAGAAAAATCTAAGAAAAGAAAATGGAAACATGGGGTGGGGGGAGTGGGAGTCTGAATGTAAGAAGGGAACAAATACAATGAATGATTTAGAACAATAAATTAACAGTGTCAAGTAATAACATACAACACTACTTAACTCTTCATAACAGTCTGCCGACAGGGGATCCGAAAATCAGCTGGACTACCGAAATGATATCATTATTTTTGTTGTAAAGGATATCTCTAGTGACCATGTATTATCAGAGAGAAGTGTTCTGAGCTGACTGTATTTGTACTTTGTATCTGCTTCTATTCTAGCTGAATGGGTTGCGCAAACTGTGTTAGATTTGAGAAGTTCTACAACATAAGAGATAATTCTCAAGAGTTATGTCCTTTGATTTATACATGTATTATTATGTTTCATTTCTTTTACAATTTTCCACACTTTGTGCATATCGTTTGATTCAGATCTGAATCATAGGGACTGTCACATTCTACCTAAATGATATTCATGTTTCATTAATTTATATCATTTTGTCCTTGGATTCGATGTGTGGTGTGTGGATACTTTTTGGAATTTTAGTGTTCACCAGTTCACTGACTTGGAGTTTGATACCTTTTTCTTTTGGTACCACACGGGTGACATTTCGATGAACTGTGTTTACATTTTTGGCCTATTGGTGTTGGCCAAATACAGCTCAAACCTTAGTGATGTCGTTGTGCATGAACTATTCTCCTGTGCTTGTAAGGTTTGCCGTATCATAGACTTGCACTGATTTTCTTCTTGTCCTTGGATCAGTGTATCGTGAATGACCAAACCACACACCAACCTACAAATATCTTCCTTTTCCGATGCATTGAAAATGGACGGTCCGCTTGAAATTGACTGTCACTTCTTAAACACAGCAAGTGCTATCTCGGTGGAGACGGTTACCTACGCATACGCGAGTTGGGGCTGTGTTGTAAGCCCCGCACTGCGCGATCCTGTCGTGCTGGACGTCTCCACCGTCTCTGGCACAACCTGCCTCCAGCTGAACCAGTCTCCCCTCCACTGCCCCTGCCCTCGACCTTGCTGCTGCAGACCTCGCCTTCTCCTCTGTCATCTTCACCTTCACCTTCTGTCCTGATGGTGCCGCCTTCACTTTCTCTCCCGCTGGTGCCGCCTTCATCTTCTGTCTCGTCGATGCCGCCTTCATCTTCTGTCTCGTCGATGCCGCCTTCATCTTCTGTCTCGTCGATGCCGCCTTCATCTTCTGTCTCGTCGATGCCGCCTTCATCTTCAGTCCTGCTGGTGTCGTCTTCATCTTCTATCCCGCTGGTGCCGCCTTCATCTTCTGTCTCGTCAATGCCGCCTTCATCTTCTGTCCCGCTGGTGCTGCCTTCATCTTCTGTCCCGTCAGTACTGCCTTCATCTTCTGTCCCGCTGGTGCTGCCTTCATCTTCTGTCTCGTCGGTACCGCCTTCATCTCCACCTCTGCCACCGCCATGTGACTGTGATAAATTGAAATTATGTCTGTTTAATGCTCAGTCAGTTTGCAAAGACGGCAAAGCCGATGTCATTGCTGACTTCATCACAGACGAGCATATTGACATTGTATTTATCACCGAAACTTGGCTTAACCCCCTTGGTCACGAACCCATACATGCGAATCTTGCTCCGAGTGGATATAGGCTTGCTTCTTTCCATCGCCCATCCCGAGGTGGTGGTATCGCCATCCTCTACAACGACTCACTCCATTCCCGCCTATCTTTCTCGCAGTCTCTGCCTTTCTCCCATCCTTCTTTTGAGCACGTTGAAGTATCCTTCCAATCCACCCCTCACCCCATCACCTTCTCCTGTGTCTATCGACCTCCACCTAGCTCTGCCAATAAGCTCACCACATCCACGTTTCTCTCTGACTTTGACCAACTGCTTGACCACTACTGCCTCTTACCTGGAAATCTCATCATTCTAGGTGACATCAATGTCCACTACGACAACACTCACCATTATGACACAAGACATATCATCAACTCTCTGTCCAATCACAATATGACACAACATATTTCTGAACCAACCCATAAAAAAGGTCACATTCTTGACTGGATCATTTCTCGTGATCACCACAATTCAGCTACTGACAACTGCTTAGTTCTTTCTACCCGTCTAACTTCAGCCCTTCCATCTGACCACTCTGCAATTCTCTGTTCTCTCGACATTTCTCCTCCTTCCCGTACCATGCGCACAGTGACTCGACGCAATCTCAAATCTATCGACCTCTCCACATTTTCATCTGATGCCTCCCGTCTCCTTTCTAAAAAGTCACATAACCTTGCCGATGAATTCTATACTACTCTCCACCATCTTCTGGACACTCATGCTCCAGCCACAACCCGTCTTTTACCTGACCGCCCCCCTACCCCCTGGCTCACTCATGAGATTGTCTGTGCAAAACGTGCCCGCCGCAGAGCAGAGCGCCGTTGGCGCAAATCCAAACTCACTGTACACAGGCAACTTTTCCAAGCCTCTAAAACAAAAGTATCCACCCTCATTGCATCAGCAAAAACAAGCTATTTCCAAACCAAAATCCTGAATGCCTCTTCTTCAAAAGAACTCTTTACAACCATGAATCATCTCCTTGACACACGAAAAGATTTACCTCTCCCAACAAAACATACAAGTGAAGAACTCCCATCTGTATTCTCCAAGTATTTCACCACCAAAATACAAACTCTTCGTGACAGGCTTGACAGGACACCCTGTCAACCATGCCCACCTGACCCTTCCTTCTCTGGCACACCTCTTACTACTTTTACCCCAGTCTCACAAG
>CM060314.1:56059351-56061851 GCA_030674185.1 Monoplex corrugatus | reverse complement strand
GCTGTGTGTGTGTGTGTGTGTGTGTGTGATATGTGTGTGATTGTGTGTGCGCGGCAATGCGCGTGTGTTTGTATTTGTGTTGTGCGTGTGTTATCTTATGTGTGCGCGTGTGCGCGCGCGCGTGTGTGAGTGTGTATTGTTTGTCAGTCTGTTTGTCTTGTCTATGTTGTACTGTGTCTGTGTATCTGTGTCTATGTGCAGGTGCATGTATGCGATTTTCTTCCTGTTCTCTTTTCAACTGAGGCTCTTGGGGGCGACTTTGCTGTCCTGTTAGGTTTGCAGAATCAACAGGTGAGAACGAGGGCACGTGTGTGAAAGAAGTGGGCAGACAGTTACCTGTGACTCGGGCTGGACAATGGACATTGTTCACCTACATTCCTGTGGACTGACAGGCCTAGCTGGACAGAGGGGGAAGAACGCAAACAAAGGAGAAGGAGATTTTATTGATCGATATTGCAGTATCGATGGTGGAGAAGAAGGAGAGGGATGATGAGGGAGAGGTGAAAGAAATAAGAAAAAAGAGAAAGAGTAGGAGGAGATGAAGAAGGCAGAAAATCAGGAAGCGGCAAAGAGATAAAGGAGGACGAAGATTAAGAGCGGAATGGACGAAGTAGATAAAAGATCAGAAATGGGTGGAAGAGCTGGTAGACAAAGAGGAAGGACGGAAGGAAGGCATCTTTTGTTTAATGTCTATTCACAATACTGAATTCAGACACACACACACACACACACATACGCACACACACACACACACGCATGCACACGCATGCACACACACATACACACACACACACACACACACACACACACACACACACACACACACACAAAACACGCACGCGCGCACAAATAAAAAATATAAAGAAAAGAAAAAGAAAAAAGGAGGAGGGGCTGGAAGTTTGAATGTAAGAAGGGGAACAATAACAACAAAAATTTACAACAATGAACTAACAGTGTCAAATAATAACATACAACAAATAATTAATTGTTTATAACAATCTGCCAACAGGGGATCTGAGAATTAGCTGGACTACCGAAATATTATTTTTGTTGTAAAGGATATCTCTAGCGAGATTGTAATTTCTGTATGTCCCAAGTAAAATAGGACACCCAAAGAGCAGATGCTGGACTGATAATGCTTTTGAACAAATACATACATTTTGTGTACATCTTGTTTTTCAAGAGTTAAGCCTTAGTTTCTATATCAAAGACGCTAGCTGTCTGGGGCAGTAAGGTATCAGGCTTTGGGTATTGGAGAAAGTAGCATAAACTGAACGTTCTAACACAGAACCAAGTTCATGAACTGATAGTCTTATATTATTGAATGTTACCATATTTTCATTATTGGTTGCACCGTCTTTAGCTAATTTGTCTGAGACTTCATTCCAATGAAGTCCATAATGTGACGAAACCCAGCAAAACGTTGTACCAACACTGCTGGATGAAATACAGGGAAATGAAAGACGAAGAGGATGATTAGAGAAAGGTAAAGAGAAGGAGGAAAAAGATTGGAAGGGGTGAAGAAACAAAGGAGGAAGAAGATTAGGAAGAGTCGGAAAAGAAGATGGAGGCTGCAGATATAGACGAGGAGGAAGCTGGAGGAAAAAGAAGTCGAGGAAGATATGAAAGAAACAGAAGAGTAGAAGATGTAGAAGATAGAAAGAGAAGAAGGAAGAAGCGATATGGAACAAAAGGAAGAAGAGGAAGAAGAAATGCAAAATATGGAAGAGATCGAAGAGAGAAGAAGGAGAAGGAACAAAACGTGCAACAGGTGGAAGAAGAGGAAGAGGAAGAAAAAGACGAAAGGTGCAGGAAAAGGAGAAGAAAGGTAGAGACGGAAGAAGTGGAAGAAAAGGAAAAAGATGAGGAAGAGGAAATAGTGGAAGAGATGGAAGACGAAGAAGACATCGAAGAAGTGAAAGAGATTGATTATGACGAAAAGAAAGATTTGAAAAAGAGGAAAGAAAAACGAAGAAGCTATGGAAAAGATGGAGAAAAAGCAAAAGGAAATTAAAGGAAAATGAAGAGAATGAAGGTGTGGAACAGGAAGAATATAACGTAAAGGAAGGAATGAAAAATAGGGGAGAAGGAAGGAGAGCAAGGAAGATGCGGAAGAGATGAAGGAGAAAGAGGAAGAGGGAAAAGAAGAACGAGGAGGTTGAGGAACAGGGGGTATCGATGGAGGAAGTGCTGAAATAAGGAAGGGAGGGACAAATATCCTCCCTGACCGTGTTCAGGGAATGGATGAGTCTTGTAGAATTAAGGTCTGTGTTTGTTTACTTGTCTGGGATGTGTGGTCTGCGTGTGTGTGTGTGTGGGGGGGGGGGGTGCGTGTGTGTGTGTGTGTGTATGTGTGTGTGTGTATGTATCTGTGTGTATGTGGTGTGTGTGTGTTGTGTGTGTGTGTGTGTGTGTGTGTGTGTGTGTGTGTAGTGGTGTGGTGTGTGTGTCGCGTGTTGTGTGTGTGTCGGCGTGTCTGTGTGCGTGTCTGTGTGTGTGA
>CM060314.1:56049351-56054351 GCA_030674185.1 Monoplex corrugatus | reverse complement strand
GGCATTATGACCACAAACAAACAAAGAAACAAACACACAAACAAACAAACACACAAACAAAAACAAACGAACAAACAAACAAGGCACAGTGTGGTCACCATTCTGGTCAACATCGGTGGCATTATGACCACAAACAAACAAACAAAAACAAACGAACAAACAAACAAGGCACAGTGTGGTCACCATTCTCGTTAAAGTCGGTGGTATTATGACCAAGAACAAACAAACACACAAACAAACAAACAAGGCACAGTGTGGTCACCATTCTGGTCAAATTTGGTGGCATTTTGACCAGGCATGATGCTTTCTCGGCTTTTGCTGACATCTTTTAACAGCGAATGACAAAAAAGACATAAGAGCCGGTTTTGAACAACCTTTTCACCCAATCACGATACGGGCCGGATAGTGGTGTGGTCAGGACACTTGTCCTCTTAACAGAAAAGCCGGGTTCAGGCCTGTGTGTGCCACTTGATAAATAAAAGATAGGGATCTTTCCCATCTCCCAGGTCATCACAGATACTGACCTGCCAGTACCTGAATTGTATGTGTGTGTACACACACCTAGGACACAAGACACGCACGGTAGAAGATCTCTGTAAGCAAGCGATGTCAGTGGTCGGTGGTTCATATAAACAGGAAACCACTCAGCATGCATCCTTTTGAAAACAAGAGTATGACCGCCTCAACGGAGGGGATGGGGGAGAGAGAGAGAGGGGGGGTAGAGAAACAAAGAGATAGGAACAGAGAGAGAGAAACAGAGAGAGAGAGAACACAGAGAGAGAACAGACAGAGAGAGACAGACAGAGTGAGAGAACAAAGAGAGGGAGAGAGAGGGAGAGAAACAGAGAGAGAGAGAAACAAAGAGAGAGAGAGAGAAATTGAGAGAGAATCAGACAGAAAGAGAGACACAGAGACAGAGAAAGAACATAGACACAGAGAGAGAGGTGGTGGAAAACAAAACAAAAAATCTGAGAGAGAAAACAAAGAGAGAGAGAGACAGAGACAGAGAGAAGAGGGACAGAGCCAGAGAAACGGAGAGAACAGACACAGAGAGAGAGAGAGAGAGAGAGAGAGGAGAGGAGAGAGAGAGAGAGAGAGAACAAGGACAGAAAAAGAGAGAGAGAACTAGGAGAGAGAGGGGGGGGGGAAACAAATCAAAACCAAAAAATCCGCCCTATCCGGGAAACCCGTTTCTATGTTAGAGTGCACGTGGGAAGTGGAAAAACCAACCACGGAACCAAATAAACTACTTCGTTCACCCTATCCTTCACGAAAATATTGAATATGGTGAAAGAGCGAAAACGATTACGTAGCTCTTGGGAAGTACGTAGCACGTTATATTCACGTGAGAAACGGAGGAAGTATGATGGTGCGATAGATGGTGTGACCTTGACCCAGTGAAACGTGTACAGTCAGATAGGTACACAGTGGGTGTCTCTGAGCCACTGACCTCTCTCATGTGATTCTGATCATGTTCCATTCCCCTGCCATGATAGGGTATTTTAGTGATACTGGAATGTTTGAACGGAATAAGAATTTATCATGTGTTTAGTAAGTTATATAGTTGGTTAGTTAGCTGGTTGGTTAGTTAGCTGGTTGGCTAGTTACGCAGTCAGTTAATCAGTTAGCTGGTTAATTGGTTACTTTTTTTTTTTTTTTTTCATTATTTATCTTATTGCTTAAAGCCCAGCCCACTGCACAGAACCATATCGGGGTTATAACCAGTTCAAAACGTACACACCATCTCTTTGAAAAAGAAAAAAAATACAAACGAAAACGAAGGAAAGAAACTTCAGCACACATACCTCAATGCACTTGCACACATACTCTAAGGATGTGCCCCTGGCGTTGACCACCCCGTCCAATTTATCACAGGGGATTTAAAAATCTGAATTTAAATGTAAAAAATAATACTCAGGACATAAAATCATACATAAAAACTGATTTAAATTACCTGAGATTGCTTTCACATAACACATTTCCATTGAACCAAGCGTGCACTTAATACAGGTACGCAATAGTCAATTCCTATAGTATGTGAAGCTTTATAGAAACACATACAGGTGAATGGGTCAACAAGACAGGAAACGAAAGAATGTACAGGAACAAAGAGTGACAAAAAAGGCAATTTCTAGAAAGAATTTCCAGAAGGTGGGGATACTTTTTAACCTGAAAGAGCCCCTGGTATCCCCATGGGTGACGTGAATGAGTGAATAAGGTTAATAGTTAATTAGTCAATTAGTCAGTCAGTCAGTCGGTCAGTCAGTCAGTTCATTCATTCGTTCGTTAGTTAACTAGTTAGTTCGTCAGTCAGTCAGTCAGTCAGTTCAGTCAGTCAGTCAGTTAGTTAGTTAGTTAGATATTTAGTTAGTTAGTCAGTCGTTCTGTTGCACACAATGGTCAAACAGAAGCAAATCCAAGGTCGCAGGACTGCTTCACATGAAGTGGCTGGAAAGAATATGTGTTTCCAAGATTTTGTTTCCTATTCCATGTGAAGACCCACACCAGGCCATGAAGACCCGCATATTTATCCATGCGTCCGACTGAGGAAAAGACTCCATTTCCATCATTCTGTTTATGATTTTGTGTAGCTGTTGCCTGAACATTTGCACTGTTTATTTGTGTATCTTGGTGTTCTCATTTCATTTCCTTGTTTGAAGGCTGATGACATGTTTAAGATGTTTCAGTTCAACAAAACAATTGTTTTATGAGATTTCTTTTGTAATCGATCTTTCTTCTTTTGTTTGTTTGTTTGTTTCTTTCTTTCTTGCTTGCTTTAAATAAGGGTGATGGGGTGGGGATATGATTGAAAAAAAAGCCCTGGACTCAACATCCCCCAAACGTAAACCTCAGCTAGCTAACAGGCTAGCTTAATGCTCAAATCAATCTGATGGTGTCAAAGTGTCAAGGTTCCATATCTCACCAAATTTTGAGACCTTGCAGGAGCATAGCGTTTTGCACAGGCTCGGGAAGTCTAACAGATGACTGCCAGCAGAATTGGGTGGAGCGCATATGGAAGTGTCCAAGTGCAATTGATCCCTCCTGAACAACCCCCACACTGTAAACTCTGAGCTATGTCTTGAGCGTCCGCCTTAAGGGACAGCTCACGGGTGTTACCCAAGACAGGGACAAATAACTTTACAAAACATAATGCATTGCAGGTATTTTATACGAGGACGACCCAAAGAAGTTTTGTTTATAACATCTTTGAGAAAACTGGTCATTTGCAGGATGGAAAGAGAAATCATTCCCAGAGATCCCAGGCTTTGGCAAACAACCGACAGCGCTGGAGAGGATCTGGTGAACAGTTGTTTAAAGCGGCGACCCAACGACTCTTGACGGGACACTAAATGTGACCAGCCAGAGGTTCGAAACCAAAAAACCTGCATTATCAACATAGAGTAAGACTGGATCTTTAGTTAATCAAAAGCTATGGACTCAAGATCCTATGTCTCGAATTCAATTCTGTCATGCAACATAAGAATTCTGCTCGTTCGCTGCCCATTTTAGTCCTCAGTTTCCGTTTCAGTTTCTCAAGATGACGTCTCCACGCTCGGAATGAATTCCATATGCACTAACGTCAGAGGTGCCATATAATGAAGAAGATCCAGAAAGATCGCGGCATAAGCCTTAAGCCTGCACATAAACCCACGAGTTGGTCAGGTCCTGAGGTCGTACCTAGGAGAGTGAGGTGGCAGAGACCTCAACTTTTCCTTGGTCAAGCATCACAAGGGTGACACCATCCCCTCTTTCTCGCTTCAAATTCACATTTATATTGACATTTAATTTATTTGTTTGTTTTTTTTACCAAGACTTCAGAATGGCAAGAAGGCTAATTGGTCTTCAAGGGATGGGACCTGGGAAATCAACCTATCTCTCCTATGTGTTATACCAAGGCAGCCGGACATGCCCTGCTCTTCACGATTTTCAACTGCCGTGGGATCTTTAGCGTGCACTCCTATGTGTTATACCAAGGCAGCGGACAATGCCTGCTCTTCACGATTTTCAACTGCCGTGGGATCTTTAGCGTGCACAGCCAGAAGGCACACGTATCCCACTCGTTTTTCGTCCCCTTTGCAAGGACTAGACGTTCAGTTCGATTTTCCGGTCAAATTGAGGTGAAAAGTCGAGGCCTCTACGGGGAGCGAACCCTGGAACCTCGAGTTTACTTACTGGCAGGCGAACGTCTGGAACCATTCGGCCAGTCTTCTCCCTAGTCCCCAGACTACAGACACCCCCAGACTACAGACAAAGCCAGACTGACCTGCTTCAGTTGATGGAAGACAGCCAGAGGCACCATGAAGACAGCAGCCAGCAGCCAGCAGACTGCAATACAGCGATAGGCGTGGGACAGAGTCTGCCAGGACCGGGACTGGAGGGGTCGACAGATGGCGAAATACCGCTCCAAGGATATGGCCACCAGGGTGAAACAGCTGACTGACACTGACACACCTGTAACACACACACAGACTGAAACAGTCGACTGACACTGACACACCTGAAACATACACACAGACTGAAACAACTGACTGACACTGACACACCTGTAACATACACGCAGACTGAAACAGCTGACTGACACTGACACACCTGTAACATACACGCAGACGAACAGATGACTGACACTGACACACCTGAAACATACACACAGACAGCTGACTGACATGACACACCTGAAACATACACACAGACAGCTGACTGACAATGACACACCTGAAACATACACACAGACAGCTGACTGACACTGAAACACCTGAAACATACACACAGACAGCTGACTGACACTGAAACACCTGAAACATACACACAGACAGCTGACTGACACTGAAACACCTGAAACATACACACAGACAGCTGACTGACACTGAAACACCTGAAACATACACACAGACAGCTGACTGACACTGACACACCTGAAACATACACACAGACAGCTGACTGACACTGAAACACCTGAAACATACACAAACAACTGAGTGACACTGACACACCCGAAATAA
>CM060314.1:56039351-56041851 GCA_030674185.1 Monoplex corrugatus | reverse complement strand
GAAAAAAAAACAATACTTAGGAGAAACCAACAAGAGAATGTTGATGATGTTCCTTTAAGCAGGAGATAATAACTGAAGTCACGAAAGTCAGGACAGTTTGAGAGAAATGATGAAAGACAATTGGAAAATGTAAAAGACTATGAGTGTGTTTAAATGTACGCATGCAGGCAAGCAGGAATACTGAGACAAACGGGGAGGCAGACATGGAGAGAATAGGAAAAGAAAGGAGAAGATGGAGCAAATAGAGAGGGAGACCGAACGACATAAATAGACAGGGATAAGGCTAGACAGACACACAGACAGACAGACAGAAACTAGAAGCACAATCAATAAGACAGTCAGAAAATAAAATTTCTACATATCCACGTAAACCAAACAGACCCTTCTATTACACATGTTGCTTCTGACCTCAACCGAAAACGCCGGCCGTGTGTACCACTTTCGATTTTGCATGTAGCTGTTGCTGCCACGCACGTTTCAGGGGAAACTACTCTTTGATCTTCCTGTAAATGTGACGTTCTTTGTTCGAGGTAAAACTGAAGTTTTTTTTTTTTTTGCTCCACACAAATAATGCTTGAGGGAAATTACATGGACGAACTTAACGTTGCAGACTATGAAGGCTTGAGCTCTGATTCTGACAGTGATTTTGGTGATGATTCCAAAGAAGATGTTGTTGAAAGTAGTGATGGTGATGTGTAAAATGTCGGTGATGGTGATGCTCGTTGAATGTGTGTGAGTACCACCATGAATGTGAAATTTAGAGAGGACGTTATAATATCACACCAAGACAAAAATGGTATTGTACAGTTTGTGAAATCGTACAGGATGCAGTACACTTTCTTAAAGACTGCTCTCTATAGTTTTCATCATAAGGACACGTTCTCATTTTGACTGTTGATAAACGGTTTGGTTTCGCCGTCGTTCATCCGTGCACCAGCTGACGAAACATACAGTGATACACAGCCTTCCAGTTCTCTTACACTCGTAACATGAGACTGTGCTTATGCTGAATTAACCAACTGTGTATGGGAATGTTTTAGGCCTATGACTCCCTCATCCTATCCACCAACTGCAAAAACTTAACCCTTTGACTCTCTCCTCCTACTCATCAGCGTTTGCAAGAAGCTATTGGATAGGGTGATGAAATCTAATGGCTAACTTTTGTTTAGCTAGCATGGTTGGCAATGTAGGATGCTGTCGGACAGAGTGCAGGAGTCAAAGGGTTAAACGATATAGTGTTCTGTGAGTTCCCCAATCTGGAAATAAAGTAGTCAGCTTTTGTTTTATTCTTTCTTTTGGTTTTATATTCCTGTCGTGTCTATGATTCCTTGGATTTTTTTTTACAATAAAACCTATTCGAATATGACTATTAATTTGAGTCACATGAACATACATATACACATGCACATTGCACAGGCACACAAACACACACACACACACACACACACACACACACACACACACACACACACACAACACACGAACAACAACACACGCACATACGCACACGCACCCCACACACACGCGCACACACACACGCGCACACACACCACACTACACAAACGCACAAACATATCAACACACACACAGACACACACAAGACACACACACACACACACACACACACACACACACACACACACACACACACACACACAACACGAACACACGCGCGAGCGGCCAGACTCTGTCTCTCTTTGTCTGTCTGTCTGTCTCTCCGTCTGTCTCTATGTATGTATGTATATATATATATATATATATTATAATATATATATGTATATGTTCCTTCCCTTTCTCTCTCTCTCTCACACTGCACGCACACACACACGCACGCACCACACACACACACACACAATTCTTACTCTCTCATTCACTCACTCACGCACACGCGCACACACACACAAACTTGCACGTGAGCACACACACACACACACAACACACACACACAACACACACACACGCACACACACACTGAATGCTGCCCATTCATCATAGAGTGCAAATTCCCTTAGGGAAAAAAACTGTATGCAGTGAACTGGCATCAAAGTGGTGTTCTGACAACTTGTTCCAAAGACGTTCACATCAGGCCTAGTGTTGAAGCCATGGACACAAACACACACCACTTGAGGTATGGAAACACAACTCCATCTGCACTGTTTGTACCGCAAACCTGCTCTACAATACATCTCTCTCTCTTCTCTCTCTCTCTCTCTCTCTCTCTCTCTCTCTCTCTCCTCTCTCTCTCTCTCTCTCTCTCTCTCTCTCTCTCTCTCTCTCTTTATCTTATTTCAACTGAATCTTTTCAAAGGTCACAGCGCCACTGGATTTTCTGTGATGATGAATTTATATGAAAAGGGAGGGGGTTTTTATCTTTAAGATAGGGGCATAAGGAATTGAATGAAAGGGTTGTGGAACAAGATCAAAATATACGTTGTGTGGACACTACTCACGGACTGGCAATGACCAAATAAAAACAACAACATTAACAACACAACAAAAT
>CM060314.1:56019351-56021851 GCA_030674185.1 Monoplex corrugatus | reverse complement strand
TACATGGAAATCCACATCTCTCTCCTCCTCTTTCCATCCTTCCTCCTTTCTCTTACAAGTTCGTTCTCCCTTTTTGCATCTCTATGCACCTCCCCGCATCTCTAAGTACTCCACCGCATCTCTAACCACTCCCCCGCATCTCTGAGCATGTGTCAGTAAGCAACTACTGTCGAAAAAATGAAAATCTAGCAAGAAATGGACGTAGATGTTGTGTGGACTTTAAAGGCAAAGGACGTAAAAACATCTATGGCACACACGCAAACCTCCTACCCATTCTTCATCCCACATACAGTTTTTTTCCCGTTTTTTCTTTTTGTTTTAAATGTTTTTGGTTTTTGGTGATCTCTTTTTCAATTTGTTTCTTATATTTTTGTTTTTCTTTCGCTTTTTTCTTTTCTCTTCTTGTTTCTCTTCTTTCTTTCTCTTCTTCAAATTCTTTTTCATCTTCTTCTTCTTTGTCCTTCTTTCTTCTTCTTCTTCTTCTTCTTCTTTCTTTTCTTTCTTCTTCTTCTTCTCCTTCTTCTTCTTCTTCTTCTTCTTCTTCTTCCTTCTTCTCTTCTTCTTCTTCTTCTTCTTCTTTTCCTCTTCTTCTTGCATCTCCTCCCCTCCTCCTCCATTTTATATCAATCTTTTTCCCCAACCTAGTTTTTCAACCTTCTTTCCTCTTTCTTTTTCTTCTTCTTTTTTTCTTTGTCTGTTATTTTCTTATCTGTCAACGATCTATTCTCCCCTGCTTTGGGCAGCCTGGTCTTTTGTTTTCAGCATCTTATACAGTGTGTATGTTTCTGTTGTGGTGGTGAGAGCAGAATATAGTGGACAAGTGGGGGAGTTGCTGAGCTATAATGCCCTGTGCAACAGTTTTCCAGCTAATCACAATGGTATTGCTAGAAAAAAAGCATCCTTGTTTAAAGATTGCCAAACATTATGGAACTTCCCATAATAGATCAAGACGTCCGAATTTAAATAGGGATACGTTCTCTCTCTCTCCTCTCTCTCTCTCTCTCTCTTCCTCTCTCTCTGTCTCTCTTCTCTCTTCTCTCTCTCTTCTCTCTCTCTCTCTCTCCTCCCTCACACACACACACAGAGAGAGAGAGAGAGGAGAGAGAGAGAGAGAGAGAGAACTACTTCAACTTTCCTGATCCTAAAGACGAACAGGTGTCCCTCTTGGAAAAAAAAAATCTTTACTGCGCTGATAATTTGGCTAAGATCCACGTATAAACAGTACGTTGTGGATACCGACACACACACACGACAAGTATGTAGTCTGAATTTAATTACTCTCTATCTTTCAAAGGAAGACCCAACGAACAATCCGTCAACGTATCAAGGCAGGTGGTGCAGCCATTTGCACCGTGTGTGTGTGTTTGTGAAACGGGGAGCAAAGCATTAACAACCTCAACTCTTTAGACCTCCCGGGATCTGACACGTCCAGAGACCAATCCCATCAGACACAGACACAACAGCCTCACGCAACTGCTGCTCTCACATGCCCCACCACTACCACCACCACCACCACCACCACCCTGGAGAGGAAAAGAAAAAGGAAACATCTTGCTCATGCGCATTGTTTTACGGAAGTCAGAGCGCCACCGAAAGGTTTAGTAACATATCAAGGGGAGATCATAGTTCATTCATGTTTTTCATTGTAGGTAGCGTTAAACAGAGCAAAGCGTTTAACAATTTTAATGCATTTGAAAGGATGCAATAAAGAAACAAAAAAAAACAACAACAACAGAAGAGCAGACGCAGTAATTGAGATGAAGAGCCGAGGGCAGGAGACTGATGGTTCAATCCTTGAAGGTATGAACCGTGTGAATTCTGCATAGTTTTCTCTGCACGTCATTAGATTTTACATTGTTTGTTAAGCAATAGTAGTAGTAGCAGGAAGAAGAGGACAAGAAAGAATTATCAATATTATTACTGTTATTGTTGTTGTTGTGATTATTATAATTACTATTATTATTACTATTATTATATTATTATATATTATTATTATATTACAACTATTACTATCATTATTTTTGCTGTTGTTGTTGTTGTTGTTGTTGTCGTTGTTGTTGTTGTTATTGTTGTTAATATTTTCATTACAGCATTGTGAAAGAACAAACCTGTCCTAGTCCTGTCACACAATCTCAACCTGAAATAAAAGTCAACAGCATCATTGTTATCATTCCCATTCTCATCATCACAGCCATGTGGAAAAAAAAACTTGTCCAGGTCTGTGGCCCGTCATATCTTGCGCTCAAGCTGACTTCATTTCTAGTGGGTTTGGAATTGCTTCGACGATTTGCAGAAAGACCCAGGCTTTGGCACACAACCGACATAGCTGGAAGTATCTGGTAAACAGCTCTTTAGTGTGGTTTCCCAGTAACTTTTCACTGAGTTGAGGGAGAAAAACTTTTTCACGGAATTAAGGGAGAAGAAGAAGAAGAAGAATTGTGTAAGAAAATCAAAATAAGCAGCTTTGGGGAAGTCACACAGGAACAGTGGACAGTCTTTA
>CM060314.1:56006851-56014351 GCA_030674185.1 Monoplex corrugatus | reverse complement strand
TGTCGCCGAAGTGCAGCGCTACCCAAATATTTTTTTTTTTGCCAAGACTTCAGAAAGTCAACAAGGTTAACATTTTTTTTTTTTTTGCTTTCAAGGGGAGGGACCTGGGAAATCAACCTATCTCTCCAATGCTTTATAGCACGGCAGCTGGACGAGTGCCCTGCTCTTCACGATTTTCAACTGCCGTGGGGTTTTTAGTGTGTGCAAGGCCAGTAGGCACACAGGTGCGACACAGTTTTCATCCCTTTCCAAGGACTAGACGTTCAGTTCGATTTTCCAGTTAAATTGAGGAGAAAAGTCGAGGTCTCAACGGGGAACAAACCCTGGAACCTCGAGTTTAGTTATTAGCAGGCAAACGTCTAAACCATTCTGCCACTCTTCTCCTACGCCATGATCGCTGTGAATTTTTTTCTATCACATGGCATCGGTGGCGTGAAAGCTTACGAAATTCATTCCGATCGTGGAGGCGCCATCTTGAGAAACTGAAAGTGACGAAAACGGATATGGGTAAACCTGATTTTAACCAGCATTACAACAGACGTAAATATCATTTTATAGACGGATTGTTAGCTTTTTTAAAAATCTTCTTGACCTGTTCAATGTCATGAAAGTGATGAAGGTGAACTAGAAAAAATAATAATAATCCTACGGAAGTCATGACGCTCTTAAATCTTATTTTCTGATTTATTCGGTGGAACGTTGCTGGCTACAGTTAAAACTCCTTGAAAATGCTTTTTCCTTTTCTCTCTCTCTCTCTCTCTCTCTCTCTCTCTCTCTCTCTTTATATATATATATATATATGTATATATATATATATATATATATATATAGATATATTTCCCTCATTCTCTATGTCTCTCTCTCTCTCTCTCTCTCTCTCTCTCTTTCTCTCTTTCTCTCTCTGTCTCTGTGTGCGTCTCTCTCTCTCTCTTTCTCTCTCTCTCTGTCTCTGTCTTCTCTCTCTCTCTCTCTTTCTCTCTCTCTCTTTCTCTCTTTCTCTGTGTCCTCTTTCTCTCTATCTCTCTGTCTCTCATTTTCTCTCTTTTTTTCTCTGTGTCCTCTCTCTCTGTTTCTTTTTCTCTCTTTCTTTCTCTGTGTTCTCTCTCTCCCTTTCTCTCTCTCTCTCTCTCTCTCTTTCTTTTTCTGTCTTCCTTTCTCTGTGTCCTCTCTCTCTCCCTTTCTTTCTCTCTCGCTTTCTTTTTCTGTCTTCCTTTCTCTGTGTCCTCTCTCTCTCTCTCTCTCTCTCTCTCTCTCTCTCTCTCTCTCTCTCTCTCTCTCTCTTTCTCTGTATACCTGCCTTTCATTGAATTTTATCCCTTAAAAAACCGACTAAACAAATCCAGAGAATGTTTCATTTCGACCAAAGGGTGTGTCTATGTGAGTGTGTGTGTGTGTGTGTGTGTGTGTGTGTGTGTGTGTGTGTGTGTGTGTGTGTGTGTGTGTGTGTGTGTGTGTGTGTGTGTGTGTGTATAAAATGTGTACACAAAACTTTCCACGACTTCTGACAATAACTGGTTAGTCTGCACTTTTGTGATAATCCACATTGTTCTGTTCCCGATGCCAATACATACATACATACATACAGATAGATAGATAGATAGATAGATAGATAGATGATAGATAGATAGACAGATAGACAGATAGATAGACAGATAGATAGATAGATAGATAGATAGATAAATAGATAGATAGATAGATAGATAGATGATAGATAGATAGATAGATAGATAGATAGATAGATAGATAGATAGATAGATAGACAGACAGACAGACAGACAGACAAATCAAAGAGATGGTTAGAATACCTTAGCCATCCTGCATGTTCTTTCCTGTCCTTACCTTTCCTTTCTCTCTTCTCCTCCTCCACTGTGTGCTTCTTCCTATTCTGTCTCTAATTTTGTATTCCTGTTACATTCGGCGCTTTTTAAGTAACATCCTTGTGTTTATGGCCAGTCGAGCAGACTAGTGAGTCTGAGGTAACATCCCTTGTGTTTGTGGCTGGCACTGTCCAGATGTTGACGTAAGCATCTTCTACTCTAATTCTGTGATAGATTACCGAGTAAAGGTTGGGTGAGAGTAGAGTGAGGACAGAGAGGTAGGGGGGAGAGAGAGAATAGAGGGAGGGGGGAGAGAGAGAGAGAGAGAAAGAGAGAGGGAGGAGGAGAAAGAGAATGAGGAAGAGAAGACATAAGAGGGAGAGAGAGAAGAGAGAAAGAGAGAAACAGAGATAGTAAAGGAGAGAGAAGACTAAAGGAGGAAGCAGGGAAAGAGAGAAAGAGAAGCACAGAAGGAGGTAGCGAGACAGACACAGACTGGCACACAATGACATACAGACAGACACACACAGAAAGAAAAAGACAGGGAACGAGGAAGAGAGAGAAGAGAGTTGTGGAAATGATTTTCTCACATCTCTTTATGAGTGAACTTTTACCAAACTAAGGTCAAAGATGCAGATCCTTGAGGAGTCATGACAGTTGAAAGGACAGACATCAAGGTCAAGATCACACGGAATCCCGAAATGCCCAAACTCTGCACATTTTGAGGAAAATGTATGAACATAATAATTTATAATAATTACAATATTTATATAGCGCAAAATCTTGATAAAATCAAATCTAAGCGCTGAAACAGACACACACGCACGCACGCACGCACGCACTACGCACGCACACACACCACGCACACACACACACACACACCACACACACCACACACACACGCATGGCTATAAATGGGGAGAAAGAATAAAAGCAATAAAAGCAAGAATAAAAGCAATGGAAAATTATAGAGAGCATATCCGAACATCACATTCACACATTCCTGACAAGATGCAAAATTACGTACATGTTGTGATGATGGCTTATCGTTGTTCTCGATGCATGTACAGTTTTAGTCCATTTCATGCTTTTTGAAGTTAGTGACCTTGAGAAGTGCAAAATCTGGATTTTTTGGTCACAATCTTTTCTGTAAGTGGAAAGATTTTTAAAACGGCTAGACCAGTTTATTGTATTATTGTTGTTACTTGTTTGCTTGTTTGTTTGCTTGTTGTTGTGTTGTTGTTGTTGATGGTGGTGGTTGTGGTGTTGGTGGTGGTGGGGTGCGGTTTTTGTTTTGTTTTGTTTTGTTTTTCGTTATATGTTTTATTCTGTCTGTTTTTCTCTCTCTTTCTGCGACCTGTCAGCCAGTCTGTATTTTTGATGTTGTTGTTGTTGTCGTTGTTTCGTTTGTTTGTTTTGTTTCCATCATAACATCCTCATATATATCCTGCATGCGCGTATGATCTATGTGTGTGGCGGGGGAGACACGAAAATGACCGAACAGTGGTGGTGAATTGACACCGGACATTGTGGAACTGGGATTTCCAACCCATCTTACATGCTCTGCCAGACAAAACATCATTATAACAAGATTTCAACGACAATGGTATTTCTGAAAAAGAACAAAATACAAGATGATCAAGCCATGCTAAACATCTGTCTTTTTTATCTAAAATAACATAACACAATGTCGGTTTTGCCAGACACTACATGTACATTATTCTAAACAAATTTCAAAGATTCTGGTATTTCTGGAAAACATTACAAGATGACCAAACCATTCTAAACACCTGTCTTTTTTTTTTTACCAAAATAACATGACAGAAAATCCCGGTTCTGATCCTGTCAATGTCACCATGATTTTGCAGAACACTCTGACATTCAGCAAGAACAATGATTATGGGTTGTCTTCTCCTGCACAGCAAAAAATGAATAGGAAAGTTCCGTTATTTTTAACTTGGGGAGAGAGAGAGAAAGAGAGAGAGAGAGGAGAGAGAGAAAGAGAAAAGGGAGAGAGAGAGAGGAGAGAGACAGACAGACAGACAGACAGAAAGAGAGAGACTGAGGGAGGGAGGCAGAAAAATAAAAGACAGAGAGACAGAGAGACAGAGAGACAAAGAGACAGAGACAGACAGATAAAGGCCAGTTGGCCGGAAAATTGTATGTCTTCTTTTGTTGTTCATCGAATACGTAGTCTCATTATATGTTCTGACTTCTTTGTGTCTGACTGCTGGCAGTAACTTTGTTTCAAATATCATGAGAGAGTTTTGTTCCTTTTTTCTTAATAGAATTTATTGGTTGTATGAGTGTCCTTATGTTTGATGTCGTCCTAATTTTCACATTAACATCAAGGCTTTTAATGTATAACCTTTAACTGAGCTGACGGTATTAAGGTAAGCTATAAAGTTTGTCCTTACTTCGTACTTTCTTTTATAAAGTCTTCAAATGAAAATAATGTACTATTCTCATGTAGAAGTCGAGATAACCCGTACATCTCCTTGAATCCATTATGCAAAGAGATAGAAAAAGAGAGACACAGAGAGAGTATGTGTGTGTGTGTGTGAGAGAGAGAGAGAGAGAGAGAGAGAGACAGACAGACAGACAAACAAACAGACAGACAGACAGAGACAGCAACAGGAAGAGAGAGAGAGAGACTGACCGACTGACCGACCGACCGACTGACCGACCGACAGACAGACAGACAGAGACAGAGACAGAGAAAGAAGACAGACGGAGACAGAGGAGAGACTGAGACAGAGACACAGAGAGAGGCAGATACAAAGAGAGACACAGAGACATAGAGAGAGAGAGAGACAAGGACTGACACAGAAAGAGAGCGAGCGAAAGAGAGACAGAGACAGATACAGAGAGAGAGAGAGAAAGAGAGAGAGGGAATGACAGAGAGACAGAGACAGATAAAGAATAATTGGAAACCACGCTCGATTGTGTTCAAGATATGATTTAGATCAACAGACAGGGGACAGAGATAGAATTCCTGTATACACTGACTGAAACAACATTGACCCAGAAAGAAAAAACTGTAAAGAAAAAAAACCGCATTGTCAAAATATCAATGCGGGTGGTGCTGCCATTCGTACTACCTGTGTGTTCTCATTTGTACCATCTGTTTGTTTGATAGATAAAGGGCAAACCACTATCATTCACAGCTCTGTAGACCTCCCAGGATTCGACACGCCCACTAATCCACTCCCCCACCCCACCCCACTCCCCACTTCACACACAATCCAACAGCCACACGCAACTCCCACTTTGAAATGCCCTCATCTCAATCAAAGTGAAGACTGTTACGCACGCGCGTTACTCATCGGAAGTCAGTATGCCACTGATGGGAAGAGTCAATCGTTAGTGGGAGTTAAGTGTTAAAGTATTTCTTTGCACACAGAATTAGACAAAGCACGGACGTTGGCAGTTTTAAAGTGTGTAAAACCATGGTAGAAAAATAAGCCTAAAACTGAAAAAGAACAGACGCACTATTTGAAGAGACTGACAAGGAATAGGGCTAACTGATGCACGAATGTTATGCGTAAGGGTCAAGATCCCTGCGTAGAAATTATCGTTTATGTCGCCAATTTAGAAATGCACAGCTATTTGTGAAACTGAGCGTAGACTTCAAAATGAGATATCTAATTCAGCCATAGTCATCCAAAAAAACATATACACATAATTTGCTTAATTCACCGCTGTGTGGCCTTCGGATCTATATGTGAGATCTCATGAGACTCCGTGGTTTACTCTGTGACTGGTTAGCAATCAAAAGCGGCTGTCAGGAACACAGCGACTCACACAGTAATGTTTATGGTCTGACTGAGGTGTCGAAAGCTAAGCTAGAAAACTTAATGCGTATAAAACAAAACCAATTTTGTAATGACATTATTATTTGCTAAATAATGATTATTGATATTATAAATCTTTGCTGAATTATAATTGTTTTCATACATAAAGACGAGTTGCCTTTTTCCCCCAAAATGTGTGCACAGTATGTTCGATATTGCCAATTTGTCTGCTGATTTATTTAAACCCATTGGTTCCTTCAGCTTTCTGGACCTTTCACATATATATGTGTGTATGTATGTATTAATATATATATATATGTGTGTGTATGTATGTATGTACGTATATATACATATACATACATACATACATACATGCATACATATATACATACATACATACATATATGTGTGTATATATGTATGTATGTATGTATGTATGTATTTGTGTGTGTATCAAGAATGATAGAGAATGAGAGAATGGGAGTGAGAGAAAAACTGCGAGAGAGAGTGAGAGAAAAAGGGAGAGATGGGGGAGCGAGAGAGAGAGAGAGAGAGAGAGAGAGAGAGAGAGAAAGAAAGAGCGAGAGAGAGAGAAGGAAAGAGAAGGAGAGAGAAATGGTTAGAAAGAGGGAGAGAGACAAAAACAGAGAGACAGACAGTACGTGTATGTGTGTGTGTATCGTTCGTTCTTTGATTTAACGTCTTTTCACTATGAGTGATATTAGACGAATTGTGTGTGTGTGTGTGTGTGTGTGTGTGTGTGTGTGTGTGTGTGTGTGTGTGTGTGTGTGTGTGTGTGTGTGTGTGCATATGTGTGTGTATGTGTGTATATGTGTGTGTGTGCGCGCGCGCATGCGCGCGTGTGTGTGTTTAACTAATTCTGCTTAGCCCTGATTCATAGATGTAATGGTCGGCTTGGCTACATGCAATATGAACCAATTCTGGCAGTAACTCCCGGCACATTCTTCAATAGCCTGTTTTCTGGGGGCTGTCTGTCTGTCTGTCTGTCTGTCTCTGTCTCTGTCTGTCTCTGTCTCTCTGTCTCTCCCTGTCTCTGTCTCTCTGTCTCTCTCTGTCTGTCTGTCTGTCTGTCTGTCTCTGTCTCTGTCTCTGTCTCTGTCTCTCTCTCTGTCTCTGTCTCTCTCTCTCTCTCTCTCTCTCTCTCTCTCTCTCTCTGTTGGTATTACTCTGACAATGAAAGATTTTATCTCTATGTATCAGTCTTTGAATGAAAGGATTTTTTTCTTTGTATTAGTCTTTGAATGAAACGTTTTTATCTGTTTGTATCAGTCTGTCAATGGAAGGTTTTATATTTCTGTATCAGTCTGTCAATGGAAGGTTTTATGTCTGTGTATCAGCCTGTCAATGGAAGGTTTTATATTTCTGTATCAGTCTGTCAATGGAAGGTTTTATGTCTGTGTATCAGCCTGTCAATGGAAGGTTTTATATCTGTGCATCAGCCTGTCAATGGAAGGTTTTATATTTCTGTATCAGTCTGTCAATGGAAGGTTTTATATCTGTGTATCAGTCTGTCAATGGAAGGTTTTATATCTGTGTGTCAGCCTGTCAATGGAAGGTTTTATATCTGTGTGTCAGCCTGTCAATGGAAGGTTTTATATCTGTGTGTCAGCCTGTCAATGGAAGTTTTATATCTGTGTATCAGTCTGTCAATGGAAGGTTTATATTGTGCAGCTGTCAATGAGGTTTTCTGTGTGTCAGCCTGTCAATGGAAGGTTTTATATCTGTGTGTCAGCCTGTCAATGGAAGGTTTTATATCTGTGTGTCAGTCTGTCAATGGAAGGTTTTATATCTGTGTGTCAGCCTGTCAATGGAAGGTTTTATATCTGTGTATCAGTCTGTCAATGGAAGGTTTTATTATGTTCTGTTAT
>CM060314.1:55996851-55999351 GCA_030674185.1 Monoplex corrugatus | reverse complement strand
CCTACTAACAACAATTAGGTATGTAAGTAAGTAGGAAGTACTTACCAACCTACTAACAACAATTAGGTATGTAAGTAAGTAGGAAGTACTTACCAACCTACTAACAACAATTAGGTATGTAAGTAAGTAGGAAGTACTTACCAACCTACTAACAACAATTAGGTATGTAAGTGAGTGAGTAAGTAGAAAGTACTTACCAACCTACTAACAACAATTAGGTATGTAAGTAAGTAGAAAGTACTTACCAACCTACTAACAACAATTAGGTATGTAAGTGAGTGAGTAAGTAGGAAGTACTTACCAACCTACTAACAACAATTAGGTATGTAAGTGAGTGAGTAAGTAGGAAGTACTTACCAACCTACTAACAACAATTAGGTATGTAAGTGAGTAAGTAGGAAGTACTTACCAACCTACTAACAACAATTAGGTATGTAAGTGAGTAAGTAGGAAGTACTTACCAACCTACTAACAACAATATGGTATGTAAGTGAGTGAATAAGTAGGAAGTACTTACCAACCTACTAACAACAAGAACCCATCAGTCATGGAACGAGACCCAACGACAGGAGATCTCCTTACGTTGGTTCTCGTTCCATGACTAAGGAGATCTCGACCGTCACCGCCGCCACCACCAGCTCCCACTTCATCTATAGATTTATTGTTGATAATGTTTTTGCTTGACAATAGCTTTTGCCTATCTGCCGATTTGAGATGGGACATTGTTCTGTTTAATGTGACGGCTGTGCCTTTTTCTTCTTCTCCCGTAGTTAATTGCGTTGCTGCACCTAAGAACTGTTCACCAGATTCCTCCAGTTATGTCAGTTGTGTGGCAAGCCTGTCTATGCAAATGGTTTCTGTTCAGCGATATTGCCGATCCATTTTTCTTCTGTCCTTCCCTCTGTCTCCCTTCCTCAACACTTCCCTAGAGGACAGATTTAGCAAGGCCATGGGATGTTTTTATGTGCCCATACCAGCGTATAAATGCCTATCAATTAACATCAGGAAGAGAGTTCTTGAATGTTATATAGAACCAATACTGTTGTACGGATGTGAGGCATGGACAGTCACTAAGCAGCCGAGATGTGGTATCTAAGAAGAATGTTGAGAGTTCCATGGACAGCAAAGAAAACAAACGAGACAGTCTTGATGGAGGCAGACACAAGTAGATCACTCATAAGGAAGATTAGGAAAAGACAGGCAACATTTATAGGCCATTTTATGAGGAAGGGGGATTTGGAGCACCTGGTCACACCGGGAAAGCTGGAGGGAAAGAGAGCACCAGGTAGACCCAGGGAGAAAATGCTCGACGGACTTGCAGAGTGGCTGGGGACGAGGAGGGTGAGGGAGATGCTAGGGGCAACGAGAGATAGAGACAGATGGAAGTCCATGATCGCCAACGCCATGCGGCAGGGCACCTGATGATGATGTATGATTAGATACTTAGCAGATATTCATATGATCCACCGTGCTGCTTGATGGTGTGGTGCACTTGGTTATTGGTGATGTGATCAGTGTATCTGATGTTTTGTATCTTGCGATAACATCTCATTTCCAAGACTCGGATTCGTCTTTCCAAAATCACTGTGAGGGTCCATGTCTCACAGGCATACAAGAAGATGGACTATACTGGTGCATGTAAAAGCCTGGTCTTGTGTTTCATGGAGATGTTGCCGTCTTCCATACAGGTTTCAATCTGAACAGCGTTGTTCTTCTTGCTGCCCTTGAGAGGATTTCTGGTTTGGATCCGTATCATTAAGTAAATGAATTGTTGAACAGTACCTAGCTTCAGTCCATGGACAATTATATCAGCAGTGATGGTGGTGTTTTGGCCGGCCATCAATTTGGTCTTTTCGGCGCTGATTTCCATGACATATCTTGTCAGTGTTTCATCAAGTCTTAACAAGCTTGGTCTAGTTACTGCTCACTACCTGGCGAGCCATCAATATCATCTGGAAAGTGACCGTTTGTAATGGTTCTTTCTCCAGTGCTGACTGTGCTGATCTTCAAGGACATTATGGTGTATTCTAGGAAATGCGTTGAAAAGCGTGGAGGACAGTAATCAGCCCTGACGAACTCCAACCGAAGATTGCAACCATTGCCCAATAGCACTTTGTGCAAGCACACCACTGGTTTCTTTGAAGCGTAGCTGCTGCATGGTGTTGATTGGCTTTTGCCCGATGTTAGATTTCTTCAATGTGTCCTATAGTGTCTCGTCAGACTCTATACATTAATTGTTGTGGCAATTGTTCACCTTGTTCTCTGTCCTTATTTAGGCCTCATTATTAAAAAAAATTAATTGAGAAGAATTTTCAGAAAAGAAAATGACAAGCATGTGATTAGTTTTACTCGATTAATGTCAATAAAGGTAACATTCTTACACAGTACAGAACCCATCGACTAAATTTACCCTTTTAGTTTCGCCCCTTAAACAATTTTAAGAGGAGTGTATACACTTTTAAGGTTCTCTTACATATTCCCTCAACAGTGTGGTATATAG
>CM060314.1:55976851-55984351 GCA_030674185.1 Monoplex corrugatus | reverse complement strand
TACAGACATACCTTGATACACAGACACACAGACAAACAGAAACAGACAGAGACACAGACATACCTACATACATACATACATGCATACATACAGACAAACAAACACATACACACATACAGACATACCTATCTATATTGTATATGTGTATATATGTATATACATATAGATATATATATATATACATAGATATATCTTCATCTAGCTATCTAACTATGTATATATACATATACGTATATAAATATATATATACGTATATATATATATATATATATATATATATATACATATATATAGATAGATAGATAGTAATATAGATAGATAGATAGATGAATTGATAGCTAGATAGATAGATAGATAGACAGACAGACAGACAGATAGATAGATAGGTAGATAGATAGATAGATAGATAGATAGATAGATAGATAGATAGATAGATAGATATACATTCACACACATTTCCTAAAAATAGACATACGAATAGACATTAAAAGAAATGACGAACAAACGAACACACAAGACACACACACACACACACACACTCTCTCTCTCTCTCTCTTCTCTCTCTCTCTCTCTCTCTCTCTCTATCTGTCTATTTGTATGTCTGTCTGTCTGTCTGTTTCTTTGTCTCTCTGTCTCTATGTCTCTCTGTCTCTGTTTCTGTCTCTCTCTCTCTCTCTCTCTCTCTCTCTCTCTCTCTGTCTGTATGTCTGTCTGTCTGTCTCTGTCTCTCTTTGTCTCTATCTGTCTCTCTCGCTCACTCGCTCTTTCTCCCTCCCTCTCCCCTCTCTCTCTCTCTCTTTCTCTCTCTCTCTCTCTCTGTCTCTCTCTCTCATTTTTTCTCTTTGTCTGTTTTATGTCACAGTCAATCCACGTTTTACTTTGCCAAACTATCCTGCCTCTTTCGCATCACTGTCTCTTCTTCATACCCCTGAACCTAACCCCCTTCCCCCTAATCTACCTCTCGTGTTCCTTTATCTCCGACTCATTATCCTGATCGTCTTTCTTTTTTTCTCCTTTCTTTCTGCCCTCACTCCCACAACCCTCTCTTTTTTTCCCCTTTATTCCTGCAACTGCTCAACACCCACACTTGAGTCTTCATTTATCATATGCTAACCATCGAATCAATGTTCCACCGCCAACGCGTGCAGATGCAGTCGATAGCAGCCTTCCAACTGGTCTGTCTTGTACTGCTCATCCATTATGGCATTCTTCTTGTGAACAAAGTTCAAATTTTGAATTCTCATAAGACAATTTGTACCACATCTTCTTTATTTCGTGTCATATTTCTTGTGCAGAATGATAAAAACTCGATTTCTAATAACATCAAATCACATAATCTTTCTGTTAACTGTGAGACATGTAGACTGTTAAAAGTGTCCATGCTATTTAGAATCTACGATTCGAAATCTTGCAGGAAACTTGTCAGTGATTGACAGGGTATAATCAATGGATTTACCTTGATACATATAGATATAAGCAAACTACGCATACTGATAACTGTATTAACTTTGTTGAATTATTGCCTCATTATGTTATGAGCGAAAGTAGTAGCTGTTATACAAAAAAGCCATTTTATACTGATGAATACTTTGTGAGTAAGATTATTTTTCATAAAACTACGTCACTGATGCAAAATTGAGGCAACTGAAATGTGGTTTCTAAGAAGAATGTTGAAAGTTCCATGGACAACAAAGAAAACAATCGAGACAGTCTTGAAGAAGGCAGACACATGAAAGTCATTAATAAAGAATATTCATTGGGCATTTTATGAGGAAAAGGGACTTAGAACACATAGTCACAACAGGAAAAGTGGAGGGAAAGAGAACACCAGGTAGACCCAGAGAGAAAATATCGGATGGTCTTGCAGGGTGGCTGAAGACAGAGAGGGTGGGAGATGTACTTGCATCGATAGGGGATAGATTCGTATGGAGAGCCATGATCGCCAACGCCATGTGGCAGGGCACATAATAATGATGCATCACAGATATAGCTGACTAAGGAGTGGGTTGGTTGGTTACATTGATAGAACTCTGGATTCAAGATTAGGTATCTCGAGTTCAATCCAGATCCACAACATTAAAAACTGGCCTCTTTGTTGCCCATCTTAACGTTTCCCTCATTTGGTGGTGCCAGATTGGTGTTTCATAGCCATGTATGTACTGTTTAGAACTAATGAACATCAAAACTAGGACAAGAAGTTAGATCACAAAGTGGTCACTTATCTCAGAAAATATTACAAGTACAAATAACTATCTCTGAACTTTGTGCAGATTAAAGCCCAGTGGTTCTGAATTCAAATAAGTAAGTAAGTATGGAGATTTTTATAGCGCTTTCTATGGACTCAAAGCGCTTCACAAATTTGAAAAGGAGGAGTAAAGTGGTGAAATGGGAGGGGAGAACACATTTTCAACAAAATACATAATACAAAAAATACACATAAACACATACATGCAGGCATGCACGCGTGTGCAGCAACGAATGCAGACACACACACGCCACACACAAACACACCCACACACAAACACCCACGCGCGCACCCACACGCACACACACCCACGCACGCATACAATAAAACAAAAAAAAATTCAGGTTTCAAAAGTACTGGCGGAATAAGTGAGTTTTCAGGTTGGATTTAAAGGAAGAGAGAGAGGGGCTGTGGCGGAGAGAGTGAGGCAGGGAATTCCACTCAACAGCAGCAGAGTATGAGAAGGAACGACCACCATGTTGCTTTCTATTGAATCCGGGGACACGGAATATTCTGTCGTCAGAAGAGGAACGTAAAGAACGAGAAGGAACATAGACTTGAAATAGATCAGATATATACGCTGGATCAGTGCCCGAGATGACATGAAAAGAAATACAAGCAGATTTGTACTTAATTCTTTCAAATGCACACAAGAAAGGAAGGAAGAAAGAAAGAAAGAGAGAGAGAAAGAAAGAAGGAATGAAAGAAGAAATAAAAACAGAAAGGAAACAAGATATAGAGTTCATTGTTAGTTGATAAAAAGGTAAAATCTGGCATTAATACACAGCAATCAATTGCGTTGATATGTACTCTAAGATAAGCTCGAATCTGTGTGTGTTTGAGTGGTGTGTGTGTGTGTGTGTGTGTGTGTGTGTGGTGTGTGTGTGTGTGTGTGTGTGTGTGTGTGTGTGTGTGTGTGTGTGTGTGTGTTGTATGTGTTTGTGTGTTTTGTGTGTGTGTGTGTGATTGTTTGTGTGTGTGCACGTGTGTTTGTGTATGTGTTGTGTGTGTGTGTGATTGTGTGTGTGTGCACGTGTGTTTGTGTATGTGTGTGTGTGTTTTGTGTATGTGTTTGTGTGTGTGTGTGCGTGATTGTTGTGTGTGTGTGTGTGTGTGTGTGTGTGTGTGTGTGTGTGTGTGTGTGTGTGTGTGTGTGTGTGTGTGTGTGAGTGAGTGTGCATGTATGTATGTGTGTCGCCGATTCTGTGTCTGTGTCCGTCTGTCTGACAGTCTGCCTATCTGTCCGAAAAAAAGGACATTTTGGTTAAAAAAAAAAAGAAAAAAAAAGAAACTGTCTGTGTGTAAGTGTCTAATTCTGTGTCTGTGTCCATCTATCTGTCTGACCGTCTGTATATCTGTCCGAAAAAAAAGACAATTTTTGGTAAAAAAAAAAAAGAAAAAATGAAAAAGAAAGGAAAGGAAAGGAATCTCTGGCGGGCAGTGGGTTCAGCATTCAAAGATAAAGATGAATATCCCCGTTAACTGCTTAAGCCTGCCACGTCTGGCACTCATCAACTGACAAAGATAAAAGGATGTCCGGGTGGAGGATGAAAATGTGAACAATTTCTGCCTGTTCTTGGTTTTTCCCCCTGTCTTTTTAAATAGCTAAGCTGCTTTGAATATTATGGGAGCAGAGGAGAGATGATACACAAATGTGAAACGTGCCATCTGTTGAGTCCTTTTCGTTGCTCTGAAGGCCATGTTGGTTTGCACGAGTGAATGAGGTTTTGAGACCAATATGTGAGACCTGTCATGTATCAACTGTGTTTGCCAGTTACCACAACTGATAAACACTACGTGATTTTATATCAGATATTTTCTTCTGCTTACCGACATGCCAGGGAAGTCTTACTGTGTTGTTTTCCTTCAGTTTTGTGTGTTAATTCTGTATGTGTGTGTGTGTGTGTGTGTGTGTGTGTGTGTGTGTGTGTGTGTGTGTGTGTGTGTGTGTGTGTGTGTGTGTGTGTCCGTGCGTGCGTGTGTGTGTGTGTGTTTGTGTGTGTGTGTGTGTGTGTGTGTTTGTGTGTGTGTGTGTGTGTGTGTGTGTGTGTGAGTATGTGTGTGTGTGTGTGTACACTTGACGAAGGCCATTTAAGCTTTAAAATTGCGTCTGTTTTGTTTAATGAAGTAGACATAATACACGCTCTCATTCCATTTTCGGGTTTAATGTTTTAGTTCATTCTACAACAACACTCCTTAGAATGTTGGCTGCCCGCACCGCTCTCCAGGTCTCTGTCCTCCACATCTGTCTTTCCTCAACCAGGTTGAAAATATCTGGACTGTTACGGCCTGTCCACTTCTTGATGTTTCCCAGGGAATTTGTTTCTGCCCACATGTCCAAAGAAGGTCAATAGCCCGAATCACTCAAACTGTTAGAGTAGCTGACTACGCTTAGCATTTTCTTCATTCACACACATGTCTTATTTATGCTGTTACTTTACATATGACATACACGATGTCATTCCATTTTTGTTTTTGAGTTTTTTCTCATATACTGAATTATCTCAGTTGTTGTGAGTCTGTGTCGGTGTATACAACTAAATTTTAGCTGACCCATCAATGGAAATACACATTTAGTAATTTTAGATGCAGACTTTTTTTTTTTTTTTTTTTTGCCATAGATACAGAAAGTATCAACGAAATTTTTTTTTTTAATCCGATAAAATTGTAATTGTTCTTGTCGCGTTCATACTTTTACAAACATTATATCTTTTCTTTTTCTTTTCAAAATGATAAACGTAAACGCTACCAATAACACAACCTATTGTACCAAGTATTTGATATTCACATTAGTTATAAAATTAAGTATAACAACTAAAAAGTGTTCAAACTATTTTGACCATTGTAAACGGAAATGAAACGAATCATTACATTTCACAACCACATAAACACAAGCAAAACCACCCACACCCACACATGCGAACCCAAGAACACACACCGCGCGCGCGCGCGCGCGTGTGTGTGCACGTACAGATTCAATGAAAAAAAGAGAGACAGACAGACGGACAGACAGACAGACAGAAGATCAAGACAAGAAGAGAGGTCATAAAATAATATAAATCAGTCATTACCAAACCCATTCAATTTTCTTGAAAAAAAAAGTTGATTAAACTGTTCAAAAAGAACCGAAGGGAAAATAACCAACTGTACAAAACCCATCCTATTTTCATATGAGAACTGTGCCAAATGTTGTTTCGTTTTTCAAGATAAGCTTCCAAACTTTGAAAATAATCATGTGTGTTTCACTTAAAATTATCAGAAAGAACCACAGAAAAGAGACAAAAAGAATGTGTCCACCTGGTCCAAGGACTGTTACATTTCCACACGTAACAAATTACACATGTGTGTGGTCAATTTGAGGTGTCCTTATAATGGGAATCCTGGAAATGGGATGGTCATAGAAACCGTAATGGACACAGATGCAAAAAGAGAAAAGGAAAATAGGAAGATCCACGAGGATGAGATACCAAAGAAGAAAAATGCTTTCATTAAAACTCAGCACTGTGATGTATGAGGGTGAAATGGGGAAACAAACAAAAAGAAATGCACAGATACTGAGACATTGAGAGGAAGTAATAAAAAGAAAACAAAACAGGCTGATGGGGAGAAAAAAAGACAAATCGCCATTTGTAATGGAGAAGTGTATAATTAAGGAGAAGAGGAAGATAGAAGGGACGGAGTTATACAGACAGACAGACATAGAGAAGAACGGATGGAGAAGAAAGAGGAGAAAGAGGAGACAAAGAGAGAGAGAAGATGAATGAGGAAGAAGGGAATGAAGGAAGAGTGGAACCCTCTCATTTACAGCCTTACTAAGCTATTGACAAGTAGAGCAACAGCGAGAATTCTCTACTTGTCTGTTCTGGTCCAGCCTTTGCATAGTAGTATCTCAGGTGTGTTTTAAGGTTTTGAGGTCTCAGTTTATTGTTCGTCGCGAGGTGTTCTTTGGCCTTCGTCTCGTAAGTTTTCCTTCTGGTGTTCGTGAATGGTAGTATGACTTATATTGTCTTCCTCTCTTGGGTGGCTCATAGTAAGTAAATCAGTAAATCAGACTATAGTCTCCTTTTCAGCGTTTACAATTGTGAGGTTTAAAACTCACAATGAGGTTTTGGTGCTCTCTCTCTCTCTGTGTCTCTCTCCTCTCTCTCTCTCTCCTTCTCTTTTCTCTCTCTCTCTCTCTCTCTCTCTCCCTCTCTCTCTCTGTCTGTCTGTCTGTCTCTCTCTCTCTGTCTCTCTCTCTCTCACTTAAACACACACACACATACAGACATGTATAAACACACACACACACACACACACACACACACACACACACACACACACACACACACACACACACACGCACACATGTAAACTCATTCACACATACAAACACACACGTACACACATAAACACACGAGAACACACACATGCACATACATAATAAACACACACACACACAAACAAACACTCACACACACACCTGACCCTTCCTTCTCTGGCACACCTCTTACTACTTTTACCCCAGTCTCACAAGAAGAAATTCTCAACACAATCAGATCCATGTCGCTCAAAACCTGCGAACTGGATCCTCTTCCAGGTTCTCTCTACGCCGACTGTGTCCCTACTCTCCTCCCATTCATCACTGACATCATCAACACTTCTCTTCAAACTGGAACTGTCCCAGATTCTTTCAAGTCTGCTATTGTTCACCCTCTCCTCAAGAAATACAATTTAGACCCAAATGAACTGAAAAATTACCGGCCTATCTCTAATCTCTCTTTCTTTTCAAAACTCCTTGAAAAAGTTGTCCTCAACCAGCTGAACTCTCACCTGTCTGCCAACAATCTCCTCAATCCTTTCCAGTCAACCTACCGCCAGTGCCATAGCACTGAAACTGCCCTACTACACATTCTCAACAATCTCCTCCTTGCAACTGATACTGGCAAAGTCTCTCTCCTCACACTCCTTGATCTGTCTGCAGCCTTTGATACCATTGATCATGGTATTCTCCTTTCTAGACTTTATCATACTTTTGGTATCTTTGACACTGCTCTCTCCTGGTTCACTTCATATCTATCAAACAGAAAACAAACTGTTCTCATTAATGGCACTTACTCTCAACCTGCATACCTGACCTGTGGTGTTCCACAAGGATCTGTCCTTGGCCCTGTTCTTTTCACTCTTTACACCTCCCCCCTGTCCACCATCATCAACTCCCACTCTATAAAACACCACTTCTATGCTGATGACACCCAACTTCAAGACAGTGACTC
>CM060314.1:55971851-55974351 GCA_030674185.1 Monoplex corrugatus | reverse complement strand
CACACATATTTTATACATTTCGAAGTTTAAAAATGAACATTAAGATTTAAGCACATGTCAACATTTCCCCCATGATTGAATCTTTACTCTCTTTATTTTTTTCCGTTGTTGGAATGTACACATGATATCAGTGTAGGGCAACTAATACCTGTCTTCTACAGATATGACGGAGAACTGGAAAATCTTATAAACACAGACTACTATTTTTTTGTCGACGAAGAAGAGCTTGTACATACATCCTTCATTTCAAATTTAGCAGTGTTGATGCCAGATCCTTCCATAATCAGATCTTGGTTGTCTGCAATTCCCAGTCTAAGGCCGTTAGCCAAGTGACGTCTTTATCCAATACATAAATAAATAAATAATGTACACACGGTCAAGCCATACGTGATAACTCTCTTTATGTATGCGATCTGCAGAATTTTCAAAGCGTAGCGGTGTGTGACTTTCAAAGTAGGCAAAGACCACATGAACCTGACAAGTGGACCTAGGTGCTCAGGGAACAAAACATGCTGCCCAGATCCATCCTGAAAGAGATGACAACTTCTGTATTGTGTTCTCTCTGCCTGTTTGTCCCTTGTTCTCTCTGTCTCTGTATGTTCTGTATGTTTGTCCACCTGTTTGTCTCTGTTTGTCTGTCTCTCTGTCTGTCTTGTCTCTCTCTCTATCTGTCTTTGTCTTTGTCCTCTCTTCTCTCTCTTCTCTCTCTCTCTTCTCTTCTCTTTTTCTCTCTCTGAGTCTACCTCTGTCTGTCCGTCTCTCTCTCTCTCATTTTCTCTCTCTCACTCTCTTCTCTCTCTCCTCTCTCTCTCTCTCTCTCTCTCTCTCCTCTCTCTTTCTCTATCTGTCTGTGTCGGCATTCATTTCTTTACCTCCATGTCTGTCTAGGAACCAGAAAAAAACACGAAATGCAGACACAGACAGACAGACAGAACAGACAACAGCTAGACACACAGACAGACAGAAAATTGAAGGAAGTGATGCAGACAGACAGACAGACAGACAGACAGACATGTAAAGCAAGATGAACAAAGTAATGCAGACAGAAGGACAGACAAACAGACAGACAGACAGACAGATGAAGGAAGTAATACAGGAAAGAGAGAAGAGAGAGAGAAGATAGGGGGGAGACAGAGATACAGACACTATAGATTATTGACAATTTGATAGTTGCGTTTATTTTTCAGCATTCATCGCAGTCTAAGATAACGGGGATGATTCCACTGATTTCATTTTTTTTTTTTTTGGTTCCTTTTGATTGAATGCAGGCAGTGACACTTGTTTTTGGATTCCATGTCTGTCTAACAATGTCCGTTTGTCAGTGTGTCTGTCTGTCTCCATTACTTCCCTCGCCTTCCTGTCAGTCTGTCTGTTTCTCTGTCTATGTTTGTCAGTGTGTCTGTCTGTCTGCATTATTTCCCTCGCCTTCCTGTCAGTCTGTCTGTTTCTCTGTCTGTCTTTGCTTGTCTCTGTGTGTCTGTCAGTCTGTCTGCAGTACTTCACTCGTGTTCCTGTTCGCTAGTCTGCTTCTGTCTGTCTGTCTGTGTGTCTTCTATCTGTCTTTCTGGCTGTCTGAATGGTCTGCCTGCCTGCCTGCCTGTCTGTCTGTCTGTCTGATAGGCTGACTGGCAGACTGGCTGACTGGTTTTTTAGGCTGACTGTCTGGCTTTCGCCTTTCTGCTTGCCTGTCTGTCTGTCTACTTTTTTCTGTCCATCTGTAAGTTATAGGTGTGTTCTCTGTCATTTTTAATCCCCTTATCTTTGCCAAGAACTCTCTTTCATCTTCCTCTTTTCTCCCCTCTCGCTCCTCCTCCGACTCCTTCTCTTTTCCTTCCCCGGCTTCCGCTCACACACCATCTCCAGTCTTCTCTCACCATATGCCAGACATTCAGTCATTGCTTCTGAAACACCTGCAGATGCAAAGTATGCAACCTGTCAGTTGCTGCTCTCTTGGTATCCATTACCTGCAGCATCGCTCTATCATCCTATGGCAGGCTTCTTCTGAAAACACTGGGAAATTTCAGTTCTCGTAAAACTGTCTTGTCCAGCCAACGGCGAAATTGGAATTCTTGTAATACTATCAGCATTAGTTTTGGCCATCCTATGAAAGATTTGTTGTAGAGTATGAGGAAAACCGAATGATCACAATTGTTTTACATTAAGTTTCGTACTTAGGACACTTCGGTTTCTATTTAAAGAGTGCAAGCTGCATGGTGACGTCCGTACTATGGTAGAATTCCTGTGTATGAAGTGAAAATGTGACCTCCACAATATTGTCTGCATCAGTACTTGTCCATCCACTTGACAACGTCTTGCGCTAACCCTTGACAGTTAGGTTTTTCATATTGTTAACTTTATTATATGATGTTATACTTGTGTTAACAGTAGAATATTTGAATTATCATGTGATTAACTGCATCGCATCTCGTCAATCCTATAACGTATGTTGTGTACTATTGAATGGAAATTTGGAAGCCTGACAGCAATTTCACAGAAAAGT
>CM060314.1:55941851-55969351 GCA_030674185.1 Monoplex corrugatus | reverse complement strand
TTACAGCATTCCTGGAGCGTACATCCTCCTTCACCCTACTCTGTGAAGAATAAATCATCCCATTAACACCAACACTGGATGGCTGAAGGCTTTAAAAATTGCAACGTCACGTTCTGGTGTTCAATCACAGTCTTGGGGGGAAAAGATCTGTTCTTTGCCCATGCTGATGTGTCAGCAATCTTGTGGTGTCACCTGTCTCTGATGCCGAATCTAAACGTTTTGGATTTGTTTCTGGTTTGGTTTCATTCTGATAGCGCTTTGGTGTGTGTGTGTGGGGGGGGGGGGTGTTCTTTCTTTACTTTCTGGTCAGTTTCGTACATTAGTTTAGGTTCCTTGACCCTCACCCCAAAAGAATTGGTATTACACCATATGATATGTTTGTATACAAGTATTTGAGCTTCATATAGACACACCAACCACTGGCTTCCACACCACACCTGTGATAGACGTCTTTCAAATCCTTACTGCAGGCAGAAGCCAAATGTTTGTCAACTCTACAACATGAGAATTCCTGCCACTTCTTCACCTGGTTCATATCTGCTATTTTCATTCTGGGTACCGCTCCTTCGTTTCTTGGTTAGGACTGCCAAAAACAGATTGCTGCTATAAGGATCTAGAATAAAGAAGAATCACAGACATCTGGAAATCAGTGGTTTAAAAACGGATTGAAAGTATACACAGCTTTCTGACTTTGTTTTACATGTATATCTCTAATAAAGAGATAAAGGATGTTTCCTGTATACATCAATGTATGCAGCATCTGAGACTTGTAAGTTTGAAACTGTTTTTACGTGTTTGTGGTTCTGTCATGTCTGCACGGAATGAAGGAAAGAGAAAAGGAAAGAAAAAAGAGAGAAAGGGATGAGGTCTGAAATTTATTCACAACCACAACTTTGTAAAGCGTGCAATCTTATCACATTGGCTCACGTGTATGTGTGTTGTGTGTTTGTGTGTGTGTATGTGTGTGTGTGTGTGTTGTGTGTGTGATGTGTGTGTGTGTGTGTGTGTGTGTGGTGTGTGTGTGTTCTGTTGTTTGGAGTGTCTGCCAGAGAGACAGACAGAAGGGGGAGCACTCCATTATCATTTCCCTTTTTTCCCCATTCACACAAATCAGCGATCTTCTTCTGAGCCACGTACACCCTACACTGTCTTACAGCATTCCGGGAGCGTACATCCTCCTTCACCCTACTCTGTGAAGAATAAATCATCCCATTAACACCAACACTGGCTGGCTGAAGGCTTTAAAAACTGCTACGATCACGTAGCAATATAGCATTGCAATGAAATCCATGAGCAGACTCATATCGCCAATACAGTTGCCGTGAAGTCGCCTGCTGGACAAGTGGTTATGTGACAAGTGTCTTTGGCCTTTGACAGGAGATGGTTTAAAGCTGCTTGCAGTCTTCAACACGTCTGAGTTCTGGAGTTCAATCAGTCTTGGGGGAAAAAGATCCGCTCATTGCCCATGCTGATGTTCTCAGGAATCTCATGGTGTCCCCCCTCTCTGATGTAGAAACTAAATATTTTTTTATGGTTTGGATTCGGTTTGATTTCATTCTGGTAGCTCTTTCTTCTTTTTTTTTGTTTTTTGTTTTGTTGTTGTTTTGTTTTTTGGGGTAGGGGTGGGGGGAGAGGGATGTCTTTTTTTTGTTTCTGGTCATTTTCGTCCATTAGTTTAGGTTCCTTCCCCTTTCACCAAATATTTGGCATGATACAGTAAGACATTATGTCTGTGTATAAGGTCGTGGGCTTCATATAGACAAACCAACCACTGACTTCCACACCCACACATGTATGAACGTCTTTCAAGTTCCTTTCTCCTGGACAAGCCAAATGTTTGTCAACTCTTACACGTGCTATCCCTGCCACTTTTTCACCTGGTTCATATCTGCTATTTTCATTCTGGCCACTGCTCCTTTCTTTCTTGGTTAGGACTGCCAAAAATAAATTGCTCCTATAAGGATCTAAAATAAACTAAGAATCACAGACATCTGAAAATCAGTGATTTATAAACGCCTTGGAAGTATGCATGGCCGTCTGACTGTATTATAGATTTCTGATCTAGAAATAAAGAGTGTTTCCTCTATACAACATTGCATGCAGCTTCTGAAATTGCCATTTTGAAGATTTTTGCATGTTTCTGTTTCCGTCATTTTAAACAGAAAGAAGGAAAGAGAAAATGAAAGAAAGACAAAGAGAAAGCGATAACGTCTGAAGGGGATAAGGTCTGAAACAGAGAGAAGGGGAAAAGGTCTGAACTTATTCACAGCCACAACTTTGTGAAGCACGTGTTTTTGTATTTCGGCTCATGTGTATGTGTGTGTGTGCACGCGTGCATGCACGTGTGTATATCGTGTGTGTGTGTGCGCGTGCGTGTGTGTGTGTGTGTGTGTTATGTGTGTGTATGTGTATGTGTGTGTGTGCCAGTGTATGTATGTATCTGTGTCTGTATCTATGCGTCTGTCTGTCTGTCTCTGTCTCTGTCTCTGTCTCTCTCTCTCTATCTCTCTGTCTCTGTCTCTTTCTCTGTCTCTCTTACTCTTCTTCCCTCCCCCCCCTCCGTTATTATGCGGGCATGTATGTGTGCATGTATGTGTATGTATCTGTGTGTGGGGGGGGGGGGGGTATGTGTGCACATGCCAGTGTGCGTGCGCTTGTATCCGTGCGCTTGTGTGTGTGCACGTGCATGTTTGCACTGCATATGCACAAATACCTGCATGTGCGTGTACGTAGGTACATGAATGTGTGAAAGGGTATCAGTCCAGGCGTAAGTGACGGAAGAAGACAGGAAGGGAAAGGAACCTGGTGGCATCCTATGGCAGGCAAAAGGTTCAGCGATCAAAGATAGAGATGAAAACCCCCGTTAACTGCTCAAGCCTGCCACGTCTGGCACTCATCAACTGACAGAGATAAAAAGATGTTCAGGAAGAGGACGAAAGTGCAAACAATTTCCCCCTCCCACATTTTTTCAGCTAAGCTCCTATGCTTGGCAGGTTTTGGAGAGAGAGGGACAAATGATTTTTTTGTATACTTTAGCTACTTATAGATTTTTGTTAATCAAACTTGAATCGTCTGTTTTGTCATAATTTTCAAATTTATGTCTAAAACAGTAAACAAAATCAACAGGTTTTCTGTGTAAATATTACAGCAAAGTGTTTTTTACACTTAAGCTGTTTATGAACTTATGTTTAATCATTTTGAATCATAAGCTTTTGACATAATTTTAAACTCATGGTTAAAACACTTAATGAAGTCAAAACGTTTTCGTGTAAATATTACAGCAAAGTGTGTGGCCAGTAATTTAAGAACCTGCCCTGAACACAAGAAACCCGGGTTTGAAATATGGATTGGACAGGAATTTGTCTCTACCGTCCCTTCCTCGAGATCATAAGTGGTAGTCTACGTCTAGGCATAGTCTTTCAGACGAGGAAATAAATTGACGTTCATATAATAACATCTCATTTCCGAGACTTGGATTCATCTCTCCAAATCCATTGTGGAACATCCAGGGCACGGAAAAGTTTGATTTTTGTTTTCATGAAGTACAGCCCTGGACAGCCCAAATATATGGAGTCTCCTTGAATGTGTTTCAACATATGAAGCTAGTTATGGATTTATCTTAATCAGATTAGAATCGTAAAATATGATGTTACTTTCAAATTTATGGCTAAAAATACTAAATGAAGTCAACATGTTTTCAGTGTAAATTTATTACAGCAAAGTGTGTGCCCAGAAATTTTAACACCCCCCCCCCCCCTCCCCTTGGACACAAGAAACCCGGGTTTGAAATTTGGATCAGATTGATTTTTTTTAGGACTTGTTTGTTTTGTTTGTTTGTTTGTTTGTTTGTTTGTTTATTCGCTTCTTTCTTGCTTTCCTAGTTTGTTTCTTTTTTCCTTGTTTATTTCCTTATTTATTTATTTTCCATGTTTGTTTGTTTCTTTGTTCCTTCATTTGTTTGTTTGTTCCTTCGTTTGTTTGATTGTGATTATAGGCTATGATACGACCAAAAGCCCGCTGTGTCCAAAGCAGTGTGAATAAACCAGTCAGCCTGAAACCCCTCACGTCAAAGTACAAAGGCAAACGTCAAATAATCGTTGGCTCGCCACCCAACTTCAGGAAGCTTCACGTCATGCATGAGCCATGTCAAATGGACCAAACTGCAACGTTACCGTGCTGCGTGACTTGGAGGTCAGTTAACTTTTTAGTTTCTGTCTTCGTGGTGTTAAGCAAATGATTTATTCCACGCAGAAAGCAGTAATGGAGGATGTATGCCCTAGGAATGCAGTAACCCGGTGTGTGGGTGTACGTGCCATGGCTCAAGATTTCAGGATTTGTGTGAATGATTTGGATAGGTTAAAATCTTGAGTTCCATCCTTAAAGTTCTCTTTGTATGGCTGTCTGTCTGTCTGGTTATATCTCAGTCTCTCTGTCTCTGTCTCTCAATCTCTGTGTGTCTGTATGTCTTTATCTCTCTGTCTCTCTTTCTCTGTCTCTCTCTTAATCTCTCTGTCTGTCTGTCTCTCTCTCTTTTGTCTCTTTCTCTCTGTCTCTCTCTTAATCTCTCTGTCTGTCTTCTCTCTCTCTCTTTCTCTCTCTCTCCCTCTCCTCTCTCTCTCTCTCTCCTGCGTATCCAAATGTCTATCTGTTTGTCTATGTGCCTCTTTTTTGTGTCTATGTGTGAGTCTGTGTGTATATGTATCTCTGTGCGTGCATGTGCATGTGCTTGTGTGTGTGTGTGTGTGTGCATGTATGTATGTGTGTGTGGTGTGTGAGTGTGTGTGTGTGTGTGTGTGTGTGTGTGTGTGTGTGTGTGTGTGTGTGTGTGTGTGTGTGTGTGTGTATGAGACAGAGAGAGGCCAGCACTCCATCATTATTTCCTCTAGTTCGTCATTCACACAAATCCCGCGATCTTTAGCTGAGCCACATACACACTACTACACTGTCTTCACAGCATTCCTGGAGCGTACATCCTCCTTCACCTAATCTGTGAAGAATAAGTCATCCATTAACACCAACACTGGATGGCTGAAGGCGTTAAAAACTGCTACGTCACGTAGCAATATAGCATTGCAATGAAATCCATTGGTGCAGACTCATATCGCCAATGCAGTTGCCGTGAAGTCGCCTGCTGGCAAGTGGTTATGGGACAAGTGTCTTTGGTCTTTGATAGGAAGTTTATGCTGCTTGCAGTCTTCAACACGTCTTAGTTCTGGAGTTTAATCACAGTCTTGGAGGGAAAAGATCTGATCCCATGCTGATGTGTCAGCAATCTTGTGGTGTCACCTGTCTCTGATGTAAAATCTAAATTTTTTGGATTTGTTTTTGGTTTGGTTTCATTCATTTTATAGCGCTTTTGTGTGTGTGGGGGGGGGGGGGTTCGTTCTTTTCTTTTTTGTCATTTTCGTACACTAGTTTAGGTTCCTTGCCCCCCCCCCCCCCCAAAGAATTGGTATTACACCTATGATATTATGTTTGTATACAAGGATTTGGGGTTCATATAGACACATCAACCACTGGCTTCCACACCCCGACTTGTATAAACGTCTTTCAAATTCCTTTCTCCTGGCACAAGCCAAATGTTTGTCAACTCTAAACATGAGCATTCCTGCCATTCTTCACCTGGTTCCTATCTGCTATTTTCATTCTGGGTACCGCTCCTTCGTTTCTTGGTTAGGACTGCCAAAAACAGATTGCTGCTATAAGGATCTAGAATAAAGAAGAATCACAGACATCTGGAAATCAGTGGTTTAAAAACGGATTGAAAGTATACACAGCCTTCTGACTTTGTTTTACATGTATATCTCTAATAAAGAGATAAACGGGTGTTTCCTGTATACATCAATGTATGCAGCATCTGAGATCTGTAAGTTTGAAACTGTTTTTACGTGTTTGTGGTTCTGTCATGTCTGCACGGAATGAAGGAAAGAGAAAAGGAAAGAAAAAAGAGAGAAAGGGATGAGGTCTGAAATTTATTCACAATCACAACTTTGTAAAGCGTGCAATTTATCACATTGGCTGACGTGTATGTGTGTGTATGTGTGGGTTTTGTATGTGTGTGTGTTGTGTGTGTGTGTTGTGGTGTGTGTCTGCCTGTCTGTCTGTCTGTCTGTCTATGTGTCTGCCAGAGAGACAGACAGGAGAGGGGTGCACTCCATTATTATTTCCCTCTTTTCGTCATTCACACAAATCCAGCGATCTTCTTCTGAGCCACGTACACCCTACACTGTCTTACAGCATTCCGGAGCGTACATCCTCCTTCACCCTATTCTATGAAGAATAAATCATCCCATTAACACCCAACACTTGATGGCCGATGGCTTTAAAAACTGCTACGTCACGTAGCAATATAGCATTTCAATGAAATCCAGTGGAGCAGACTCATATCAGTAATGCAGTTGCCCTGAAGTCGCCTGCTGGGCAAGTGGTTATGTGGTAAGTGTCTTTGGTCTTTGAGAGGAGATGGTTAATGTTGCTTGCAGTCCTCAACACGTCTGAGTTCTGGAGTTCAATCACAGTATTGGAGGGAAAAAATCCGCTCATTTCCCATGCTGATGTGCTCAGCAATCTCATGGTGTCACCTCTCTCTGATGTAGAATCTAAACTTTCTTTGGTTTGGATTCGGTTTGATTTCATTCTGGTAGCTCTTTCTTCTTTATTTTCTGTGTTTCCTTTTTGGATGGGGTGGGGAAAGAGGGATGTCTTTCTTTTGTTTCTGGTCGTTTTCGTTCATAATTTTAGGTTCCTTCCCCTTCCCTCAAATATTTGGCATGATACAGTAAGACATTATGTCTGTGTATAAGGTCGTGGGCTTCATGTAGACAAACCAACCACTGACTTCCACACCCACACATGTATGAACATCTTTCAAGTTCCTTCCTTCTGGCACAAGCCAAATGTTTGTCAACTCTTACACGTGCTATCCCTGTCACTTTTTCGCCTGGTTCATATCTGCTATTTTCATTCTGGCCACTGCTCCTTTATTTCCTGGTTAGGACTGCCAAAAAGATATTGCTGCTATAAGGATCTAAAATAAACTAAGAATCACAGACATCTGAAATCAGTGATTTAAAAACGCCTTGAAAGTATACACGGCCATCTGATTTTGTTATAGATCTGTGATGAAGAAATAAAGAGTGTTTCCTATATATATCATTGCATGCAGCATCCGAGATTGCCCTTTTGAAGATTTGTGCATGTTTCTGGTTCTGTCATGTTTAAACAGAAAGAAGGAAAGAGAAAATGAAAGAAAGACAAAGAGAAAAGGATAACGTCTGAAACAGAGAGAAAGGGATAACGTCTGAAACAGAGAGAAAGGGATAACGTCTGAAACAGAGAGAAAGGGATAACGTCTGAAACAGAGAGAAAGGGATAACGTCTGAAACAGAGAGAAAGGGATAAGCTCTGAAACAGAGAGAAAGGGATAACGTCTGAAACAGAGAGAAAGGGATAACGTCTGAAACAGAGAGAAAGGGATAACGTCTGAAACAGAGAGAAAGGGATAACGTCTGAAACAGAGAGAAAGGGATAACGTCTGAAACAGAGAGAAAGGGATAAGCTCTGAAACAGAGAGAAAGGGATACGGTCAAAATAGAGAGAAAGGGAAAAGGTCTGAACTAAGTCACAGCCACAACTTTGTTAAGCATGTGGTTTTGTCACTTTGGCTCGTGTGTGTGTGTGTGTGTGTGTGTGTGTGTGTGTGTGTGTGGTGGTCTTTGATTTAATGTCTATTCACTAAAGTGATTTTAGACAACAACAAAAAAAAAAAAAAAAAAAAAAAAAAAAAAAAAAAAAGGGGGGGGGGTGATAAGAGGAGTGAAGAGAATATTTGAAAATTGTCAATTTTGAACTTGAGAAAAGATGATCCAGAAAACAACTGTTTTGAAGAGGGGAAGGTAAAACTAACAAATAATGTTACCATAATTAACGATTTAAACAAACTAACAAACAAAATTGATAAATATCTGGAAGAAACGAAGAAAAAAAATAAAACTAATAATTGACTAACCATAACAGTGAACAAGTGAAATAACATTTTAAAGGTAATTCGCTATAGGACTTTTTGACAGGCTAACAAAAAATTCATACAGTAATGATGATGAGGCAAATATATCAGAAACTGTACTCATAGATAGTGTTGGAATATGTCGTTTTACCTTAACGCAAGAAAGAATATGACTATGTGTTATCTTCTTTCCACACAGACATACTATGTTCTTGGTGTATTTTGTTTTGAATGCATCAAGTTTCCATCTATACATAAGGGATTGTATAATTCTGCTGGCATGAAGCTGCTTAAGTATTTTGCTAATTTCAAAGTTCATGTGACATTTATCATACTTTTTCTGTTTTAATTGGAACTGCTTCCAGACGTAGTTGTCTACTAAAGTGTAATTCTCGTGCAACGAGAGAGAAAGCTGGATATTGTTTGAATCTGGTGAGTTATTAGCTCCCCGTTTGGCAGCCCTGTCAACTTTATCATTATAACGAAAAGAACTATGAGAAGGTATCCAGCAGAAAGTAATATCAGTGCCTCTTAAAGATAAATTATGAATCAAGTGACTAATTTCCAGAATCATTTCTGATCTTGTTTGTAATTTTGATAATTCAAGAGCCTGAAGTACTGATTTTGAATCCACGCAAAAAAGTGTTTGAAAAATTGTCCTAGGAAAACTTATCATAAAGTTTAAAGCCATTAATATTGCAAAAAGTTCAGCTGTAAAGATAGATTTATCAAGTCCTATGTAGAAAGATTTTTCAATTTTGAGAGCAGGTATTAAAAACGCTGAGCCTGCTTTTCTTTCAATTACTGATCCATCAGTGTAAATTTTCAAATGATCGGAATATAAGTCGTCTATATGACATTTAACCTGACTTGCCAGTAAGTTTACATTGTCTCCTTTTTTTAAGTTAGTGTGATGTACGTCAAATTGTGCTCTTTGGAGTTCCCAACTGGGTACTGGCGAAAAGGAAGGTCTTATAGATACAGGATCTACGTGTAGATCAATTCCTGAACCTTTCATGACATCAGATGTGTATGTTGCAAGAGTGACCTGTGAAGATATTGATTTAGCTCTTTTTGGAAAGTCGATATCTGATCTCAGTTTAATTTCTGTTTCAGAGATGTTTTCTACAGTGGTGTGTCTTAACAAAAATTTAGTAGAAGCGACTTTCCTTTGCTCATCAAGTGGCAACAGTTTGATTTCAGTATATGTGCGAAGACAGGAAGCATGCATTGGAAGACCCAGTGCAAGTTTGAAACCTTTACAATCTATGCTCTGCAGTTTTTTCATTAAGTGTTTCGGTGCACTGAAGAAGATTTCTTGGGCATAGGTTAATTTAGATCTAACAAGCGATTTACAAAGATGAACAAGTGTTGATGAATCTTGACCCCATGCCTGTTTGCGAACTATTTTTAAGAAATTTAAACTTTTTTGAGCTTTGGTTAATAAGTATTCAATATGCTGATTCCAAGATAATTTTGCCGTAAGAAAAACTCCTAAGAATTTAATTGACTCATTAAACTGAAGAAGAGTATCTCCCAGTTTGAAAGTGGGAAGATTTACTGGGTTAGCTCCATTATTAAATAAAACTATTTTCGATTTTTCCAGGGATAGATGTAACCCATTTTCTACCATGTATCGTGCTATTTTATCAAGTTCTAATTGGTAGCATTTGCGTGTATAATTAATACAGCGCAAAGGAGTTTTCCTTTTCATATTTACCTGCATCCACATGCATAAATCGTCAGCATATTGAGCTAAAACTACATGCTTAGATACTTTACTGGGTAAGTCATGCATTAATATCATGAAAAGAAGGGGAGCTATAACGGATCCCTGAGGGATACCCATTTGAAGAATTCGTTTCGTGGAATATACATTTTCAATCCTCGTTTGAAATACTCTGTTTTCTAAGAAACACTTAACATAGTCAAAAATGTGACCTGTCAGCCCAATACTTTTAAATTTAAATAACAATCTGGAGTGCCACACTTGATCGTATGCTTTCGTTATATCAAAAAATGTAGCTAAAACACATTGACGTCTTGCAAATTGTTGTTTTATGTTAGTAGTTAGCTTTGTTAGGATTTCTACTGGTGACCTGCCTTTTCGAAATCCTGCCTGATTTACTGGTATTATTTTATTCTTTTCACAATAGTGTATCAGTCTCTTTAAGATTATTTTCTCCATTAGTTTACATACGTGTGATGTTAATGCAATTGGCCTGTAGTTTTTCAGATCGGTATTACATTTACCTGATTTTAGTACAGGAACCACTATCGTTTCTTTCCAGTTGTTGGGCATTTTCCCACTATTCCAGCATTTTTGAAATATGTCATGTAGCAAAATTATAAAATTTTCTGGTAAATTTTTCAGCATCTCATTGGAAATTGCATCTAGTCCAACTGACGTTTTTTTACTTGGAAGGGACTGAATGGCATCTTTTAATTCTTGAAGTGTGAGTGATGCATTCATGTAGTGAGTATTATCAGAGGCAGGATCCTTATATACATCTTTCTTCCGTGTGTGTGTGTGTGTGTGTGTGTGTGTGTGTGTGTGTGTGTGTGTATCTGTGTTTGTGTCTGTGTCTGTCTGTCTGTCTGTCTGCCTCTTTCTCTGTCTCTCTCTGCCTATCTCTCTCTTTGTCACTCTCTACCTCTGTCAGTCTCTGTGTCTTTCTGTCTCTCTCTTTCTCCCTCTTTCCCTCCCTTCCCCCACTGTTTTTGTGTGTGCGTGTATGCATGCATGTATTTGTGTGTGTCTGTGTGTTTGTGTGTGGGTATGTGTCCGCGTGCTTGTGTGTGTGCGCTTGTATCTGTGCGCTTGTGTGTATGCACGTGCATGTTTGCACCGCATATGGACATTTACCTGTACGTGTGTGTAGGTGGGTACATGAATGTGTGAAAGGGTATCAGTCCAGGTGTAAGTGAAGGAAGAAGACAGGAAGGGAAAGGAACCTGGTGGCATCCTATGGCAGGCAAAAGGTTCAGCGATCAAAGATAGAGATGAATATCCCCGTTAACCGCACAAGCCTGCCACGTCTGGCACTCATCAACTGACAGAGATAAAAAGATGTTCAGGAAGAGGACGAAAGTGCGAACAATTTCCCCCTTCTCCCTCCCCCTCCCCCGTTTTTTTTGTTTGTTTTGTTTTGTTTTTGTTTGTTTGTTTGTTGCTTTGTTTTTTGTTTGTTTGTTTGTTGTTGTTTTTTAGCTCCCATGCGTAGCAGAGTTTAGAGGGAGAGGTGACAAATGAATGCTTTTGTATTTTAGCTACTTATGGACTTATCTTAATCAAATTCGAATCGTAAGTTTTGACATCATTTTCAAATTTATGGCTAAAACACTATATGAAGTCAACAGGTCGTCAGTGTAAATATACAGCAAAGTGTCTGACCAGTAATTTAAGAATCTGCTCAGACACGAGACACAGGTTTGAAATATGGATCAGATAGGAATTTTTCTCAACCAGTCTCTTCCTTTGAGATCAGAATAGGTAGTCTATGTGCTAGTCTTTTGGTTGAGACCATAAATCGAGGTTCTCATCACAGCACTGATTCAGCACATGTTAAATATCCTAGAGCAACTAAAGAGTTGTTCGTGGCAAATTAAAACAAAACTTATCATATGGGTAAACTGAAGCGCACTCATACAGAAGATAACAAAATAGTTGGGGCTGAAAACTCAGGAAGAATGGCCCAAAATTCAACTGATAAACCCAATGTAACAAAACAAGGAAAGGAATGCAAAAACAAAAAGAAACTGTGCAAGAAGAAGATAACAAAAATACCGGACGCTTGAATATCTTGTTTTATTTGTTTGTTTGTTTGTTTGTTTGTTTGTTTGTTTGTTTGTTTGTTTGTTTGTTTGTTGGCTTATTGGTTTGTTTGTTTGTCTGTTTGTCTGTTTGCTTATTTCATTGTTTGTTCATTTGTATTGTATTGTTTGTTTGTTTCCTTGCTTGTTCATTTCTCTGTTTGTTTGTTCTCTCATTTGTTTGTTTGCTTTGTTTTTTTGTTGTTTTTTTTTCATTTGTTTGTTTCTTTATTTTGCTGTGTCCGAGGCGGTATGAATAAACCAGTCAGCCTGAAACCCCTCACGTCAAAGTACAAAGGCAAACGTCAAATGATCGTTGGCCCGCCACCCAACTTCAGGAAGACTTCACGTCATGCATGAGCCATGTCAAATGGACCATACTGCAACGTTACCGTGCTGCGTGACTTAGCGGTCAGTTCACCTTTTAGCTTCTGTTTTCATGGCGTTAAGCGAATGATTTATTCCACGCAGAATGCAGTGATGGAGGATGTATGCCCTGCAAATGCAAGTAGCCCAGTGGATTGGTGTACGTGCTGTGGCTCAAGATCGCTGGATTTGTGTGGACGATTTGGATAGGCTAAAATATTGAATTCCGTCCCTAATGTTCTCTTTGTATAGCTGTCTATCCATCTGGCTATATCCCAGTCTTTCTGTCTCTTGTCTCTGTGAATGCCTGCCTGTCTATCTATCTGCCTGTAGGTCTGTCTTCTGTCTGTCTGTCTGTCTGACTGTTTTTTTCTCTCTCTCTCTCTCTCTCTCTCTCTCTCTCTTTCTCTCTCTCTGTCTCTGTTTCTCTTTTGTCGCTCTCTGCTCTCTCTCTCTGTCCTGTCTCTCTCTCTCTCTCCTCTCTCTCTCTCTCTCTCTCTCTCTGTCTGGATGGTTCAGACTTAGTCTGCCAAAAACTAAACTCAAAGTTCAGTTGCAAGGTTCGTTCGTTCTTTGATTTAACGTCTGTTCACTATGAGTGATATTAGACGGTAGTTCCAAGGTGTGTGTATGTGTGTGTGCATAAGGGGGTAGAAGCGGAATTCACCAGGTTGTTCTCTAAACATTCAATCCCAACAGAAAGCTGGTGGATAGGGTGAGGGTGTCAAAAGGTTACGTTTTTGCTTTGCTTGCATGGTTAACAATGCAGGGTGCTGGTGGACAGGGTACGGGAGTCGAAGGGTGAATATACTAATCTGAAAGCAAACATGACACAGACTTACAAGCCGCACTGTTCTGTGTGAGTGATAATGGTTAATGTTAAGGTGAAATACCCTTTTTTGCTTTTTTGTCTGTAGTGGTGCCAGCTGATCAATCATCCATGTTCATTATAGTCTTCACTTACCATCATCCCGTCCTGCTGCTATCGCTGAATTCCGTTTCTTTTCCTTTTGTTTGTTTGCTTGTTTTTGTTTGGTTTGGTTTGTTTCTTTTCGTATTTTGATTGTTTGTCTTGTTTTGTTTTCGTTTGTTGTGTGTGTGTGTCTTTTTTCTTTGTTTTGTTTTTTCTTTTTTGTTTGTTTGCTTCTTTGTTTATTTGCTTACTTGTTTCTTTTTTTTTTTTTTTTTTTGGTATTTCCTGTTTCCCCACCCCCCTCCCCTCTCTCTCTCTCTCTCTCTCACTCTCTCTCTCTCTCTCACTCTCTCTGTCTTTCTCTCTCTCTCTATGTCTGTCTGTCTGTCTGTCTGTCTGCTCTCTCTCTCTCTCTCTCAATATGTTATGTGTGTGTGTTTGTGCTCGCACACGGTGCGCGCACGCGCGCGCGCGCGTGTGTGTGTGTGTGTGTGTGTGTATGTGTGTGTGTGTGTGTGTGTGTGTGTGTGTGTGTGTGTGTGTTTGCTTGTGAGTACGTGTTTTCTTTCTCTCTTTCTTCCTTCCTGTCTTTCTTTCTTTCTTCTTTCGTTACTTTGATCATTTCTTTTGGTTTTGTCTGCTCATTTCTTTGCATATTTTTTTCATTTGTTTGTTGGATTGTTTCTTTTGTTTGCTTGTTTCCTTGCATGTTTTGTTTTTCCTGTTTGTCGGTTGGTTTCCTTGCTTGTTGATTTGCTTTGTTTGTTTGTTTTTTTTGTTTGTTTGTTTGTTTGTTTTCTTTCTTTCTGTCTTCTTTCTTTCTTTCTTTGTTGAACCTGTCTTTCTCGCGTCAAAGGCGGAAATTTTAACAACTTCGCCATTTCTTCACGGGTTTGTTTGTGGGGCCTGTACTTTTTCAATGGCATTATTATCCATATTCACATTCGATTTCATTTTTTTTTTTTTTAATTGCATTTATCATAGAAACTCGGGCTGCTCTCCCCGTTGAGAGTACATCGCCGCCGTGCGGCGCCACCTTTTTTCTTTTTTTTTTTCTTTTGACCAAGACTTCAGAAAGACAAGAAGGCTAAATGACCTTCAAGGGAAGGGACCTGGAAAATGAACATGTACCTTCAATGTTTTATACCAGGACAGCCAAGTGAATGCTCTGATCTTTATGATTTTCAACCACCCTGGGATCTTTACCGTGCGCCGGCCTGAAGGCACACGCGTCCGAATTGTTTTTCGTCCCCTTCCGAGTTCAGTTCAATTTTCCAGTCAAAATGAAAAGAAAGGTCGAGACCTTAACGGGACACGAACCGTGGAGCCTCAAGTTAAGTTTTTTGGCAGGTGAACATCTGAACCTTCTACCGTTCTCCTTCCCTTACAGATTACCTTTACACCAATCATTCAAGCAGCGGGGCATTTCATCAGCATCAGGTTAATTCCATTAGTCATCTGTCACAGAATGTACACTAACTGTTAACCCTTTGACGCCCGCACCCTGTCCACCAGCATCCAGCATTGTCAACTCATGCTAGCAAAGCAAAACCTTAATCATTTGACTGCAGGCAGCTGTAGGATACGGTAAGAGAGTCAAATGAGTAAGTTTTATGCAGTTGGTGGATAGGGTACGGGAGTCAAAGGGTTAATGTGAAGTCGCCGTGAGGCTATTTCACTGAGAAGAGTCAGCTCTACTACCACTGATAGTTCACGTTGGAGGAATTTAGAAGTGCTGTTCACCTATGATACAGCTTACTGAACTCCGTACTGATGATGTTAAACACTTGGCTGCAGGCAAAATGATGAGTATCAAACACCTGTTTATCCCCTATAACCACCATTCTGATCTGGTCTAAGGATAGGATTCTATCTATCTGATTAGACAATGGAATTACCCGGGTAAGAACTCAGCTTGGTGTGAAACAGCGTCAGCTGTGGATGATCGAACCGATTCTTGAGTGACAGACCTCGGCACAGCTGGTGCAACATGCAGGCTGATGGCTGTGGCTGGTGATCGTTTCTGCACCTTTCCTTCTCTGTCTTCTGTCCGACTTCAGTAGAGTTCGTTTCTTCTCTGAAATGACAATGTCTGCACGTACAGCCTGTCTCCAGGCACAGCGATTTGTAGCTGTCTGTTCTCGGGCGTCCACACTGATACTAGCAGCTTCACGTCACGTTTGTAAACGTCCCTACATAGCAATAGTGGGATGCCTGTGGAACGGGATCCCGCAGCATGCTGTCTGTACCAAGCCATAGAAATCCCACCCATCATTACAGCTCCCATAAACCATCAACACAAAAGACTTTGGAGTGATGTTGTCATGAAAGCACCACGGAACTCTGATATCATCGTGGGAACAAGTTATAACGGGCCATAGAATGAAAGACATTTTTCACTATACAGTGATGATGGATGAGATTGAATGCGAAAAAGACGACAGTGCCATGCAGTGCTTTCTATAGCTTTGGGCTGTACGACAAGGTTGTATGAATACTATGTTTAGTAATATGTAACCTGACATTAATCGATCTCTAGATACATACACACCTACGTTGTTGGCTAAGGAAGTCTAGTGTCAGTTTGAAAGATCGCACCATACAATGGATACTACGTGGCCATGAAATCTCATATCTACATGCACAATCGACATTACAGTGATTGTGAGTGTTCAAACAAACTGAAACCAGAAAGAGAAGAAAATAGACTCACAAGGTGTATGTAAAACAGAACAAGACAGACGGTTAATATACGTCCATTTGGTCTTTGTCAAGTGTACACAAAAAATAACAAACAACAAATACACACACCCACGCACACACACACACACACACACACACACACACACACACACAAACTCTCTCTCTCTCTGTCTCTCTCTCTCTGTCTCTCTCTCTCTGTCTCTCTCTCTGTCTCTCTCTTCTCTCTCTGTCTCTCTCTCTCTGTCTCTCTCTCTCTCCCTCCATCTATCTCATCTATATTCCCCCCTCACTCATCTCTCCTCACTCTCTCTCTCTCACATAGACACACATGCACACACACATACACTCACACACACACACACACACAACACAAACACACACACAAACACACACACACACACACACACACACACACACACACACACACACACACACACACACACACACACACACACACACACACACTGAAATATCAAAGTAAAACGTCTAAACAAAAGAAGACTGTCAAAGACGAACAATACGTAACCATTTTCTCTCACAAAAAGTATGGTATTCGAGACTCTTTGATACTCGGGGGAAAAAAGCATCCCAAAGAAACTATTACATTTTATTATCTGGCTGATTTTATAATGTGTAAAATGTGAGTTTAAAGCGACCGCTGCTTAAAAGGAAAATGTCTAAGGATAAAGATCGATAAGATAGAACTTAGTGATGCTAAAGCATATAAATTTTTCTACACAGACAAACACTCACACACACACACACACACACACACACACACACACATACACAACATACACACAACACACACACACACACACACACACACACACACGCACGCACGCACGCACGCACACACACACACTCACCACACACTCATAACCCAAATAAAAGGTGCGATGTTTGCTGTCTTTCTCTCTAAAAGCCAGACATGACTCACGAATGCATAAACTGAACTATATCATACAATCGACAAAGACTACCTTACAACATTTGATATCAAATATTTGAGAAAAAGTACATAAACTGAGCGAAAGAAGAAAACTTGCAGATTGCATTGTTGGGAAAAGAGGTGGGTTTATAAATTGGATTTAAAAGCAGAAAGGGTAGGTGTTAAGCGAAGGCAGAGTGGAAGTCTATTCCAGGCTGACGGTCCTGAAACAGCAAAAGAATGATGGCCAACAGTTGACAGTTTCAATCTAGGAAACTGAAGGGAAAGAGTGTTTGAGGCTGAACGCAAGATACGAGTTGGCGTATAGATATTGATGTGACACAAAGATGTGATGGGCAGACTGGTGAATATATTTATAACACAAGCTATCCAGCTTACATTCAATTCTTTTTAAGACAGGCAAGCAGAGGGAAGAAGAGGACTAATGTAATAAATTCTTTCTGAGGACAAGACAAGCAGCAGCATTTTCTATAAACAATCAACAAATAGCTCTACTGAACAATACCATCCCACCATCATATTCTTCAGCAGAGAATACTTTAGTCTGGTCATCTGACCAGGACGCAACCCTACCAGTGGGCTCGGCATCCATTTAACACAAGATAATCTGGGTTTAAGGCGAAAGGTGGACCAAAAGAGAACTGGGTTGAGAGTGTGAAGGAGACATTGATGTCACTCGGCATTTCTCTACTTCAGACCTCCCGGTTATCTGCTGACCCTTACCTCTTTCTCCCGTCACTCTCATGATGATGAAGTGGACACATAGAAGAAGAACGAAAGAACAGAATGCAGTGATGAATGATTTACTCCACGAATGCGAGTATATTATTTCCCACAGAATTCAGCAACAATTTATTTCCCACAGAATCACAACAGATGTATTTCCCACAGAATACAGCCACAGATATATTTCCCACAGAATACACCAGATTATTTCCCACAGATATATTTCCCACAGATACACCAACAGATTTATTTCCCACAGAATAAACCAACAGATTTATTTCCCACAGAATACACCAACAGATTTATTTCCAACAGAATACACCAACAGATTTATTTCCCACAGAATACAGCTACAGATATATTTCCCACAGAATACAGCAACAGATTTATTTCCCAGAGAATGCTGCAACAAACCCATTTCCCATAGACTACATCAACATGTATAATTTCCCACAGAATACAGCAACAGACATTTCTCATAAAAATCAACAACACATTTATTTGGTACAAAAATCAGCAACAGATCTATTTCCCACAGAATGTAGCAACATATTGATTCACCACAGAACGCAGCAACATATTTATTTCTCTCAGAATATAGCAACAGACATAATTCCACTGATACAGCAACAGATTTATTTCCCACAGAATGCAGCAACATATTATTTCCCACAGAATACAGCAACATATGTATTTCTCACAGAATGCAGCAACATATCTATTTCTTAACACAATGCTGCAATAGATTTATTTCTTTACAGAATTCAGCAAATGTTTATTTTCCACAGAATACAGCCACAAATATATTTCCCAAAGTAATCAGCAACGTATTTATTTTCCACAGACAACAGCAACATATTTATTTCTCACAGAATGCAGCAACATATTTATTTCTTTACAGAATACAGCAACATATTTATTTCTGTACAGAATACAGCAACAGATTTACTTCTTTACAGAATGCAGCAACAGATTTATTTCTCACAGGATACAGCAACATATTTATTTCCCACAGAATACAGCCACAGATTTATTTCTCTACTGAATTCAGCAACATATTTCTTTCTTTACTGAATTCAGCAAAATATTTATTTCCCAAAGTAATCAGCAACATATTTATTTCCTCCAGACTACAGCAACAGATTTAATTCCCACAGAAAACAGAAACATGTTTATTTCGTACAGAATACAGCGACAGAGATTTATTTCCCACAGCAATCAGCAACAGATTTATTTCCCACAGAATGCAGCAATAGATTTACTTCCCACAGAATACAGCAACAGGTCTTTTTCCACAGAATACAGAAACGTATTTATTTCTCACAGAATGCAGAAACATATATAATGTATTCACCACAGAATGCAGCAACAGATGTATTCCCTGCAGAATTCAGCAACGGATGTATTTCTCGCAGAAATCAGCAACAGATTTATTCACCACAGAACTCAGCAACAGATATATTTCTCACAAAATGCAGCAACAAATTTATTTCCCATATAATTCACTGATATACGATTTCTGTTCGTCTTGGACTGAAGTGTGCCAAAGACCACTTTGTGTGGGCGACTGGACGGGATAAGACAGTGCTTTTATTGACACCTTCCCTTCCCATCTCTCTCTCTCTCTCTCTCTCTCTCTCTCTCTCTCTCTCTCTCTCTCTCTCTCTCTCTCTCTCTCTCTTTCTCTCTCTCTCTCTCTCTCTCTTTCTCTCTCTCTCATATACCCAATGTCTTTCTAATCTCTCTTTTTGTCTCTCTCTTTCTCTGTTTATCTCTCTCTCTCCTTCTCTCTATCTCTCTCTCTCTCTCCATGCATGTGTGTGTGTGTGTGTGTGTGTGTATGTGATTTCAGTATTTCTTTATGTATTATACTCAGAGTCTTGCGCACTCGGTTATGTGCAGTGAGTCCAGATTAGTTTGAAGAACCTCACTACTCAAAGATGAGTCATTAGCATTCATAAGGTAACGTTTTCATACCCTGACAGTCTTTTTGGAAAAGATTGTCCATAACCTAACAAACACTGGACAACTATTGTCTTGCTCAATTCCCTTTCATCTAAAACAAGACAACAGCACAAATGCAAGTTGCCTCAGACTGACTAGCGTGTATTGCCTGAAAAGAACTGAGTCACAGCAAAACCTAGCACAGCATAAAAGGAACCACAAGAAACACGAAAAAAGAATAAGAACACGTATTTCATACAATCACACAAGACAAGACAAGACAAGACAAGACAAGACAAGGCACTGCATAGTTTCTACAACTACTGCTAATCGGTGCTAACAAATGCTTTCAGTGCTGGGCGAATCCGTATCAGCCACTCACTAGGTTCAAGGGAGCTAATACAGGGGGGTGCAAAAGTAGGTATACAGTAAGTATCACATCACTTTTTTATCCTTAATTCCGCTCTCGATTTGAGGAGTGTGTGAATACCGACGACAAGCAGTTTGAGTATCTGAGGGATTAAGGTTTGCTTGTTATTACGTGTATATGCAATATTCATTTGTTTGTATAATAAATGCAATGAATATAGTACGTGTTTTCTTTTTTCATAACTGTATACCTAGTTTTGCACCCACCTGTATTCAAAGGGACTAAATGTTGGCTTCAGACACACGTACTCTCAATCCGGATACGACACAGAAATTGCTTTGCTAGTGAACAATTGTTGTATTAAGTACACTTTGACGAAAGTGAAATAAAAAGCGACCATATAAAATAAATTACACCAGAGTTACAGAGCGCTGAGCTGAACAGTAGTCTTCCCCTAATATGACACATGTATCTGCTCGTGAACTTTTTTGCAATTATTGGGAAAAAATGACCTTTGACCTTGACCAAAGACACGAATAATTAAAGCCAAACTGTCGCTCTGACCCTACCTCCACGAGGGAAAAATATGTGAACACATATTGTAGCCATATCGCCTCTATCAAGTGGAGCGACAGGAATTTTGATTAAAAAATTCAGTCATTTGTTTGTTTTTGTTTGTTTGTTTGTTTGTTTGTTTGTTTGTTTGTTTTTGTCTTAGCCGTTTGTTTTTTTTACCAACAAATGCCTATCAATTAACATCAGGAAGAGAGTTCCTGAGTGCTATATAGAACCGATACTGTTGTATGGTTGTGAGGCGTGGACAGTCAACAGGCAAAGTCAGAACAAAACTGAGCCAATTCAAATGTGGTTTCTCAGACAAACGTTGAGAGTTCCATTGACATCAAATAAAACAAACGAAAAAGTCTTGAACGAGGCTGACACAGGAAGGTCATTAATAAAGAAGATTAGAAAAAGACAAGCAACATCTATTGGACCTTTTATGAGTAAAGAGAAAGTAGTGCACCTGGTCACAACAGGAAAGTTGGAGGGAAAGAACACACAAGGTAAATCTTAGGGATAAATAATTGGAATGACTTGCAAGATGGCTGAGGATGGAGAGGGTGGAAGTGTACTTGCAGTGACAGGAGATAGATTCGCATGGAGGGCCATGATCGTCAATGCCATGCAGCAAGGTACATGATGATGATAATGTTCCTTTCTTGTTTTTGTCCTTCGAGGCTTTTTCAAGATTTCAGTTCGGTTCACTGAGTTTTTCATGATTTTCTCTAACGTGTCTGCTTGCATGGAAATGAGAATTCCATTTCAAAGATGTTGTGGAAAGGGCGAATCCTCAGCTCCCACACACACACCCACACCCACACCAAACCACCCACCCACGTTTTGCTGTCACAATGAGCGTCAATCACGACATCTAGAGAGAAGACATGATACTTCAGAGTAATGGCCCTTCCTGTAAATCCAAACATCCTAGACCCGGAGGCAGGTTTGCCTGACGATCTATTTAAACAGTGGGAGGTGAAGGGGAATGGCATTGGTTATTACAAATTGCTGCAGCGGATCATTGCAAAATAGTCATTATCACGCTCACTTGAGGTAGAGGGCTGTGCACGTTCAACGCGGTTTTCAGTGCACTGTGGACTGAATGGTGCAATACTGTTGGTTGTCATGGAGTTCAAACACTTTGTGAATAACTGATGGTCAGGGAACTGGACTACGTGGATAAATGATCCCAGGAAATGGCATATATGTCTCTGTCTCTGTGTGTCTCTTGTCTGTCTGTCCCTCTGTCTCTGTCTCTCTCTGTCACTGTCTCTGTCTCTGTCGCTGTTTTTCTATCTCTCTATCTCTCTGTCTCTGTTCTCTCTATGTCTGTCTCTTACGCTCTCTCTCTCTCTCTCTCTTCTCTCTCTCTCTCTCCTCCTCTCTCTCTTTTCTGTCTTTCTTTCTCTGTCTTTCTCTGTCTCTTTCTGTCTGTCAGTTTTTCTGTGTTGTTTCTATCTGCGTGTCTCTCTCTGTGTCTCTGTGTCTGTCTCTGTACATACGTGTCTCTGGCTCTATGTCTATCTCTGTCTCTCTGTCTCCCTGTCTCCCTTTCTCTGTCTCTCTGTCTCTCTCTCTATTTCTCTCTTTCACACACACACACAAACACACACACACACTCTCTCTCTCTATCCCCTCTCCTCTCTCTCTCTCTCTCTCTATATATATATATATATATATATACATATATTATATGTACATGTATATACTAATCTATATCTATATATATGTATATGTATATGTGTATACATACATATACATAAGATATAGATATACATACACATATACAGTGTATACATATTATGTATATATGTGTATGTATATCTATATCTATCTATACATATATATATAATTATATATATATATATATATATAGATACATATATATATATATATACATGTGTGTGTGTGTGTATACACATACATATATATGTATATATGCAATATATTTATGTATCGGTCTATCTATACGTTTCTCTCTCTCTGTATATATATATATATGTATATATAGATAGATAGATAGATAGACAGACAGATAGAAAGATAGATAGATAGATAGATAGATAGATAGATAGATAGATAGATAGATAGACAGATAGACAAACAGACAGATAGATACATTATGTATATGCAGACATGTATATACATGGACACACACATACATACATACATACATACATACATACATACATACATACATGCATGCATGCATGTATACATACATAAATACATACATACATATATACATACATGCATACATATATATATATATATATATATATATATATATATATATATATATACATACATATAGACATACATAATGACATTTATACGGTTCCAAATTTTGATACAAGAATCAGACTAAAGCGTGTTCTCATCGTTCTCCATAGCAATCACCCAACAGTGACCAAACCTGCAGGGCAGAAACTACCCGCAAACTGGGAGAGGAAGACAGGAGAGAAGTGGGGCAATAAAAAGACCCTTTAGAGGGAAAAATCACTGCTGATCAAAGAGGTTTGTCTTCAAGTTAGACTTGAAGGAAGACAGAGTATGTTGTTGTTGAACAGACAGGGGAAGATCGTCCAGTAGCATGGACCAGATAGAAAAAGAGCGGCGACCGACTGTGGAAGATCTGTATCGAGGAATATGCAGACTTACAGTATCAGAAGCAGAGTGGAGAGGTTGGGTAGGGGTGTACGTTCAGAAGTGGTTACAAAGATAAATAGGTGCAGTGTCACTGATACACTTGTAGCACAATGCATTGATTTTGTATAAATTCTTTGAGAAATAGACAAAGTTCCATTGACAGGCATGTAGCATATTGTATTGATTTTGTTTGAAACTCCATGAGAAATGGGCAGCCAGTTGAGGAAATGAAGCAACACGGTGATACAATGATGCCTCTTTTTACGAAGGGCAAGACGGTCCACAGAATTCTAAATATGCTGGAGGCATGCGACAGAAGAAGCAGGCTAGCTAGAGAGTAGATAGTTTACAATGATCGATGCGAGACAAGGTCAGAGAAGTTGCAAGGTTAAATGCTGCTGAAGTTGAAAGATAACAGCGAATAGAACTGAAACGTCGCAGTTGATAGTAACAAGACTGACAGGTTTGGGTGATGAATTTCTACATAAAGAGTTGAGGATCAAGAACAACGCCTTTTAACTGTACTTTATTCTGTATCATCTAGTTCTGGATCTTGACACAGCAATCAAAGACTTCGGAAGAAGAGTTGAACATTTTCAGGAGAGGCACTGTTGTAAAGCTGGGAGTTATCAGCATAGAAATGATATTTGATGTTGTGCTGACTGATGACATTGGCAGGTGGCGAGTTGTAGAGAGTGAAGAAAACTGGCCAAAGCACAGAGCCTTGGCGGACCCCATATGCAAGTTTAAACGCTGGGATTTAAACTCATTTACCACGACTCAACGAAAGCGGTCAGACAGTGACATAAACCACGGAAGAACATTACCTTGGATTCCAAATGTGTGCTCCAGCTGAGACAAGAGGACGCAGAGGTCAGTGGTATCAAAAGCAGCAAAAAAATCTGAAAGAATAAATAGTGAAATTTGGCCACAGGTAGGCTAAAAAATCACAGTTCATTTCGAATGTGACCTGAGTAATTTCGGTACTGTGATCAGAACGGTAAGCGACTGAAAAAGCTTGCTAACTGAGAGTTGTCTTATTCTGCTGTTTCAAAACCATTTTCTCAAGGAGCTTGGAAAGGAATGGCAAGAAAGAGAAAGGCAATGATTTTTAGGAATGTTAGGATCGAGATTTTTTTTCCTTCAACAAAGATCAAACAATTGCTGTTTCGAAAAAAAAGATGGGATAGTTCCAATGAGAAGAGAGGTGTTGGTGATAAGCATTGTGGATGGGAAAAGTTCAGGAAATGTTTGTGAAAAGAGAGAGAGGCAGATATAGGGTCGAGTTCACAAGACTTGAATGGCATTTCTTTCAGGATGCTGACAATCAGAGTTTCAGAAACTGGTTGAAATTCAGTGAGTGAGATGCCTGCTGAGAGATAGGTAAAAAGAAAGACAGAAAAAAAGAAGGAAAGAAAAGAAAGACAGATATAGATAGATAGATAGATAGAGATACAGACAGACAGATAGATAGATAGGTAAACGTAGATAGACAGATAGATTTCAATAATAATTTACCATAATTTGTATATGTTTTCTTGTTCTATACCCTCTTCCCCCTTGTCCTTCCAATTTTATTATTATTATTATTATTATTATTATTATTATTATTATTATTATTATTATTATTATTATTATTATTCATCATCATCATTATTATTATTATATTATCATTATCACTATCATTATATTATTCTTATTATTATTCTTATTATTTTAATTTACTCATCTTGTCAACTATTTAATAAACATACTCTGCAGATAATTTTGACATTTTTTTATGATTTAACATTAATTTCGTATCTTATCAATATCCGTTTGAGTGCAATGACGTGTACACATGAAGTGTTTCTGGTAGACAGTTTTGTTCCCTATGGGGCCAGGTATGCATCTATTTGTGGATCATTTTGTGTAGATGAATGGGTGTTTGTGAATATAAGAGAAGATAGTTTCTGCTTTTTAGCAACTCAAAGCTAACTCATACTTCTTTTCCCCACCCCACCTCCCTCTGTGTCTCTGTCTGTCTTTCTGTCTGATTGCTTGTTTGTCTGTCTGTCTGTCTTCTCTCTCTCTTTCCTCTCTCTCTCAGTCTGTTTGTCCCCTCCCTCTTTCTCTGCTTGTAGTCTTCTCTTGGCAATGTCACTAGAAATGAAATCGTTTCATTAGCATTTAATGTGTCAAGGCCATCTCGGATGCTGTATGTCTGTGTCTCTTATGAAACCAAAATGGTACAGAGATTCTATTTGAAAATAGTTCAGGAGAGGCTAATCTCCCACCCATCCCATCACTTTCATCCATACCGCTATTGTGAAAGCCAACCAGTGGATCTTACGGGGAGTAATAATGGCTCAGTGTAATGGCCCTTTCTCCTAAGTCCCAACGTCGTGGATGCAGACACTGATTTGCTTGACAAACTTCAGCAGTTTGCTATAACTTTTTTTTCAATGGGAGAGAAGGGGGATGAGATGGGTTGTCACAAATTACAGAAGTTGATCAACTTGGTGAAGGTCTTAATGGCCTATATCACGCTCTCATACAGTAGAGAGCGGTGCACGTTCAACAATGTTTTCATTGCACTGTGGCAGGATATTCAAACATGTACATGTATTCATATCTATGCATTTCTGTTTACCTCTTTCTATATATACATGTATATATCTATGTTCTTTAGATAGATAAGAGAGACAATAGAATGATAGATAGATAGAGAGATAGAGATAGATGATGGATAGGTATATAGATAGGTAGACATACAGACAGAAGGATAGATACATAGATAAAAAGATAGATAGATAGATAGATAGATAGATAGATAGATAGATAGATAGATTCAAGTTCAAGTCCATAGCTTATGTCCCAGCCGACTACTAGAGCCATATCAGGGCTAACACCACGTCAAAAAGGACAACCTGGTTAGATACATACATACACACATACATACATACATACACACATACATACATACATACATACTTAGACACAGACAGACAGACATACAGACATTCAAGCATACATATACACATACATGCTTACATACATACATGCATACATACATACATACATATATACATACATGTACATACATACATATGTACATATGTACATATGTACATACATACATACATACATACATGCATATACATACATACATACATATGTGCATTTATACATACATACATGCATACATACATACATACATATGTGCATGCATACATACATACATGCATACTTACATACATACATAAATACATACATACGTACGTACGTTCATACGTACGTACATACATACATATATACATATATATATATATACATACACACATACATATATACATAGGTACGTACTACATACAACATACATACGTACATACATACATACATACATATACATACATACATACATACATACATACATGCATGCATACATATATACATACACACACGTACATTCATACATACATACATACAGATATACATACATACATACACACATACATACATACGTACGTACGTTACGTACGTACATACATACGTACGTACGTACTACGTACATACATGCATACATACATACATGCATGCATGCATACACACACATATATAGATAGATACATAGATGCATAGATACACACATACATACATACATACATAATACATACATACATACATACATGCATACATACATACATACACACATACATACACACATACATACACGGACTGATGTCCTCTCACATCATCACACGACCCGGGATAATCACCATAAAGACAACAATGATTCCGAGATCTCAAGAGTTCTGTCCTATCTTTCCATTCTTCCTGATGATAGTGCTGGTGATCAGGCACAGATGTGGACAATGCTGAGAAGCTCTGGTACCTCACATATTCAGTGCAGTCTCAATGTATGGAATGCTTGAGAGCCAGAGTGGTTGGAACTGCTATTCATTCTTCCCCACAGCTTGGTCTTGGTTTGGTGATTGGGGAAAAGGATGGACAGTGCTTAAAAATCTGAAGTTGGACTTTTCTTTCTTTCCCTCTCTTTCTCTCTGCTTCTGTCTCGGCTAACCCTCATTCTCTCTCTCTCTCTCTCTCTCTCTCTCTCTCTCTCTTCTCTCTCTCTCTCTCTCTCTCGTATTTTTTTTACAACAAAACTGAGTCTCCAAAGCGCATGGGTGGAAAGCAGCAAAAAAGGGAAAGGAAGGAACGATGGAAATTTTAAGATCTTTAAGAAAATTGAACTGCACTGACTTCTCGATTTTTTGGAAACTTTTCGACTCACAAATCGAACCAATCTTAACGTATGGCTCAGAAATATGGGGTTTTTCGAGCAATCATAAAATGGAAAAGGTACATACATTTGCCATCAAACGCTTCCTTTCGGTACCATTGCATTCATCTAATAAAATGTTATATGGAGAAACTGGCCGTTATCCTTTGTTTTTGAAAACTCAAATGAAGTGTATTAAATACTGGCTGAAATTAACCCAGCTCCCAATGTCAA
>CM060314.1:55931851-55936851 GCA_030674185.1 Monoplex corrugatus | reverse complement strand
TTTGTTTGTTTATTTGTATGTTTGTTTGTTCGTTCGTTCATCTCCGCGTTTGTTTCTTGAATGGTTCGTGATTTCATTGCTTCAACAAGTCACTGCATCCAGTTTCTTCTGTCGACTATCGACTCTATTCACTGCACCCAGTTTCTTTTGTCGACTATCGACTCTATTCACTGCACCCAGTTTCTTCTGTCGACTATCGACTCTATTCACTGCACCCAGTTTCTTTTGTCGACTATCGACTCTATTCACTGCACCCAGTTTCTTCTGTCGACTATCGACTCTATTCACTGCAACCATCTTCTTCCGTCGACTATCCACTCTATTCACTGCACCCAGTTTCTTCAGTCGACTATCCACTCTATTCACTGCACCCAGTTTCTTCTGTCGACTATCGACTCTATTCACTGCACCCAGCTTCTTCCGTCGACTATCGACTCTATTCACTGCACTCAGTTTCTTCCGTCGACTATCGACTCTATTCACTGCACTCAGTTTCTTCTGTCGACTATCCACTCTATTCACTGCACCCAGCTTCTTCCGTCGACTATCGACTCTATTCACTGCACCTAGTTTCTTCTGTCGATTATCGACTCTATTCAGGTTTGAGCTAGGCGTCTTTCTAATAACGTTCGTCAGCGCGTAAATCTAGATATTTATAAATCAGTTTATAAGGTTCCATATTATGTTTTATCGATGGCTGTGATCATACTTTAGCCCTCATTGCAGATTTTGAAAAACGAAACCAACCAATGGAAATGAGATATTATCACAAGACACTAAAAGTCAGACTCACTGATCATATCACTTGTGAACAAGTGTGGCAAACCATCGAGCAGCACACTGGACCATAAAAAGATCTGTTGACATCAGTTAAAACAAGAAAAAAGAAAACTACGTTGGCATCCATGGACCTTGCTAAATCAACCCTCCAGGGAACTGTCCTGGGAAGGAGATGGAGGGGTAGACCACAAAAAAAAAAAAAGGATGGAGTGATAACATCGCGCAATGGACAGAGAAACCATTTGTAGAGAGACTCCGGTTTCGGCACACGACAGATATACCTGGGGGGGATCTGGTGAAGAGGTTTTTAGTATGGCGCCACAGGGACCCTTATGGAAGTTATGGGAGTGTTTATCATCGTGTACATGTAAACATTCGGAGATACGTTTTATAATGTGGGGGTTGATTAACGTTCTTTGAGCAGCAGCGGTTTGTGTGTGTATGTGTGTTTGTTGGTTTATGTGTGTGTGTGTGTGTGTGTGTGTGTGTGTGTGTGTGTGTGTGTGTGTGTGTGTGTGTGTGTGTGTGTGTGTGTGTGTGTGTGTGTGTTCGTGTGCGTGTGTGTGCGTGAGTGTGTTTGTGTGTATGTGTATGTGTATGATGTGTGTATGCGTGTATGTATGCGTATGAGTGTGCGTGTATGTGTGTGTGTGTGTGTGTGCGTGTGCGTGTGTGTGTGTGCGTGTGTGTGTGTGTGTGTGTGTGTGTGTGTGCTAGCCAAGGCAAACAAATTACAGTGTTTACATTGCCTTTCCTCACAAAACCCACGTTCACAGGCACCTTGTGTCGTAACGTAAGAAATACAAGCCTCAAGGTCAGTTTACATAACAGTCTGATATAACTGCACATCTGATTGCTGGGTGACTGCTCTATCCATTAGCAGCTGTTTACTTACTTTGAGAACAATTCAATTAACCCTTTGACTCCTGCACCATGTCTACCGGCATCCTGCGTTATCAACTATGCTAACAAAGCAAAAACTTAACCCTTTGACTCCCTCAGCCTATCCACCAGCACCCAGGGTCAATGGTAGATTTGGATAAGGGGGTGCTGCAGTTTCTCTCCCCTTCCTCATTGTTCTTCTTTTCCTTCTGGTTTCTTGTTTTCTTCCTCTGTGTGATTTTACTTTGACCTGAATGTTATATCTTCATGATCTGTTTGCCTTGACATGTTTAGTGTGTGTGTGTGTGAGGGGGTGTAGGTGTGTGATGGGTGGGTGGGTGGGAGTGGGCGGGGGTGTAAGTGTGTGTGTGTGTATGTGTGTGTGTGTGTGTGTGTGTGTGTGTGTGTGTGTGTGTGTGTGTGTGTGTGCGTGTTTGTGTGTGTGTGCATGTTTATATGTGAGTGTGTGTTCGTTCTTTGATGTAACGTCTTTTCACTATGAGATATTAGACGATGTGTGTGTGTGTGTGTGTGTGTGTGTGTGTGCGAGTGCGTTTGCCCGCGCGCGGGCGTGTGTGTGTAAGTAAGTGTGTGTGTATGTATGTGTGTATGTGTGTGTGTGTGTGTCTGTGTGTCTGTGTGTGTGTGTGTGTCTGTTTGTCTGTCAGTTTGATTTTTTTCAGCTGCATGTACAGACATCTCACAGAGATATTGCTGAATCATTAGCCAGACCAGAAGTCTGGCACAGGAACATGTTGTAGATGTGGGGTTGTGGAGTGTGCCTGCCACTCCATCTATCCAAGACTGATGTGGTCTCCCTCTGGTTCTGAAGCCTGATCATCTGGTACTGTTGTTCAAAGACCTGGCTGCTTGAATGACGGTGTAGACAGGTGACAAAACCTTTCATCCGTTGTTATGTGATGTAATGGTTGAAAAATGTTGTTTCAACCATTTCATAATTTCATCATTTCTAGTATTATCTCCTACGGTTTTATCCTGTCAGTCTTCTCAAAAATCTCATCCAGCAATTTGTCATCTTTCTGTCAAGGGAGTTAGTTAACGTCTAGGTCTAGCGCTGTTAGATCAAAGTGGGTACAAGGAAGAAGAGTAACAGAATGGTTCAGACGTTCGCCTGCCAATAACTAAACTCGAGCTTCCTGGGTTCGCTCCCCGTAGAGGCCTCAACTTTTCTCCTCAGTTTGACAGGAATATCAAACTGAACGTCTAGTTATTCGGAAGGGGACGAGAAACGAGTGGGACCCGTGTGGTTGAGCACGCGAAATATCCCACGGTAGTTGAAAATCATGAAGAGCAGGGCGTTGCCTGGCTGCCTTGGTATAACATTGGAGAGATAGGTTGATTTCCCAGGTCCCACCCCTTGAAGGCCAATTAGCCTTCTTGCCTTTCTGAAGTCTTGGTTTAAAAAATGTGAATATCAATATGAATTTGAAGCGAGGGTGAGGGGATGGGGGCCGCCCTCCTGGTGCTGGCTCTGGGAAAAGTTGAGGTCTCTGCCACCTCACACCTCTACGACCCCAGGGTTATGGAACTATTCCGTAGGACCTCAGGACCTGGCCAGCTCATAGATTTATGAGCAGGCTTAACACTCTGGCATCGTCTGCAGGCTATCTGACCTACTTCCCTGCAGACGTACCAGCTGCCACTGACTACTTTCCTTGGAAACGTGCATTTTTAGGCCACTTTGAATTAATTGTCACAGGCGCCCCAAATGACTAACATCAACATGTAGGGTATGGTTAGAAAGGTAATTTAATCCTCTGGTAGGATATCTACGGTATAAGGTTTGTTCGGACATGCTTTGAGGTTATTTGTGCAATGAAATATCATGGTTGAGGAGCATTTCAGACAAGAATTAAATCCATTCAGCAGATGTAAACAAAACAGAAAAAAGAGACACTAATTCTCCATGACTTGTATCATCTGATCAGAAGCTCAGAAAAGTACACACACACACACAAATTCCACAATCCTGAGTGAACAGCGACATCGCGCATTCGCAGGGCGCTCCATTTTGCCTTTGTTTCAGTGAAGCACGGGGTTCGGGGGTGACGTTGTTCTCGCGCCCGAAAAATTCTTCAAATAGACTTTTTACTCGGGAAATCACTCTCACAGTATTTAGAAATGGTTACTTGATACTATGATAGAGGTTTTTTCCCTTAGACCGTAACTGGCTTCACGTAGGAATTTTCTAACGCAAGATGCTACTAGAATCCTAGCGTTACGTTGTCAGCGGCGACCTTGCTGAACGCAATACCCCTAGCGTTCCGACGCCTGCGGTTCTCCGCGAGAACGCTAGCGGGCTAGCATTACGATGTGAAAAAGTTAAGTCTTCTGCTGTGATCATTCTGGATCTTCTCCATTACATGGCACCTCTGATGTCGATGCATATTGAATTCATTCCGAGCACGGAGACGTCATCTTGAGAAATTGAAACTGAAACTGAATTTGAAGTGGGTACAAAGATTGTGTTGATAAGTCTGGGTTTTGTTTTCACATGGATGCTTGGGTGTTTTTAGAGAAGTGAAAACTGACAGCTTACAGGAACTGCCAGTGTGGGTCTGGTTTCAATTTCTCTGTTCGCTTTTATGTCTTTGTTATATAAGTTTCGAAAGTACCTCAGTTTTGAATTTTTTTGACGTTGTTTCCATTAGATTCTGGAATAGTAGAAAGAAACTTTGGGACAGTCAGATAGCAGAAGGTCCTCAGAGGAGAAAACTCCGTTAAGCAAGTGTTTCGGCCCTTAACTCCTGACACTGTAAGAGGGCCGAGCTGCATCCAGGTCATGACCACTGGATGTCGCCCAGATTCTGGTATATTATTTGTAGAATATTGTTCATACTAATATGCTGGTGCTCATTTCCATACCATAGTTTTCACAGCTGCTCCTTTAGCAGTTTGTATATTTTTGCAGCTATCAATATATTTCTTTTTGTTGTCCATGATCCCTCGGTCATTAGCAAACACACGTTAATCAAGGCTTTATGGTGTATAGCTTATATATAGATGATGAAAAGGAGTGATTATAGTACACACTCTTGCTGGAAACCATAAGTTATTCTGAATTAGTGGCAAAGCTTAAGCTTACGAAGGATCCTTACATTACACTCACTAATTGGAAAGGACAGATCATGTTTACATCAACTGTCCATGATATTCAATTATCTGTAAGAAAAATTGTTATAAGAAATTATAAACCAGTCATCTGTCAACTTTTTACGCACGGTGTTTGGTAATGATGAAAAGTGTGACATGGCTCTGATGCTCTCCCTCTCTCTCTTCCTCTCTTTCCCCCCCCCCCCTCTCTCTCTCTCCTCTTT
>CM060314.1:55921851-55926851 GCA_030674185.1 Monoplex corrugatus | reverse complement strand
TCTTTCTATCTTTCTTTCTGTCTTTCTTTCTGTCTTTATTTCTGCTTTTCTTTCTGTCTTTATTTCTGTCTTTCTGCCTTTCTTTCTGTCTTTCTTTCAGTCTTTCTTTCTGTCTTTATTTCTTTCTTTATTTCTTTCTTTATTTCTTTCTTTCTGTCTTTCTTTCTGTCTTTCTTTCTGTCTTTATTTCTGTTTTATTTCTGTCTTTCTTTCTTTCTTTCATTCTTTCTGTCTGTCTTTCTTTCTTTCTTTCCTTCTTTCTTTCAATAACTACAGGTTTGGTGTGAGTGTGTGAGCGAAGGCGGGGAGGACAGCGTGCACAATGAATAATGGCTGATTGATTGATTTATTCATTCATTCATTCATTCATTTGTTTGTTTGTTTCTTTCTTTATTTATCTATTACTCAGATCATCTCTCTAGTTAGTTAGCTATTTGCCCATTATTCAGATCCTCTCTCTGTCCAAACAGAGAGACATGAACAACAGATGGAAGTTTTAAAAGACCACTTTCATATAATAAAACGTTAGTTCTATGTCATCAGCTATTCCCATGGGATGGGAAGGTGACTCATTAAAAAAAAATAAAGTGTGGGTATGACGGAAAAGAAAATGGATGATTAAGATACCCGAGAATTCAAAACAGCATTAAGTCCCGTTGAACCTGTCTTACAGCTAGTCGTCATTACTGTAAACACACAGTATCTCAGCTCTCCTAATCTCTCTCCCTCGCCGGAAAAGGCGGTAGGAGCCACGCTCGACGTTACAAGTCTTCTCCTGGTCACACGAATGAGACATGCATGGGTGACCTCCTGGATCCCCAGACCACACACATCAGCGATGTTCAAAACAAGTGTGACTGCCCGCGTTCAAGCAAACAGGAACCAGAAAAAAACAGAAAAAAGAATAAAAACGCGTATTTGATACAACAAGACAAGACAGGCGCAAATTTTCGGCTAACTGGCCTTTGTCAAGCGTAAGATCGCAAACAAACACCAGATACAAAACTTAGGAGAAACATTTTGTATCTGGTGTTTGTTTGTTTGTTTGTTTGTTTGTTTGTTTGTTTGTTTGTGATCTTACGCTTGACAAAGGCCAATTGGCCAAAAATGCGCTTGACAAAGGCCAGTTGCCCAAAACTTTGCGCCTGTCTTGTCTTGAAGTATTAATTTTTTTAATACACGCTCTTATTCTTTTTTCGTGTTTTTTTTTTTCTGGTTCCAATCAGTGATGTTGTTGAAATAGAAGGCGTGCGGGTTAAGCATGTTAATAAACAGATGAACCATAACACGTACTATGTAAAACAAATTACAGAAATGAATTGTAATAGTCGAATCTAGGTCAATCTGTAAACCTATACTTCAATGTGTGCCTGTGGCTCGCCACAGGATGGGTGAGGGTGGTGTGGAGTGGGGAAGGGGAAAGACAGACGGGCGCTGTTAAATTAATTAGCTGGCAGGGCAGAACCAACAATTAGTGGCCAGCTAAGGTGGCATGGATGTGGGCGCCTTGGCGTGAGAGTGTGTGTGTGTTGTGTGCGTGTGTTTCTTCGATTTGTGGATGACCGACGAATTTGTCTTTTATGATGTTGAATATTGTAATTGTTGTGAGGCGTGAGTGTGATTGTATGCATAGCCAAAACATTTTCCTTGTGTCTGTGCACTGGGCTGAAATAAAATCTTGTTCTTGTTCTTGTAATAAACTATTGACTGCCATATATGTCAATGGGTCAAGTGCTTTACAAAAGGCACGAGAGATCAACGCAGACAGATGTAAATCAAACACCTGTCAACCCTTAACAAAGCAGCAAGAAACGAGAACAATAACATATCAACAGAAAAGAAGAAATTAAAGGAAACATTAAGAACAATAAGTGTTATCTAAGGTGCCATGAGGTGTTGGAGATAATAGGAAAATGGCAGGCAGAATGAGAGAGAGGGGGTGGGAGAGAGAGAAGGAAGAGAGAGAGGTTATAGCGAAAGGAGAAAGAGAGAGAGAGAGTATATAGAGAGAAGGATAGTGTGGAGAGAAGGAGAGAGAGAGTATAGAAAGAGAGAAGGAGAGTATAGAGAGGGAAGGGGGAGGAGAGAGAGAGAGGAGAAAATAGACAGAAGGGGAGAGAGACACACAGAGACAGAGACAGAAGAGAGAGAGTTCGTGAGAGAGAAAGAGAAGAGAGAGAGAATGAGAGAGAAGGAGAGAGAGAGTTTGACGAGAGAAAGAGAGTGATAAAAAAGACAGAAAGTCAAACAGACAGAGAAAGACAGATATACACAGACAAGGACAGACCCAGAGCTTCAGAATGATTGTTCAACTGGAATCAATCTTGCCAGCAAGAGCCAATTCTCGGTGCTTGGCTCCTTATCTGCAAAGAACTCGATTTCACAGGTGCTTTGTGGTGTAACGTAACACATGTGGTCAGTTTGCACAACGGTGTGATGCAATTACCTACACGATTGCATTGCCAACTGACTGGTTTCATTATGTCTCATTGCTCTGCAAACTTTCTGGTTTTCTTGTTGACTTAAACCCTTTTGACCCTCTCCTCCAGCATTCTGCATCGTCATGCATGCTGGCAAAGCAAAAACTTAACCCTTTGGCTTTCTCACCCTCTCCACCAGCATCCTGTATGGTCATGCATGCTGGCAAAGCAAAAACTTAAACCTTTGGCTTTCTCACCCTCTCCACCAGCATCCTGTATGGTCATGCATGCTGGCAAAGCAAAAACTTAAACCTTTGGCTTTCTCACCCTCTCCACCAGCATCCTGTATGGTCATGCATGCTGGCAAAGCAAAAACTTAAACCTTTGGCTTTCTCACCCTCTCCACCAGCATCCTGTATGGTCATGCATGCTGGCAAAGCAAAAACTTAAACCTTTGGCTTTCTCACCCTCTCCACCAGCATCCTGTATGGTCATGCATGCTGGCAAAGCAAAAACTTAACTTTGACTTCCTCACCCTCTCCACCAGCATCCTGCATGGTCATTCAAGCTGGCAAAGCAAAACCTTAACCCTTTGACTCCCTTACCCTCTCCAAAAGCATCCTGCATGGTCACTCATACTGGCAAAGCAAAAACGTAACCCTTTGATTCCATCACTCAATCCACCAGCTTCCTGCAGGAAGCTTGTGGACAGAATGAGGGAGTCAACGGGTTCAGATTTTGCAATTGGTGGATGGGGTGCGGGAGTCAAAGGGTTAAGACACATTCGATTAACCTGACAAATCAAGAACAGGTCAGCTGTTGCTGCAATTCACATCTAGTTGTGGAGTAGCTGATCAGTGGTTAGAACACTTGTACAATGTCAAAGGTTTGATCTCAGGAACAGACCAGAGAGTCCTCTAATTCCTCTAATTTGTCTCGTTGTTTTTCCTCTTCTTCTTCATTCTTTTGTGGTTTCTCTTCTCCCTGATTATTATTTTTTTCTGGCTAAAATGCTATATTTTCGTGGTATGCTTACCAACGATAGGGACGGGGAATCGAGTCAACTGCTCATGTGCTGCATTTAGCGTCTATGCAAAAATGATGATTATCATGATGAATAGACTGTTTTGAGTTTGAAGCCTGCGTCTTTCTCTGTCTGTGTCTGTTTGTTTGTCTGTCTCTGTGTCTGTATCTCTTTGTCTCTCTCTCTGTCTCTGTCTCCGTCTCTGTCTATATATCTCTGTCTCTGTATCTCTTTCTGTCCCTCTCTATCTGTCTGCCTATCTGTCTGACCCTCTGTGTCTGTCTGTTTGTCTCCCCCTCTGTCTGTCTGTCTGTCTCTCTCTCTCTGTCTCTCTCTCTCTCTCTGTCTCTCTCTCACTCACACACACACAGACACACATACACACACACACACGCACGCTCTCTATCTGTCTCTCTCTCTCTGTCTCTCTCTGTCTCTCTCTCTGTCTCTCTCTCTCTCTCTCTCTCCTCTCTCTCTCTCTCTTATATATATGCACACACAAACACATTCGAACATATGTACTAACACACAAAGCACATGCTCATACACATGTACACGTGCACGCACGCACACACACCACACACACACACACACACACACACACACACACACACACCACACACACACACACAATTAAAACGCACAGACACATATACAAACACAAGCATGCACACAGAAACACTTACAAACAACAAACACATCCGCAATGCAAAAATACACATATCTATACACATATTTAAACACGCGCACGCAAAAGCACACACACACCACACATAAACACTCAAACGAACGAACAAACGCGCACACACACACACACACACACACACACACACACACACACACACACACACACACACACACACACACACACACACACACTTACATACACATTCACACACGCATAAACGGACAAAACGACATTCACACAAATGAACGCACAATACAATACGCATACACACACACACATACATGCACATACGTGTACACACACGTGCGCACACACGCACGCACACACACACACAGAGTGAGTGAGCGAGATAGCGAGAGAGCGAGAGAGCGAGAGACACAGAGTGAGAGAGAGAGAGGGAGCGACCGAGAGAGAGAGAAAGTGAGTGAGTGAGTGATGAGTGAGTGACTGAGTGAGTAAGTGAAGTGAGTGAGTGAGTGAGTGAGTGAGTGAGTGAGTGAGTGAGTGAGTGAGTGAGAGAGAGAAAAAGAAAAGAAAACAGAGAGAGAGAGAGAGAAGGAGACTGAGACATAGACAAAGTCACAGACAAAGAGAAACAAAGACAGACAGACAAACAGACAGACAAACAGACAGACAGACAGACAGACAGATAGACAGACATAGAGAGAGGAGAGATTTTGTTCAGGTCATAAAATGACGTTGCCTTCGAACGAAATCAACGTAGAAGTAATGGCCTCCTGGTTCCTGGATTGCCTGCGTTGTTATTGTGACTTTGAGATATCGCCTCCGGTACCATTACCAGAAAACGGAGGGACGAAAGATTATGGAACACATAACATTACAGTAAACATCAGCATCTGCTTATGAA
>CM060314.1:55889351-55916851 GCA_030674185.1 Monoplex corrugatus | reverse complement strand
CAGATAAATCAATAAACAGCGTTACGGTCAACTGGCACCCTAACGTCAATAATAGAACCGACTTCCCTTTCTTTATTTCTTCAACAACAGTCCACGACCTCCAGTCACACAGCCCATGGCACTCAGTTTGTTCCGATGGTCCACAAAGCAGCCCCCCTCCCCTCGATACTCACACAAACACACACACACACACACACACACACACACACACACACACACACACACACACACACACACACACCACACACACACACACACACACACACACACACACACACACACACACACACACACACTAAACACCAGTGGTGCACGTTTTATCACGCCACTTAACTCTCTGTTTCCTTTGCTATGTCCGTCACCCTACCCATTATGTGCAGTTGATGTGAGAGTGATAGGGATCGATGGACAAAAAAAATTGTGTTCTAGAAACTTTACTGATAAAGTAGACATTTGTGCATGTGTGGGTGCGTGTGTATTTGTGTGTGTGCTTATGTGTGCATGTGTGTGTGTGTGTGTGTGCGTGTGTGAGTATGTGTGTGTCTGTGTGTGTGTGTGTGTGTGTGTGTGTGTCTGTGTATGTGTGTGTCTGTGTCTGTGTGTTTCTGTCTGTGTCTGTGTGTGTGTGCGTGAGTGTGTGTGGGTGGGTAGGTGGATGTTTATGAGTGTGTGTGGGGGGGGGGGTGTGCGAGCACGCGCTCGCGTCCATGTTTCTGTGTGTGTGTGTGTGAATGTGTTTGTGTGAGACAGGGAGAGAGAGAGAGAGAGAGAGAGAGAGAGAGAGAGAATGAGAGAGAGACAGAGAGCGAGAGAATGAGAGACACAGAGAGAGAGACAAAGATGGAGACAAACACAGAGAGACACAGAGAGAGAAAGAGAGAGAGAGAGAGAGAAAGAAAGAGAGAGAGAGAGAGAGAGTGAGAGAGAGAGAGAGAGAGAGCACGTACATATAATTAATACTCGAAAACCACATGTAAAAGAATAAGAACACACCCATGATCTTTCCTGCTCACATATTTGTAGACTCGAATGGACAGTCTAACTGAAAAAAGACAAACAAGCCAACAGACAGACAGAGACAGACAGACAGACAGACAGACAAATCAAGAAACAGAGTCACGCTCAACTTGCTTCCTAACGCCAATGATAGAACCGACTTCCCTTTCTCTCTATTTCTTCAACCACAGTCCACGATCTCCAGTCACACAGCCCATGGCACTCACTTTGTCCTCATGGTCCCAAAGCAACTCCCCTCCCCCCGATACGCATACACACACACACACACACACACACACACACACACACACACACACACACACACACACACATACACACACACACACAACGCACACACACACACACACACACACACTAAACAGCAGTGGTGCACGTTTTATCACACCACTTAACTCTCCGTTTCCTTTGCTATTCTTATATCCGTCACCCCACCCATCATGTCCAGTTGATGTGAGAGTGATGGGGATCGATGGACAAATGAGTTCTAGAGACTTTGTTGATAAAAGAAGGCACGTGTGCATGTATGCGTGCAGGTGCACTCACACGCACGAACACACTCACATATACACAAACACATTTACACACACATATACACAAACACACTTACACACATATGCACAAACGCACATACACGCATATATATGTGTATATATATGTATGTGTGTGTTTATTTATTTATGTATGTATACATATGTATATATGCATAGGCACACGTACACATACAATGCTGTCTCTCTGTCTTTCTCTCTCTCTTTTTCTGTCTGTCTGTCTGTCTATCTGTTTGTCCTCTCTCTCTCTCTATATATAATATATATATACACATACATATATACATACATAACATACATACACATACATATATAACATACATAATACATACATAACATACATAATTACATAAATACATACATACGCATACAATACATACATACATACGTACATACATACAATAATACATGCATACATACATACATACATACATGCATACATATATACATATATATATATATATATATATATATATATATATATATATATTGCATGTGTAGCTGGACATTAAGAGACCAAAGAAATGGGTTAATGTTAGAGAGATTGCTTCGTGTAACTGGACATTTACAAACTAAAGAAATGGGTCACTGGTTGAGACATCGCTTGCAGCTGGACATAAGAGACTAAAGAAATGGGGTGTTGGACAGAGTAAGACGTTAGCCTGACATTCAGAGACTAAAGGTTTGTTATTGGTTGTTTTTTGGGATCATATTGACGTTAGCTTGACATTCAAAGACTAAAAATGGATGTTGATTGGACATATTGCGCGTTTAGCTTGACATTCAAAGACTGAAGAAATGGATTGTTGTTGGACAGATTGCAACGTCAGCTTGACATTCGAAGATTAAAGAAATGTTTGTTTTTTTTTGTTTGTTTTTTTGTTTTGTTTTGTTTGTTTGTTTTTTTTTGTGGGGGGGGGGGGCATATTGAGGAATTTAGCTTGACATTCAAAAACTGAAGAAATGGGTTGTTGTTGGACATATTGCAGCGTTTAGCTTGACATTCAAAGACCAAAGAAATGTGTTGTTGTTGGACATATTGCAGCGTTTAGCTTGACATTCAAAGACCAAAGAAATGGGTTGCTGAGAGAAAGATTGCCACATGTAGCTGGACATTATGTATTTATGCATTTATGTATGACTTCACTTGTTAGTTTGTTCCGTTAACACTTTTTGTTTGTAAATGGCTTCATCTTTTGTTTGTGTTCTTGTTGAAAAATGATAGCCTTGCTATGCGTAGGATAGGGAGGCGGCAGAAGTGTGTGTGTGTGTGTGTATGTATGTGTGTGTGTGTGTGTGTGTGTGTGTGTGTGTGTGTGTGTGTGTGTGTGTGTGTATTTGTGTGTGTGCATGTGTGTGTGTGTGGTGTGTGTGTGTGTGTGTGTTGTGTGTGTGTGTGTGTGTGTGTGTGTGTGTGTGTGTGTGTGTGTGTGTGTGTGTGTGTGTGATATGAGTTGGCAAGAGGAGCTGAATGCAAATTTAGAGTGTCCCGGTGATCAAGTTTCTTATTTGCCCATCCCGTTTATGTCCGTGCCCAAATAGTAGAGACAACCGAGCAAAATGAGAGAATTTTAAGCATTATATTTCATTTTGATTTGATAAAACAATGTTTATCCCACAAGGCGAGGATGGTAGGTGGGAAAGAATGAAATTAAAACAAAAGAGAGAGGGGGGGGAAAGAAAGAAAAAAGGTAGGGGGGGGGGAGGAGAACGTGGTCAATGATTGATGTAGAGTCAGGTGCCAGGGGTTGTGACGATAATAGGAAAATGACAAGCAGAGAGACAGTGTGTATACGGGCAAATATTTGAACAAGGTTCCTAAGTTGTTTACTGACATCTTCAATCATGTGTGGATTAGCTGCCATCTCAGCACAGTGTGCCAACACATATACTTCAATGTGCAATGGACAGCGATGTTTGTGCTCTTTCCCTAGAAAAGATATGTGAGTTGAAACAAGGGGGGAGGGTGTGAAAGGGGGGGGGGGAGAGGAGTGGAGGTAGGGCAGGGGGATTCGTTTTGTTGTTGTCCGTTTTTATGTTCGAACTACCAGTCATGAACATCATGTAATTGTTATGTATGTATACGTTGATAATTATATGTATGGGAAATCAGAATTCCAAACAGGTCTATTACTATTTTTGTGTGGTTACATAATTATGTATGTGTGGGGTGGGGGTATATAATTATGTATGTGTGGTTAGACATTGTTCATGGATATTCCTTTGTGTACGTGTATGTATATTGATATGTTTGTGTATGGATGATGTATCAGTAGTTCTATAGGTACAACACTTTGTGTCTTGTTATATGTATGATGAGCTATGATGTGTTTGTTTGTGTGTGTGTGTGTTTGTTTGTTTGTTTGTGTGTGCGCGTGTGTGCGTTGTGTGTGTTAGTGTGTGTGTTAATGTTTTTTGACCGCTGCGACAGAGACTGCCTCTCTCGCATTGGTCTGTACAGTCACAGGCGACGCTGCTTGGACCAAGCAGACAGCCCATCTAGACATTAGAACGGATGTACTTTGTCCATGGTCAGTCATGACCGAAGGAGGCCTACTATACTATGTTAGTGTGAGTGTTAGTGTTGTGTTAGTGTTTTTAGTGTGTGCATGTGTTCTTAGTGTGTGTGTGTTTTAGTGTGTGTGTGTGGTGCGTGTATGTTTCTGTGTGTGTACGTGTGTGTGTGTGTGTGCGTGTGTGTGTGTGTGTGTGTGTGTGTGTGTGTGTGTGTGTGTGTGTGTGTGTGTGTGTGTGTGTGTGTTGTCTGTGTTGGTATGTGTGTGTGTCTAAGTGTATATGAGTGTGTGTGTGTGTGTGTGTGTGTGTGTGTGTGTTTCTGTATGAGTCTGTGTGTAAGTGTGTCTTATGTGTGTGTGTGCATGTGTGTGTCTGTGTGTAAGTGTGTCTTATGAGTGTGTGTGTGTTCATTAGTGTTTGCGGGCGGTGCGGGCAGGCGTGTGCATGGATGTGCGTTTAAAGAATTATTGCATTCCCTCTAAACGGACTTCAAGACTGCCAGTGGAGTAAATTGTCAGTGCTACACTCACCACCTTATCTTTAAAGGATCTGTCTTCACAAACGCTTTGTTGTGTAACGTACGTCATGGAGCCACTTAACAAAACAATGTGATGTAACTGCTGACTTCTCTCATGTGCCGGCTGGTAACGTCTGATTTCGTCACCTGTCTACTTGCTGAACTAACTTGAGAAACATTCATGGTGATGGTCTGATTCCGTCACCTGTCTACTTTGCTGAACTAACTTGAGAAACATTCATGGTGATGGTCTGATTCCGTCACCTGTCTGCTTTGCTGAACTAACTTGAGAAACATTCATGGTGATGGTCTGATTCCGTCACCTGTCTGCTTTGCTGAACTAACCTGAGAAACATTCATGGTGATGGTCTGATTCCGTCACCTGTCTGCTTTGCTGAACTAACTTGAGAAACATTCATGGTGATGGTCTGATTCCGTCACCTGTCTACTTTGCTGAACTAACTTGAGAAACATTCATGGTGATGGTCTGATTCCGTCACCTGTCTGCTTTGCTGAACTAACTTGAGAAACATTCATGGCGATGGTCTGATTCCGTCACCTGTCTGCTTTGCTGAACTAACTTGAGAAACATTCATGGCGATGGTCTGATTCCGTCACCTGTCTACTTTGCTGAACTAACTTGAGAAACATTCATGGTGATGGTCTGATTCCGTCACCTGTCTGCTTTGCTGAACTAACTTGAGAAACATTCATGGCGATGGTCTGATTCCGTCACCTGTCTACTTTGCTGAACTAACTTGAGAAACATTCATGGTGATGGTCTGATTTCGTCACCTGTCTACTTTGCTGAACTAACTTGAGAAATATTCATGGTGATGGTCTGATTCCGTCACCTGTCTGCTTTGCTGAACTAACTTGAGAAACATTCATGGTGATGGTCTGATTCCGTCACCTGTCTGCTTTGCTGACCTAACATGAGAAACTTTCTCGGCCAGAAATGTCGAGAACAGACCTGCTATTCGTGTCCATCTCGCTGTCTCTATCTCCTCTGTCTTTCTATCTCTGTGTCTCTGTGTCTGTCTCTGTCTTTCTGTCTCTGTCTCTCTCTCTCTCTCCCTCTCTCTCTCTCTCTCTAGCTCTGTCTCTCTCTGTCCATGTCTCTGTCTCTGTCCCTTTCTCTCACTCTCTCTCTCTCTCTTTCTCTTTCTATGTCTCTCTGTCTCTCTCTCTTTCTCTCACTCTCTCATTCTGTCTCTTTCTCTCTGCCTCTCTGTCTCTCTGTCTCTGTCTCTCTCTCTCTCTTTTTCTCTTTCTCTTTCTCTCTCTCTGTAGTTCTGTCTGTCTCTGTCTCTGTCCCTCTCTCTCACTCTCTCTCTCTCTTTCTCTTTCTCTTCAATGTCCTCTCTGTCTCTCTGGCTCTCTCTCTCTCTCACTCTCTCTTTCTCTCTCCCTCTCTCTCTCTCTCTCTCCTCTGTTCCTCTCAGTGGTTCTGTCTCTCTCTTTCTGTGTCTCTGTGTATGTCTGTCTGTCTGTCTCCTTCTTTTTCTTTCTTTCTCTTTGTCTCTTTGTCTTTCTGCCTCAATCTATCTCTGTTTCTCTGTTTCTCTCTTCTGTCTGTCTGTTCTGTCTCCTCTCTCTCTTCTCTCTCTCTTGCTCTCTCGCTCGCTCTCTTGCTCTCTATCTCTCGCTCTCTCTCTCTCTCAGTCTCGCCCCCACCCCTCTCTCTCTCTTTCTGTAAATTGTCAATGCTACACTCACTACCTTATCTGTAGAGGATCTGTCTTCACAAAGCTTTGTTGTGTAACGTACGTCATGGAGCCACTTAACAAAACAATGTGATGTAACTGCTGACTTCTCTCATGTTGCCGGCTGGTAACGTCTGATTTCATCACCTGTCTGCTTTGCTGAACTAACTTGAGAAACATTCATGGCGATGGTAAAAATGTCGAGAACATGCTAGCGAAGCAAATACTTAACCCTTTGATTCCTTCACCCTATCTACCAGCTTCCTTCAGGAAGCTGGTGGGTAGGGTGAGGGAATCAAAGAGTTAAGTTTTTGCAGTTGGTGTATAGGATGCGGGATTCAAAGGGTTAACGCTAAATGACATTATTGGCATATAATATGGCAACGAACATTCGCCACTGCTGCCTGTTTTGCAGTACTGTCGCGAAATATCCCTTTCCTATGATAGCATATGTTGTGTTTTTTTCAAACGGCTAGCCAAAAGCACAAACAAACAAAACACAAATAACTGTGTTGGTTGCTATGACCCCCAAAACCACACAGCATCCATTCAGTCTTGTGCAACAGCAGCCTCCCACTGGACCCAGGCCCTCAGATCAGATTTAGAAGAGAAAGATCTATCTATGCATGGCCAGCTAATCCCTGATGACATTGTTTTAAGATGCCCATACATCGTCCAGCGCCTTGGCGCTGAGCATCCACCTAAACACACATATACACACACACACTCTCTCTCTGTGTCTCTGTGTGTGTGTCTGTGTGTGTGTGTGTTGTCTGTCTGTCTCTCTGTCTCTCTGTCTGTCTCTCTGTCTGTCTCTGTCTCACTTCTCTCTCTCTCTCTCTCTCTCTCTCTCTCTATCTTTTTTTTTTGTGTTGTGTGTGTGTGTGTGTGTGTGTGTGTGTGTGTGTGTGTGTACATATACCTGTCTCTCTCGTCTTTCTTCTCTCTCTCTTCTCTCTCTCTCTCTCTGTCTTTCTCTCTCTCTCTTTATGTGTATATATATATATATATATATATATATATATACATAATATATATATATATATAGGGAGAGAGATATGTATATATGTATATATTTCTCTCTCTTTCTCTCTTTCTCTCTCTCTCTTTCTCTCTCTCTCTCTCTCTGTCTCTCTCTCTTTCTGTCAAACAACATACACACACACAAACACACACACACACACAATCACACACACACACACACACACACACACACACAGACATATACACACATTTATTCACGTAAAGACACACACGTATACGCATGCACACACACACACACACACACAACTACACACACACTCACGCACGCACGCACACACAAAAGAACGGACACACAGACAACACACACAAACACACATGTGCACACTCACACATCCACACATCCACCCCTACAAACACACACACTCACACACACACAGACACGTGCACACTCTTACATATACACACACACACATCCCTATACACACACGTACACACGTACACACACACACACACACACACACACACACACACACACACACACACACACACACACACACACACACACACACACACACACACACACACACACTAAGTTGACAAAACAATATCTAAAGATTTTCTACGTAAAGGACAGACATTATTGAAGGGAGGAAAGGCGTTATGTCAAATGTTGTTGACGTTTGCTGAAGACATTAGTCATTCCGTGCAGATGACCCATGTACACCACACCAAGTTTGTACATTTTTCTTTTTCATAAAGCGCGTGGTTGGGGGTGGGGGTGGTGGGGTGGGGTGGGGGTGGACGTAGGGAGGAATCACGCGGAAGGAGTGGTTTACAGGAAATCCACATGCGTACAGTTGACTAGAGCTGTAAGTGGAATCATTGATGAGTATGGTTTTATATATATATGGATGTTTGTGCGCTTTCGCATACCTGTATATGTACCTGCTATCCCACATGAAGACCCTTACCAGGTGACAAAGTACCTGTATACCTACATCCCATATGAAGACCTACACCAGGCGATAAAGTACCAGTATATACCTACTATGCCATATGACAAGCCGCACCAGGCGATAAAGGATGAGTACACCTATCCCACATGAAGACCCGCACCAGCATAAAGTACCGTTAACCTACTACTTGCCAATAAAGATAGATCCCACACAGTCTGCATAAAGTATGCTACCTATCGCCACACGAAGACCCACTCCAGCGATAAAGGACCATATGCCTATTTTCCCACATGAAGACCTATTCCAGGTGATAAAGTACCTAATACCTACTATCCCACATGAAGACCTATACCAGTGATAAAGGACCAGTACTATCCCACATGAAGACTATTCCAGGTGATAAAGTACCTGTATACCTACTATCCCACATGAAGACCTACCCAGGTGACTATAGGACCAGTCTGTCTAATATCCCACATGAAGATCCACACCAGGCGATAAAGGACCAGTACAACTACTATTCCATATGAAGACCATCACCAAACGATAAAGGACCAGTATTCCTACTATTCCACATGAAGATCCACACCAGACGATAAAGGACCAGTATTCCTACTATCCCACATGAAGATCCATACCAAGAGATAAAGGTCCAGTACGCCTACTATCCCATATGAAGATCCACACCAGGCGATAAAGGACCAGTATACCTACTATCCCACATTAGGATCCACACCAAGCGATAGAATACCTGTACACCTACTAACCCACATGAAGACTCATACCAGGTGATAAAGCACCTGTATACCTACTATCCCACAGGAAGATCCATACCAGGCGATAAAGGACCAGTATACCTACTATCCTACATGAAGACCCACATCAGGTGATAAAGGACCAGTATGCCTACTATCCAATGTAAAAACCCATACCAAGCGATAAAATGCCTGTATACCTACTAATGGTCGGTTAGAAATGAGAGCCTATCACAGCATATATACCACAGTTATTGTGATCACACCACGCTGTTTGTGACGCCATCCACGTTGTAACACCCACGTAATGTGGCGTCTTCCGTAACAAACTAATGCTGAAATTACAACACGTCTGTCACGTGATAACGTGTCATATCCGGCACTGTGCTGGGCTCCGTGACCGGGTGGGCTTTAACCCTTTGACTCCTGCACCCTGTCCATCAGCTTCCTGCATTGCCAACCATGCTAGCAAAGCAAAAACTTAACCCTTTGACTCCTGCACCCTGTCCACCAGAATCCTGCATTGCCAACCATGCTAGCAAAGCAAAAACGTAACCCTTTGACTCCTGCACCCTGTCCATCAGAATCCTGCATTGCCAACCATGCTAGCAAAGCAAAAACGTAACCCTTTGACTCCTGCACCTTGTCCACCAGAATCCTGCATTGCCAACCATGCTAGCAAAGCAAAAACGTAACCCTTTGACTCCTACACTCTGTCCATCAGCTTCCTGCATTGCCAACCATGTTAGCAAAGCAAAAACGTAACCCTTTGACTTCCTCACCCCATCCACCAGCTTCCTTACAGGAGGATAGGGTGAGGGAATCAAAAGGTTTTTTTTACAGTTGGTGGATAGGGTGAGGGAGACAAAGGGTCAAAACGACGTGAACTAAAGATGTAATATGATTATAGCAGATAGCAGTAACATAGCTCTGTGCATAATCTCTCTGCGCCGCCTGTCCTTCTTGAGGTGTTTGTTCTGAGGATAAAAAATACATGTATTTGCTGTTGTGTTGTCAGAAACAACAGAGCACTGTTTGTTTGAGGTCAGTGTGGTTGTTAAAGTTCCATTCGATCTTATGGGCTTGAGAGAAAATGAAGTATGGATCTCAAACATTGAAGGCAAACTTTTAAATAAACCTTGACGATGCCGTGTGGCAGAGAGGCACAGAGAAAGACAAGGAGAGAGAAGGAAGGAGAGAGAGAGACAGACAGACAGACAGACAAAGATGGAGAGAGACAGAGAGAGACAAACAGAGAGAAACAGACAGACGGGGAGAGAGAGACAGAGAGAAACAACACGAAAAGAGAGAGAGACACACACATACACACACACACACACTCACACACACACAAAGAGAGAGACAGAGACACAAACAGAGAAAAAGACAGAAAGATAGACACAGAGAGACAGAGACACAGACAGACAGATAGACAGACAAAGATGGAGAAAGAGAGAGAAACAGACACAGAAAGAGAGAGAGAGAGAGAGAGAGAAACAAACAGAAAGAGAGACAGAGAGAGATACAGACAGACAGACAAACAGACAGACAATTAGAGAGATAACGAAAGAGACACAGACACAGACCGACCGACAGACATAGACACACAGAGAAACAGAGACAGACAGACAAACAGACACAGAGAGAGAAACAGACAGACAGGGAGAGAGAGACAGAGACAACAAAACAGAAAGAGAGAGAGACATACACACACAAAGAGACAAACACAGAGACAAAGACAGAGACACAGACAGACAGAGAGACAGAGAGAGGCACAGATAGAGAAAGAGACAGACAGAGAGACAGACAGAGAGACAGACAGACAGCGAGACAGAGAGAGACAGAGACACAGACAAGGAAACAGACAGAAACAGAGAGAGAGACAGAGGGAGGATGGAGAAACGAAATGAAATTTCAATATTATTTTCCAAAGATACTTGTAGGCCTATTCAAACGAATGGAAATATGATATTGCAAAAGAAGGCATAGGGGGCAGTGCAAAACAAACAAAGAAAAAAACACACCTAAATACAAATTTAAGGATGCCTATGGACACCAAAATATTTATAAAAACGGGCATAGATTACCTAAAAGAAACGAGCAGTTTCCAAATGGAATCATTCTGGAATGGCAACTCTGAGGCAACAAAGAGGACTTGATGAAAATCACGTTCTTCATCGACACTACTAGACTGACCAGTTGAGGCTTAGGAATGCTGGAGCGAGAAAAAAAACAATTAAACAAACAAAGAAACAAACATACAAATGAACAAATATAAAAAAAGCAAACAAACAAAAAAATCTAAATGTTTACGATAGATAACAAACACGCCACTGTGCAACCCTATGGGCATTCTGTTATATTGAAACGTTTCTTTTAACCTTTTGACTCCTACACTCTGTCCGCTAGCGTCCTGCCTTGTCAACCATGCTAGCAAAGCAAAAACGTTTGATTCCCTCACCCTATCCACCATGTTAGCAAAACAAAAAGTCAACCCTTTGATTTCCTCACCATATCCAGGAAGCTGTTGGATAGAGTGAGGAAGTCAAAGGGTGAAAGTGTTTGCAGTTGGTGGACAGGGTGCAGGAGTCAAAGGGTTAATGAGAAAAGAACTATCATTATATTATCAGAGACAACAGTGGAATGTTTCGAATGGCGTCAGTTTCCTTGCTAGAACGTCATCAAATATTATTGGTTTGAAAGGAATCAATGATGAAATTCAGAAATTGAAAGCAAACATGACAAGAATATCAACATTACGTGTGATCGAGAAAAGGAGAGGAAAGAGGTAGAAGGGAAAGGGGGAGACAAGCAGACAGACAGACAGACAGACGACAGAGGAAGAAATTATACGGAAAGATGAGAGGGAGAGAGGGGGGGGAAGGAAAAGAGACACAGGACATACTGATTCCTAAACACACAGCAAAGACCAAAAGATAAACGCGAAATATTAATCAAAGAACATAACTCTTGAGAGTCACGTAGGAATTATCTCCCATGTTGTAGAACTTTTCAAATCTAACACAGTTTGCGCACCCATTCAGCTAGCATAGAAGCAGATATAAAGCACAAAAACCGTAAGCTCAGAACACTCCTCAAAAAAGGAGCGTCCAAGCCTACCTCTATACTCTGCAACTACCCTACACACAACTATGAGAGAGGAGAGAAATACATACAATATATTTGGTATAAAGGCGAAATGTTTTCTGTCAGCCCACCTACGAATTCGACCTTTGTGCGTAAAAAATCCCTGGCGATAGATTTCACTCTACACGAAAACATGATTCTCACAGGTGATCATCTTTGATCATCCCCCCTCCCCCCCCCCCCCGCCCTTCTGTCCTCTCACTGATCCCAGCTTACTCAAAGCATTGAATTATTCATCAAGTAATTAGCAGCAAAGTTTCGTTGGAGCCATATGTTTGACAAAGTGACCCTAAGTGGCCGGCATGCAGAGAAACCGGAGTGTACCGTAATCGATGTGACCTGCCAAACATCCACAATAAGCCAGAACAACGCAAAGGGTTAACAAAATACCAGCCTACACCTCTACAATAAAAAGTAATAATAATACTAAAAAGACAAGTGATATCACATTTCAATGACGCAATCATAACTGCAGTTTCATGAAGGAAAATTTACTTTTCTCACAGTCGAGTCTCTTTAGTTTTTTGGGTTTTTTTCCTTTTTTTTTTTTTTTTTTGGTGCGTTGTGATTGGTTAGTTATCTGTACATTGCGTTGAGCCTTTCTGTTATGAAATCTCATTCTTCTGACGGTATTGTGTGAAAAGACTAGTAATGATTAAAAATCGTCTTGGCGAGTACTATATATATAATTGCCTAAAAATAGAAACACATACTGTGACAGTCCACTGTTTTCAAATATATATTCAACCAAAGTATCTCCTTTTATAGAACTTTTTTTTTTTTAAATAACAGTAAATGGCACAACAATGAGACAGTGACAAGTTTAAATATCCGGGACCGGTAATCTCACTAGACGACAGATGCACATCAGAAATAGCCATCAGAATCGGCCAAGTTAAAACAGCATTCAAGAAGATGAAAAGCATTCTTACCAACAAATGCCTATCAATTAACATCAGGAAGAGAGTTCTCAGTGTTATAGACAACCGATACTGTTGCACGGTTGTGAGGCGTGGACAATCAACACGCAAAGTCAGAACAAGATTGAAGCAACTGAAATGTAGTTTCTACAAAGAATGTTGAGGCGGGGCACATGATAATGATACCATCTTGCAGTCGGTCTTAATTATTTGAATTTACCATACAGCTCACTAGAAATAGTTTTTCTATGTATTACACTTTAAAGCTGCATTTCCTATTTCCTTGCAAGTTTGTGATAATCGAACGATATGATTTCAAAAATGTTTTCTTTGCAAGGGTCAGAAAAATTACCCTTTTTACAAGAACAGTGTTTCAGCTGAGTTTCAGTTTCAGTTTCAGTTTTAATTTCTCAAGATGATGTCTCTGCGTTCGGTATGAATTCCATATGCACTAACGTCACAGGTGCCATGTGATGGAGAAAACCTAGAATGATCACGGCACAAGTGTGCGCATAGACCCACAAGCTGGCCAGGTCCTGAGGTCCTACCTAGATAGTTTCATAACCCTGAGATCGTAGGGCAAGTGAGGTGACAGAGCTGAATGTAGTACAAACGTATGACCGACATATACCATACTTGTGTCGTATATTGGTTTACTGGAAACGTGGTTCAGAGTAGAACTGATGGCTTAACCAGTCGCCCTGGTGTAGTGGTTAGTGAAACGGACTACCGACTGGAAGGTTGTGGGGTCGAATCCCTATCAGTCTGTGAGATTTTTCGGCTCTAACCGGCTTCTACCCAGAAATGGGCGTGCTATGGGCTCATTGGGAAGACTGGGACCACATAGTTGAGTCTCATCCACTTCACGGCTGCGTCATTGTGGGTGTTGCTCTAATCTTCTGACCAGCACCGCAGGTGTCTGTATCTTTCGGGTCTGGTTGACGCCGGGATGTATTGTGGTAAAAGCCCTGTCGCACATTCTCAATCCCAGATGGAATTCGACGGCATCATAATTAACATCCTCATCGGTATTATCATCATCGCTTCTGTGGCCATTAAGGTGGCGTAGAAACTGGGATGGGTGAAAAAAAAAAGCGAGCACAAAGGTAACCTCCCTGAGTGCGATGATCCTTTTAAAAATGTGTCATCATCAGTCAGTCATCACTTCTTGTTTCATCAGCGTGGTTTGGTTGTGGAGATAACTATGACCATGTTTCTTCGCAAGGTCAGCAATTTGTTTTCCAAATATTCCACAAGCCAAACAACCAGAATATGCACTGTCAAAATGCCTGATTCTGTGACATTCATTTGCATATAGCTAATAATATTCCATAGTTCGTACTCCATACTCTAGGTTCTGAGGACATCCAAGTGTTCTCACTCATGGTCAAATAAGGAGAATGTATGGAAGAAGTAAAGAGAAATCTATTGAAACTACCTGAATGAAATGGGTTCAATGGTTTTTGGTGCCAATGGAAGACAAATGTGCTGGTATCTAGACACGTGAAAATTTATGTATACGGGTGAATGATCTGATTAAATGATTTGTTTTGCTTGAGGCCCTTTGCACTATTGTGAGATACGATCAAATATTTCTTTGACATTTTAGCGGGGAGGGGGCACGTGTGTTGATCTTCCTGTCCAACTGGTGCCCAGATTAAGAAGTTTTACAGGTTACTCACAGAACATGATCCTTTCGTAACTCTTTGACTCCCTCACCCTATCCACCAACTTCAAAATCTTACCCCTTTGACTCCCTCACCCTATCCACCAGGTGCAAAATCTTAACTCTTTGACTCTCTCACCCTATCCACCAACAGCCAAATCTTAACCCTTTGATTCTTGCAGGAAGCTGGTGGATAGGTTGAGGGAATCAAAGGCTTTCGGTTTTACTTTGCTAGCACGGTTGGCAATATAGGATGCTGGTGGACAGAATGCCGGAGTCAACTGATTAATATAGAATAAGACTATTTTCCTTGTAAAAATACTGAGGACTCCTTAGCATAAATAGCATTTTCACGTTTATTAATGGAGGGAGGGGGCTGGGGGCTTCTATTTTTCTGTTTATTCATTTACTTTCTATCATCTCGTATTTTATCCCTCTTTTCCTCACAATCTCTTTTTTATCAAAAAATTCTTCTACATATTTTGTCTCTCTCCAACCATCACTCGGAGTAGGAAGAGTCGGAGAACAGTGCTGACCAACCCATCTAAACAACGTGTACGTACACATCGGAGTCCACGCCTTCATGGCCATGCTTCATGTGGACATGTTCTGACCGTCTCCAGTGAGCCACGCTACAACTCAGTAGAACAAAAAAAAGACCTTTGCAGAAGACCTAGAATTTGTATACTTTACAGAAAACTAAAATCAATATAGCCCTCTGAGACATTTGTTTTCAGATCTTCCCTTTATCCATGCTTTTTTGTTTTCATTTTTAAACCTCTTTTGCAATATACTGATTGTGTACTTTACTGTACTGATGTGTGGAAGTCATTTCTTGTCTTTTTTTCTCCCTCCCATTCAACCAGCCTGCGTGCCAATCAATCTCAGTCTCACTAACTTTCCAGTTTATGTTATGTTGGTGTCCTTATCAAATCAGGATTAATTTGTATTGACGTAGATTCTTTGTGAGTGTGGGTGGAATCTCCACTCCCAAGGACTGGATGTAAAATTGTTACATTATTGTGCTGATCCCACAATTACAATCATGGATTATAAAAGTGTGTTTCTCTCTCTCTCTCTCTCTCTCTCTCTCTCTCTCTCTCTCTCTCTCTCTCTCTCTCTTCCCTCTCTCTCTCTCTCTCTCTCTCTCTCTCTCTCTCTCTCTCTCCTCTTTCTTCTCTTCTCTCTCTCCCCTGTATGTCTGTAAGTCTGTCTGTGTCTGTCTCTCCTTTCTCTCTGTCTCTGTCTCTCTCTGTGTTCTGTCTCCCTCTCTGTCTCTCTGTCTCTCTCTCTCTCACACACACACACACACACGCAGAAACACACACACAGAGTATGGATATATATACATATACATACATATATATGTAATATATATATATACATATACATATGTATACATATATATTTTATCTACAGAGAAAGAGAGCGAGAGAGAAAGAGAGAGAAAAGAGACAGAGAGACAGAGACAAAGATACAGATTCTGTTGCTATTGTCATTATTAATTTTCATTTGTAATTATTGTGCTACGGCTACTGTTATTGTTATTGTTGTGCTTTTGATGTTGTTGTTGTTGTTGTTGTTGTTGTTGTTGTTATTGTTATTGTTGTTGTAATCGTCGTCGTAGATGTTGTTGTTGGTGTTGATTTGTTATTGCTATGGGTTGATATTATTCACTTTATGTGTATCTGCCTTCATCTCTCATGCATTTGTAATGCATTTGATCGATTGAACATATGGAAATCAACGTTTTATTACTATTCATGTTTGTATTTCCTCGATGTTGCATACGTTATGGTTTATCTATGTTTATCATAGCGTTTGTTGACATATCTTCCCCCTTCTTTGTTATTGGGTTTTTGCTTCCTTTTGTTGTTGATGTTGTTGTTTTTATCTTCTTGGTGTTACCTTTCCTTCTCTACTTTTTTGTTATGTTTTGTTTCGCGCTCACCTTTGAGTCTTTGAAAGGAATTTGGGTGTGAAATTCTGCTGTTTTGTTTTGTAAGGATGTATTATATTATTACTACGGCTAAGGTTTTTTATGTTAACGTTGTTTTCTTGTTATGTGGTGTTGTTTACTTCTTTTGGTGGTGTTTGTTTAAGTGTGATCTAGTTTTTCTCTCATGCGTTTGGGAAGTCCATGACCAGTAGTCTATGAATCAATATTTTTTCTCCTTTTGTCTGTCTGTTTGTCTGTCTGTCTGTCTGTCCTGTCTGTCTCTCTCTCTCTCTGTCTACCTGTCTGTCTGTCTCTCTCTCTCTGTCTCTCTCTCTCTTTCTTTGTCTCTCGCTCTCTCCCCTCTCCCTCTCTCTCTATCTCTGTCTCCCTCTCTCTCTATCTCTCTTTCACACACATACACACACACAACATCGCGCGCGCACGCGCGCGCGCAGAATGAAAGAGGAACCCATAACAAAACAATATCCATGCATATTATTTTCTTATGATATGACTTTAATTCCTTTTGTTACAGATCTTGGAGATAAACACAATTCATAGTTCATATTTCTGACGCCATTATTGATTTACAGATGAGGTATTCAATCTGCTTTTACTTTCTCTCTCACCGACAGAAAAAGTGGATGGTCAGCCGTGAGCTAAAACGCCTGAAGAGGAGGCCATGGTATCCTTTACACCACCCATCCCGGCCTTCCTAGGTCTACCTCTGTTTTGAAATCTACATATCACGTTGTTATATGTTGTTGGTCAACACACAAATCAGAACAAAATTGAGGCAACTGAACTGTGGTTTCTAAGAAGAATGTTGAGGGTTCCATGGACAGCAAAGAAAACAAATGAGACAGCCTTGAAGGAGGCAGACACCAGAAGATCATTAATATAAAAAAAAAGATTAGGAAAAGACAGGCAACATTTATAGCACATTTTATGAGGAAAGGGGAATTATAGCACCTGGTCACAACAGGAAAGCTGGAGAGAAAGAGACCAGGTAGACCCAGGAAAAAAATATTGGACGGACTTGCAGGGTGGCTGAAGACAGAGAGGGTGGAAGATGTACTTGCAGCGACAGGGGATAGATTCGTATGGAGGGACATGATCGCCAACGCCCTGCAACAGGGCACATGATGATGATGATGATGTGTTGTTGAGTTAACTGGTGGTGTTGCCTTCTCTTCAGATGATCAGAACACTTATTCTCTGTTGATGAACATGGTGGTGTTTGGAACTGTTGCCACCATGTCACTGATACTGGCGTTTCTGATCATGTCACATCTGATCTTGTTCATGGCCTGACTTAAGCAGGGCGTTTTACACGTGGTAATTTTTTTTGCACTGTATGGATTTGGCCAGGGTCCTCTACACGACTGCACAGCTCATCATAGATTGTGAGCTTAGGTAAGGCTGCTTTGGGCCTAAGCAAACTTACAAAAGACGAGCTTTGCCCTTGTACACTCAGATCGTAAGCAAACCAATGCTGATCGATTTCCTCTTTTCACCCTTTGACTCCTTCATCCTATCCGCCAGCATTCCACTCTGTCAGCCATGATAGCAAATCTGAAACTGAACCCTTTTACTCCCTAACACTATCTACCACTTGTGCAGGAAGCTGGTGGATAGGGTGAGGAATGAAAGGGTTTTTTTTTTGCAGTTGGTGGATAGGGAGCGGAAGTCAAAGGGTTACTGAAACTCTTGAACCTTCATGAATCGATTTCATAGACTGAACCCCTTGAACATATTTTTTGTTTCCTTTTCATTTGGCTACCGCAGGAAGCTGGTGAATAAGGTGAGAGAGTGAAAGGGTTAAATTTTTGCAGCTGGCGGATAGGGTCCGGGAGTGAAAGAGTTATTAAAATAATGACCGATAAGCACAGTTAGAGTTCCCTATGACATTCTGTGCAACTGTGCTCAGTCTTCTTCTGGTATGTAAGGGTGAGGATGAAAATGCAAATGATTTGCAAGAGTTTCTGTTCTTGTTTGTTTGTTTGTTTGTTTGTTTGTTTGTTTGTTTGTTTGTTTCTAAAGGAATGTTGATATGTTTCTGCCATCAGCAATTTGATAACTGACATTTTAAAATATTTTTTAACCCTTTTTTTTTATTTTGGTTTCGATCCATGTTGAGATGTTTCTGCTATCAGGAACTCGATAACTGACATTGTTTCTTTTCGTGATTTTGGTTTCGATCTCTCCCTTGAATTTTCTTTCTTTTGTGAAAGTACTGCTGATGTATTTGACTTCTTTAAGGGTAAAATGGAGTAATCTTAATAAACTTTTATCGTCTCCATTTCTCACATAGAAAACTCAGCCTTTTGCTGTTTGGTACGAAATGTCCGCCCAAGTCTTGGCTAGTGGTCACTGACTTGAGTTCCTCAAAGTCATTCCAGAGTCAATTGGCCGGAATTAAGGACTCTTAGCCATCTCGCCTGACCGTCAGAAGACCTACCCACCCTCTTCTCGCCAGGCTGTTAATTGAGTTCATCGTGCTGGGAGCTGCTATCTGTTTTCAGCTGCTTGCTATCTGCATCGCTAAGCGAGATGTCTGGAGGAATTCTCACTTTCTGAATGGGTTATACGCCTGTGCGGTTCTCTCTGGAACGATGTGATGTGGTGGGTAATATGGTCCATATTCTTTCTCTGTCTCTGCTACTGTCTCTCTCTCTGTTTTGTTGTTGTTGTTGTTGCTGTTCATTTGTTTCTTTCTTTCTTTCTTTTTTCTTTGTTTGTGTGTTTGTTTGTTTCTTTCTTTCTTTCTGTCTGTCTCGGTTTCTCTCTGTCTCTCTTTGTCTCTCTTTGTCCCTGTCTCTCTGTCTCTGCCTGCCTGTCTCTCTGTCTGTCTGTCTCTCTCTTCTTCTCTCTCTTTCTCTCTTTCTCTTCCTCTCTCTCTCTGTCTCACGTTCTGAATGGGTTATACGCCCGTGTGGTTCTCTCTGGAACGATGTGATATGGTGGGTAATACGGTCCATGTTCTATCTCTGTCACTGCTACTGTCTCTCTGTGTTTTTTGTTTCTGTCTCGGTTTCTCTCTGTCTCTTTGTCTCTCTCTGTCCCTGTCTCCCTGTCTCTGTCTGTCTGTTTGTCTGTCTGTCTCTCTCTCTCTTTTTCTCTCTCTCTCTCCCCTCTCTCTCTCTCTCCCTCTCCCTCTCTCTCTCTCACGTGCTGAATGGGTTATACGCCTGTGCGGTTCTCTATGAAAACGGTGTGATATGATGAGTAATATAGTCCGTATTCTCTCTGTCTTTCTTGGTCTCTGTCTTTGTCACTTTCTCTGTCTCTCTGTCCGTCTTTGTCTGTTTCTGTCTGTGTGTGTGTGTCTCTCTCTCTCTAGTCTCTCTCTCTCTTCTTTCTATCTTTCTTTCTCTGTCTCTGTCTGTTTCTCTCTCTGTCTCTGTCTCTGTCTTTCTCTCTGTCTCTGTCTTTGTCTCTGTCTCTGTCTGTTTGTGTGTGTGTATGTGTGTGTTTGTCTGTCTGTCTCTCTCTCTCTCTCTCTCTCTCTCTCTCTCTCTCTCTCTCTCTCTCTCTCTCAATCGCATTCTTTAATGAACTGGTGTGTTTTTCACACCAGCACACATACACCCACACACATATACATAGACACACACGCGCGCGCGCACGAACAAACACACATACACAAACAACCAAACACACATACACATATGTACATACACACACACACACGTACAAATACACATACACAAACAAACAAACACACATACATATATGCACATACACACACACTGACACACACACACACACACACACACACGAACACACACGCATATGTGTGTTTCCCTCTCTTTTTTCTCTGTCTCTACCTCTCTCTCTCTCTCCATCTCTCTCGCTCTCTCTCTCTCTTCCTCTCTCTCTCTCCAGCTCTTCTCTCTCTCTCTCTCCTCTCTCTCTCTCTCCCTCTCTTTCTGTTTCTCTGTCTCTATTTTTTCTCTCTCTACCTCTCTCTCTCTCTCCATCTCTCTCTCCATCTCTCTCTCTCTCTCCTTCTCTCCTTCTCTCCTTCTCTCCTTCTCTCTCTCTCTCTTTCTCTGTCTCTCTCTCTTTCTCTCTGTCTCTCTGTCTTTCTCATTATTTCTGAGTATGTATAACTGTTTCTGTCCATGACGGACTTGCAGAGTGGCTGGGGACGAGGAGGTGGGGAGATGCTAGGGGCAACGAGAGATAGAGGCAGATGGAAGTCCATGATCGCCAACGCCATGCGGCAGGGCACCTGATGATGATGTATAACTGTGTGAAAGCAAGAGTTAGGTGTGGTGGAAAATTGACTGATTGTATTCAAAGCACTTGTGGTGTGAAACAAGGTAATCTGTGCAACCCTATTTTGTTTTCGCTTTTTGTTAACGAATTAACTTCCCAAGTGGTTTGTAGTGGAAAACATGGTGCTCAGCTTATTGGAGATACATCGCAGTTATTCATTCTTCTTTTGGTAGATGATGTAGTTTGTCCGAAACAGTCACTGGTCTACAGACACAACTGAACAGTTTATATGGAGCTGCATCATCTCTTCAATTGCAAGTAAATATGTCTAAGAGCAATATCGTTGTATTCAGAAAGGGTGGATACCTAGCTGGAAATGAACGATGGACTTATAATAGAAATACCATGCCAATTCTTAATGCATATAAATATCAAGGAAAATATTTTCAACGCGATTAAGTTTTACTGCAGCGTGTAAAGACCTGGCAAGCTGAGCAAAGCGGGCATTAGTCTGTATCATGCAGAAACTGTCTGTATAAGGAAATAATTCTTTTGACATAATTTATGAAATTATTCGATTCGCAAGTTCAATCTATTACATAGTATGGAGCTGAAATATAGGGTCTTGAGAGTTCTACGATACACTGCGAGAAAGTTAAACTGTTTGCCATGAAAAACATTCTTGGTGCGTCAATGCAACTCCTAATGATTTGATTTATGGGGAAACAGATATCCAATTTTTCTTAATTCTATCGTCAGATGTATTTGTCATTGGTTAAGATTAGCACAGATGCCAAAAAAGGTTGCCAAGAAAAGCACATAATGTGTTGTTCAACTTGGATGCTAGAAGGAAAACAAGCTGGGTGTCAACGGTGAGAGTTAAGCTGTTTGAACTGGGATATGGATATGTGTGGATGAATCAGAGTGTGGGGGGTATAAATTTCTTTCTTCGTACATTTCATAATAGACTGATTGATTGTAGATGGCAGGATTGAAGCGCTCATGTTCAAAACAGTAATAGATTTGAGTTTTATAGACACTTTCATCCATCACACTGCATTCCCACTTATTTATCGATTAAAATGGATAACCATCTAAGATACATTATGATAAGATTTAGATTAAGGGTTTCTGTGATCAATGAAAATCACATTCGTTATAGACAAGCAGTCATAGAGATAAACTGATCCCCAGAAAATATTATGAACAACCTTCACTATTTACACTAAGCTTGCTTATGGCATTCTCCAGGGAAGATCATGTTAAACAGCTTGCCATTTACTTGTATAAAGCCTTTAAACTAAGGAGCTCTTGTGCAAATTGAATGTTTCAGTTTCCTTTTCTCTGTATAATAGTTATGATAAAACAGTGTATATCTAAGTGATATATGTTTATTTCACCCCTTCATGAGGGGCCTTGGCCTTTATTGAATAAATCATCTGAATCTGAATCTGAATCCGAATCTCTCTGTCTGTCTATCTCTCCTTTCCATTTCTCTCTCTCTCTCTCTCTCTCTCTCTCTCTTCTCTCTCTCTCTCTCTCTCTTCTCTCTCTCTCTCTCTCTTTCTCTTGTTTTTCATTGCTCAGTGTGAAAGAGCTAAAAGAAAGTTGTTTCTTTTACTTACCTGTCCATTGGCAGTGAAAATAGCAATGGATTGATCATGGATCACCCAGTTCCCTACATCTGCTATACTTCGCCAACAAAAACAGCAGTGTGCGAAGAGAACAACAAAGGGGCAGAACTGTTGTTACTCCGCCAATCTAATTGTCTCCTGGCTCCTTTGGAAATTTATTTTTGGCCAGGACGGCGAACCTTCTGAATTCCTCCAACACCAACAGGAGCTCTACCATGTGTTTGTCGATTTTAAGAAGGCATTCGACAGAGTCTGGCATGAAGCCTTGTGGGCAACCACGAAGCTGTACAACATCAACGCCAACTTAATCAGAATCATAGAGAACCTCTACAATAAAGCCAACAGCGCAGTCTTCTTCAACAACAATATTGGAGAATGGTTCCGGACGACAGTCGAGTACGCCAAGGCTGTCTACTCTCCCCTACTCTCTTCAACATCTTCCTAGAAAGAATAATGACGGAGGCACCGAGGAACATGAAGGAACAGTCAGCATTGGAGGTAGAAACATCAATAACCTACGTTTTGCAGATGACATTGACGGCCTTGCCGGAAAAGAACAAGAGTTAATCAACTTAGTGGACCGTCTTGGAAAGACCTCCTCTGATTATGGCATGAAAATCAGCGCCGAGAAAACGAAAATAATGACCAATCGCAACAACCTCTTTACGGCTGATGTAATGGTCAATAACCAAAACCTCCGAAGTGTGCCCAGTTTCAAATACCTGGGATCAGTCGTGTCAGATTAGGGATCTAACCCCGAAATACTCTCCAGAATAGCCCAGACCACAGCCGCAATGACCAAGCTCAGAACCATATGGAACAACAGAAACATCGCCACCAGCTCAAAGATCAGATTGATGCGTTCCCTGGTCATGTCAATATTCTTATACGCTTGCAAATCATGGACCTTAACAGCTGATACGGAAAAAAGAATCAGGGCGGTTGAAATGAGATGCTTTTGTAAACTCGGCGTCACATACAGAGATCGCTTCACGAATGACGAAGTCAAAGAAGAATTCAAAATGAAATCGGGCCTTACCTGACCTCCTGACCTTAGTAAGACGACGCAAACTAATCATGGTATGGACACATCACTTGATCATCCGGCCTTGCCGAGACAATCCTGCAAGGCACAGTCTCGGGAGGAAAAAAAAAAGAAGCAGACAAAACAAGAGATCGGAAGATAATATTCGAGAGTGGACGGGCCTAAGGAAAGTGGAGAGCAGGGAGGAGTGGAGAAAGGTTGTTGTCAAGTCTTCGGAGGCGCCTCGACGGACGGCCAGTCTAAGGGATCGGTGACGGTGACGGTGACAGGCATCTAGACCCAGGGGAAAATATTGGACGGTTTTGCAGTTGCTAAAGACAGAGACACTGGAAGATGTCCTTACGGTAACAAGGGATGGATACATATGGAGTGCCATGATCGCCAACGCCATGTGGCAAGGCACTTGAAGATGATGATGTTACGGACATCGTTCACAAATCCGGAGTTACAGCTTTAAACACATGAAAACCTAACACATTTCATTCATTCATCATCATCATGTATCCTGCTGCATGTCGATGGCGATCGTGGCCCTCCATACGAATCTATCCCCTGTCCCTGCAAGTATATCTCCTGTCCTCAGCCACCCTGCAAGTCTGTCAGTATTTTCTCCCTGGGTGTACCAGTGTTCTCTTTCCCTCCAGCTTTCCTGTTTACCAGGTGATCTAATTCCCCTCTCCTCATAAAATGTGCTATAAAGGTTGCTTGTCTTTGCCTAATATTCTTTATTAATGGTCTTCTTGTGTCTGCCTCCTTCAAGATTGTCTCGTTTTGGTTTTTGTTTGTTTGTTTGTTTGTTTGTTTGTTTTTTATTTGTTTTGTTTTGTTTGTTTGTTTGTTTGGGGTTTTGTTTTGTTTTTTGTTTTGTTTTGTTTTGTTTTTTTGCTGTCCATGGAACTCTCAACATTCTCCTTAGAAACCACAGTTGCCTCAATTTTGTTTTGACTTTGCAAGCACATATCCCACCCTCATTCATTAAGGTTTTGAAATTGTATGACGTCAGTGGTAGCTAAGGTTATAAAACATATAAGCTAAGGAGCTGCTGACTTAACAATATTTTATCTATCCTGCTTGCAGCGCCACTTTGTGAGGGCTCCTGTGAAGTGTGGATGACACGTTTCTCATCTTCTATCTTCCTTCTCTTCATCATCATCATCATCTTCTTCTTCTTCTTCTTCTTCTTCTTCTTCTTCTTCTTCTGCTCTTCTTCTTCTTCTCATTTCCTCCTCCTCCTCCTCCTCCTCCTCCTCCTCCTTCTCTTCTTCTTCTTCTTCTTCTTCTTCTTCTTCTTCTCCTCCTCCTCCTCCTTCCTTCCTTCTTCTTCTTCTGCTTCTTCTTCTTTTTCTTCTTCTTCTTCTTCTTTGTGTGTAACTCTGTAAAGAGTCGTTGGAAGCTTGTATTAAGAACTGTTGTGACAGTGAAGAACAACGGTCAAATTTGAGAAACTCGATGACTGAAGCTTCTGAAGAAATCCTAGAGTTAAAAGAAAACCAAAGAAGAACTGGATGACAAAAGAAATCCTAGGCTTGATGGAAGAACTAAGGAGAACAAAACGAAAAGAGGAAGACGACAAAATGATACATAAGGCAATCAGGAATAGGTGCAATGAAGCTAAGGAAGCTTGGCTGGAAACAAAGTGCGAAGAAGTAGAAGACCGACACAAAACAGTTCCTAAGTTTATGTACAGAAACATTGAAGAAATTGCCCACAGGAAAAATACATGTACATCAACTGGTTGCTTAAAATCTAAGATAGTACGATTATTATTATTGAGCTGGCTATGTTTGTATGTTTATATGTCTATATCACAGAATAAAACTGACCGCGGTGGCTTGATGTCAGCCGGGTGTCATCTGTGCAGCATGACATTCCCTATCAGACAAAGGTGCTCCATAGAAGCCCCTGTTTATGTAATTTGGTTTTCCTTTCTTTCGGCTGGCCATGACTATGTGGGAATATACGATGGTGGTTTCCTATTGCCTGCCATCAGTTTCCGTACGGACTCTCTGCTAATCTTTGTCATTCCCACGACTACCCACCAGGCAGTGGGGACGATTTCCTGCCAAGGTTTATACCATAAGCTTTGGTTTCTTCCGAGACTACCATAAGGCAGTGATGTTTTCCTGTTAGGGTTTACTCCCTTAGCCTTGGTTTGTCCCGAGATACCCACAAGCCAGTGCAGTGATGCTATTTACCCATGGCTGGGAGTTTGGTTCGTGAGCACCAAGGCATGTCTGTAAGACTTTGGGCCTGCGTACTGCACGTCTGGTGAGGGGCAGGAGGCAGACCTCTCGAGTCCTCGAGAGTTTTGCCTGAGTCCGTGAGTTCTTCGTTTGAGTACAGTCCGCAAATTGTTCGAATCCCAGATTGAGCAATTTCAAACAGACCAATCGTACAGTGTGACACAAGCTTAATCAGTGTGTGCCGTTAATGGGGAAAAAAGTGATCGAAAAGAGTAAGCTACTAAGTGGTGAGATGACACACATGGGTGTCAAGTGACAGCAGAGTAGGCTCATGTGAATGCATGGGCTTTGATAAACACTGTGTAAGTATTCCTCCGGTGGAACTAACAGCTAACGTTTACGCTTGTTTGGAGTGTTCTCGACAATGTCGTTCGATACTGCATACAGTGATAAAAGATCAAAGATGATTTAAGTGCAAGAGGATAATCGTGGCCATGTGACAAGAGAGCAGAAAATATGTACCATACACTTTGCGAAGAGGGTATCACTTTGCACTTTCTGTAAGGGTGGATGTTTGTCCAAAATTACGAGAGAGTGGACAATGTGTACAACTCACTTTGCGAGAGGGGACAGTTTGCCCAAACGGCACGAGAGCCGAGAACACAAACGCCAACAGTTATACATAACAGCTGTGGGATTGTGACCACACTAAGCAACCACAACATTCCTCCCACCCCCATCCCCACCCCCATCCCCGCCCCTAACCCCATCATCAACAACCAGGTTTTAATACCGTTTTGATGGATGGTAAGTATCGAAACAGGGATGGGATAGTGAAGTAGAATTTTGGAGAGTTTGTTTCAAGAGAGAGTCTTAGCATTTGGGCAATTCCATGTGCGCTCCACCACCCAAATCTGCCAACAATCATCTGGCAAACTCCTTGAGCATACTCAAAACCCAGTGGGCTGGCAAGTCTTGAAATATAGAGAGGAGAACGGATCTGTGAAACACTAAGCTGACACCACCAGAATAATGAAATAAAAATAGGCCAGTTTTTAATGTTGCAGGCTTAGATCGAATTCCAGACATCAGTTCTCAAGTCCACGGCTCTATTAAAAAAAAGAAAAAAAACAGTCCGGTATAAACGTAGAAAGGAAGGAAACTTTTATTTAATGTCTGTTCATAATAGTGATTTTATTCACACCACACACACACACACACACACACACACACACACACACACACACACACACACACCACACAAACAAACACACACACAAACACACACACATGCACATACACATACAAACACACACACACACACACACACAAACAAAAACACACACACATACACACACACACACACAAACAAAAACACACACACATACACACACACACACATACACACACACACACACACACACATAACACACACACACACACAACACCCCACACACATACATACCTACACACACATACACATACACACCTCGCTTCCTATTTTTATGTTTCTATTATTCTGGTGGTGTCAGCTTAGTGTTTCACAGATCCATTTGCCCCTCTATATTTCAAGACTTGCCAGTGCATTGGGTTTGGAGTAGGGTCAAGGGGTTTGGCAGATGATTGCTGGCAGACTTGGGTGATGGAGCGCACATGGAATTGTCCAAGCGCAATGACACACTCTTGAACAAACTCTCCAAAGCTCTACACTTGCATTGTGAGCGTGATGTTCTAACCACGGG
>CM060314.1:55839351-55881851 GCA_030674185.1 Monoplex corrugatus | reverse complement strand
AAAGGTGCGAGCCAGCATTGTCAATGAAATAGAAATCAATTAAAACTCAACTACCTTAATGATAGATATGATTGTAGTGCCTTTTCATCTGTTCTTGGAATGTATTTCCACGTCAATATTCGTGAACAGTCAAAATGAGATTGAGAGACAGACAGACAGACAGACAGACAGACAAAGCGAGATAGAGCGAGAGAGAATGAGAGGGGGGGGGACACAGTGATTGAGCGAGAAAAAGAGAGAGAGAGCGTGTGTGTGTGTGTGTGTGTGTGTGTGTGTGGTGTGTGTGTGTGTGTGTGTGTGTGTGTGTGTGTGTGTGTGTGTGTGTGTGTGTGTGTGGAGGAGAGAGAGAGAGAGATGACGTGAAATAAAAAGAAATGAAAACAAATTAACCTTTACTTTCCGAACGGTCGACATGTAGCCGTTACTGAACTGTGTTAGAAGGAGAGAGAGAGACAGCAAGAGTGAGAGAGAAGACTGAGAGAGAGAGAGAGAGAGAATCGAAAGAGATGGAGAGAGAGAAAGAGAGAGACAGACACAGAGGAGACAGAGAGAAGGGAGGGAGAGAGAGGGAGACAGACAGACAGACAGACAGGCAGGCAGATTGACAAACAGACAGACAGACAGACAGAGATAGAGAATATGACATACAGAATTTATTCAGTTAAGGGCCATAATCCCGTCTGATTTATTTGACATGATATAACTAAGCCACAATTATAGTTTCAGTTTCAGTTTCTCAAGATGACGTCTCTGCGATTGTAATGAATTCCATATGCACTGACGCCACTGGTGCCATGTAATGGAGAAGATCCAAAATGATCATGGCACAAACCTTAAGCCTGCACATAAGTCCATGAGCTGGCCAGGTCCCGAAGGCCACATCATATAAATATGAAACAGTCACTTATTAATATTACGATGATATCACACATTAATGCAAATATTTGTCATGAACACATAGCATGATTTTCATTAGATAATCATAGTTGCTCGTAGTTTCATAGTTTTATTCAGATACACACAAACATCCCTAGGTATTGTTTCATTCTAATTTGCAATAGTACACTAACTCATAAAAAAGAGATGGATTTTTTTATAACAATTTACGAAAACTGAACTCGTGTCAAACATGAGAAAAAGAAGGACAACGAAGCAAAGAAAACATGTCATCATCCAGTCGCCGTGGTATAGTTGTTTGTTAAAGGCCTACTGATTGGAAGGTCGTGGGTTCGAGTCTCCATCATTCCTTCAAAATCGTTGTGGGAGTTTTCGTATCCAACTTGCTCCAACCCAGAGCTGATCGTGCTATGGGCTCATTGGGTAGACTGGGACCACACAGTCGAGTATCATCCACATTCCGGAATGCCTCATTGAGGGTGTTGCTTAAATGTTCTGACCACCACCGTGGGTGTCTGTATTTCTGGGGCCGGGTGATACCAAGATAAATATAAATGGTGACCCGCTCTGACTAGAGGTACAATCATCGGGCGAGGCCTTCTGCTGCTGTGGGCTGAAAACTCTGAACAGGGACAATTTTGTCAATTTTGCGTTTTCTGCATTTTCATGCTCTATAACCACTTTTACACATTGTCCTAACACAATAAAGTCAAATTTAATCGATAATATCATTTTTGTGTGTGTTTTAATGTGTGGTAAGTGCTACTATCTGGCCGCTGAAAGCTGCCCGATCGCCCCATTTTGGTGATTAAAGTATGCTTTTCTTAAATTTATTTTTCCTTTTTGTTGTTTTGGATGGATGGACAATTAATTTCAGCTGATTTGGTTGATATTTAATGCTTGTTGCTAAGGAGTTTCTGACCATACCCTTTCAATTCAGGCCTATTCTCTTCAATACTGTTTTTTCTCAGAATGGCCTACTTGACCCCTCTCATGTTTGAAAGCCCATAACTTTTTTCTTGTTTTTGTAGCCTGAAACTCAACTTTAGTACCATTTGAAAGCTGAGATTCTAAACTTAAAAGTGATACCATAACCTGAAAATGCCTAAACTGAGACTTATTGTGCATTTTGTGAGAATGGGTCACAATTATGATCGCACGCGTAGAGTACAGCCCTGTCACGCAGACTCAATCCTAGATTAAACTTCACAACATCGTGATAATCATCCTCATCTCATTGTCACCATCATCATCGCTTTGTAAAAACTATACCAGCTTCTGTGTCCATGAAAATTATGGCGTAGAAAATGGACCAAAAAATGATTAACACAAAGGAAATGTCCTGTGTCCAATGATCCTAAAAAAATATTATTTCATGTTGTTTTGGATTCCTGCATAATGGGCATGTCAGTCGCCAACTTTTCAGTAACATTTTTATCACGATTATAACGTACCACAGTATCTGTCATTCCAAATCTAAACTTCGTCATTGTCAACACCTCGGTTTCTCCTGAAAACCAACTCAAAACCATACTGGAACAATACATCATGTTTATCTGATATACAAGTAGTTTTAGCTTGCAACTCCAATTCCAGCAACATATGTATGCTTCGAGTGGCAACCTGTTTTCATTCATGCTCAAACTTTTCAATCAGAACCTTAAACAACGTACATATGAATTCGAATAAATAGAGGTCGAAGAGTAAAGTTGATGTTGATGATGAAGTAATTATCGGAAGAAGGAGAAGGGTTCAGGCAGAAAGAAGAAAGAAGAGAAACAGCAAAAACAGCAATGACCACGACCATGACATAGAAAAGAAGAAGAAAAAAAAAATGCAGAAAAGCAGAAGGTGAAGAAAAAAGACAAAAGGACGAAATACAATGACAATGATAATGACAACAACATTGACAATGACAATACAGTGACAATGACAGTGACAGTGACGATGACAATGACAGTGATAACGACCTTAACGATAACATTGACAATGACAATAACAATGACAATAACAGTGGCAATGATAATGACAATGACAGTGACAATGATAATGATAATGACAATAGCAGTGACAATGACAATGGCAGTGACTATGATATTGACAGTGACAATGGCAGTAACAATGACAATGACAGTGACGATGATAATGACAATGACAATGACAATGGCAGTGGCAGTGACTGTGACAATGACAATGACAATGACAATGACAGTGACAGTGACAGGAATGACAATGCAGTGACAATGAAAATGACAATGACAATACAGTGACAATGACAATGGCAGTGACAGTGACAATGAAAATGACAGTGACAATGACAGTAACAATGACAATGACAGTGACAATGACAGTAACAATGACAATGATAATGATAGTAACAATAACAATGACAACGATATTGACAATGACAGTGGCAATGATAATGACGATGACAATGACATTTGACAATAACAATGACAATGACAATGATACTTTATTTTTCAGCAGTAGAAGTTATCAGCTAAAAGCCATTTTCTAAAGCTGCTGTTGCTAACCTACATACACGCCTTGACATTGAAATACTTGTAAAAAAGACACATGACAAAATCAATTATATCAGATATAACATTATAGAAAGCAAACAGTCACAGCATTTTCGCTCTTGTTTGATAGAGATGAAAGGAGGACGTAGATATGAAAACGAAATCAACGTGTGTGCGTGTGTGTGGTGTGTGTGTCGTGTGTATGTGCGCTGCGCGCGCGGTGTGTGTGTGTGTGTGTGTGTGTTGGTTGCAGTGCGTGCGAGTGTGTGTGTGTGTGTGTGTGTGTGTGTGTGTGTGTGTGTGTGTGTGTATGTGAAGTGTGTGCGTTTATTAGTGTGTGTGTTTGTCTATGTTAGTTTGTGTGTGAAAAACCGAGAGAGTGCGCGAGAGAGTACTAGAGAGAGGAAGGGGGAAGAGAGACGCACACAGAGAAAGAGAGACAGAGAGATACAGAGAGAGAGAGAGATAGGGAGAGAGAAAGAGAGAGAGGAGGGGGAGAGAGAAAAGGAGAAGAAGAAAACAAGACAAAAGCAACATCCACAATAACAAAACAGCGCATCACCAAAACAGAAGGCCCCAAACACCACATCACAACACACACACACACACACACACACACACACACACACACCACACACACACACACACACACACACAAACACACACTCACCTTGTATATAGCGAACGAGCACACACATGACCTCGCCGAAGATGAAGTTCTTTAGAGCCATGGGTATGATGGTGAAGGGCATGCAGAAGACAGACAAGAGCAGATCACTGACAGCCAGATTCAACAGGAACACGTTGGTCACCGTCCTCATCTTCTTGTTCTGCAGGAGAGTGACCATCACCAAGACATTCCCCAACACCGACAACAGAAAGATGGCAGCATAGATGGGCAACTGCACCTGCATCCCTATGGACATGCCTCTTCCTCTTCCTCCTCCCCCTCTTCCTCGCAGGCCAGGTCGTCCACTGACATTGTTGAAGATGGTGTAAGAGACGTTGTGGAAGGTGGTCGTTGTCGTGGCGTTGGTGTTGGTGGTGTTTGGTGCTGGTGATGTCATCGTGTCCAGTAGAGTCTGAAGGACGGTCGTTGCGGTGACGTTGAGGAACTGGGGGTCATCGCTGTGTGTGCTGTTGTTGTATGGGCACACTGTTGTCCCGTTCGAATTCCACGTGCAGTTCATCTTCGCTGTCGTAAGATTTCCTCACACTTGATTTTTTACAATCACGATGTGAAATGATGACTTCAGAAAATCAACTTCCTGCCTATAACGTTGTTATGAAGTGTGTTACTATCACGACGCAATTAAAAACAGTTCTTCATAATTTGGCGTAGGACTTGGATTAAGAAATGCAAAGCAACAAGTCACACAAGTCTGGCTTTAACTCGGGTTTACGCTCTTTTGTTTCATAACCGTTTTACAAATGTTGTGTGAATATCTTTTTATTGAAGAAAATAATCAATAAAACGTGCTCTAAGAACAGACATATGCAAATAACTTCATTTCGGTGTGAAACGTCAAAGTGACTATTAAAAACATATTTGAACGCCAAAGTTACCTTATTAAACATATATATTTGCTCTGGAATCTTACAGCAAAGTTTATCTCAACATGCTTGATTGGACAACAAAATTCAAATACTCAAATTTACAGGGAAGTTTCACTCTTGCCAATGTGGCCACAAAACTTTATATCTGCTTTGGTAATAAGCTCTCAAAGTACAATTTGTTCACAGTGTGTCAGCTTCGACAACAGATCAAAAGAACACGCACTCGGCAGTAAGCTGAAAATAAGCGATCCCTGACATTACATCAACATTTCAGATTTGTATTATGTCCTGTCAGTATGCCCAGTTTGACTGTAAACTGAATGTTGCCAGCTGTACAAATCGGATCATAGCAGACAATGTGGGCATAACTCATATTATACAAGCTGTGAAAATACAGTTACAATATATCATGCTGGCAATATGTTGACAGTGTTCCAACTTTGACTGCATACGCACTGTATGCCAGTATTAGCAGTAGATTGAGGAAAGTTCCACTCCTTTTGACAGTCCATTCATGAATCGTTTATGCAAAATGTATTCCAACTTCAGCAATGATATGGGTAAATACGCGAAATGTATTCCAACTTCAACAATGATATGGGTAAATACGCGAAACGTATTCCAACTTCAGCAATGATATGGGTAAATACGTGAAATGTATTCCAACTTCAGCAATGATATGGGTAAAATGTCTTATTTGCTATACTGAATGTGGTATTGATTGTTAAGAAAGTGGGCTTTACGTCTCTTCTCCGTTAAAATGATCAATGTCTGTAGTCTTGCTGTTTATCATATCAGACATTTGAAGGATATGTAGTCTTCTTGGTCATTAATATACATTCTCAATGTATGTAGATTTCTTTATGAATATGCACAGATATTCATTATCTTAGTGTGCACAGTCTTCTTTGCACACGTATCCAGGTAACCCACATGTATATCATTGTCGTAAGGATGGCTATATATCGCTTTTTTAGTTACGTAAGGCAAATATATAATGTATATACACGATGTATATGTATATTATATGTAATAATTAATTCAATATTTTAAGGTGAAGTGTAGTGTAATCAATCGCAGAATAGTATAATGTATGTTCTAACAATATATCCGGGTATATAGGGGCAGTTTAACAGGGTGGACGAAGCACTTTGGCCTTGTCCAGGCAGTCTGTCAACAAGAAGGAAATTTAAACTGACACCCGTTACTAAGTGTCCCAGCCTTGGGTAAATGCCCACGTGCCTTCAAAGAGTATCCTTGAGCCAGAGGTCAGATGACTGATACTATGAACAACAAAACTGTACCTGCTGAGGACGTTCTACATGTGGCAGCCACTACACCTGCGGAACTATGAGCGTTAGTAGGTGAAACAATGGGGAGAGGAGTGCACACTTCCTACACACGTTAAACACTCCCTGAGCTGGTCAACAGCATACATGCAATCCGGAAAAAAATGAAGTGTTCAATTACCAGTCTTGTGGCGATGAGGAAATGGTGACAGGTTGCTGCCAGAAGTATCTTCTGTGGCTCTATATAGTCAATATTTGGATCAACAGGAAAGTCCATCAAGTTCTATACTAACTGTTTCAGTGTGCGTACTCTTCTGTATAGTCGTGCACAAGTCAGATAGATAGACACAGTTGTCCTTCAGCATTACTAAACAGATAGATAGATACAGTTCTCCTTCAGCATTACTAAAACAAACAGTCACCGTGGTGTAGAGGTTAACGCAATGACTACAGACTGGAAGGTTATGGGTTCGAATCCCATCAGTCCCTCAAGCATTACTAAAGATAGATAGACACAGTTCTCCTTCAGCATTACTAAACAGATAGATGGACACAGTTCTCCTTCAGCATTACTAAACAGATAAATAGACACAGTTCTCCTTCAGCATTACTAAACAGATAGATAGACACAGTTCTCCTTCAGCATTACTAAACAGATAGATGGACACATTCTCCTTCAGCATTACTAAACAGATAGATGGACACATTTCTCCCTTCAGCATTACTAACAGACTGTTTCAGTTGTGAACGTTTCTTTACCACAACGTGCACAACCTTTTTCGGAGACTTGCACAGACAATCCGAGGATAAAAGCAGTGTTTCTGGCGTCACACAAGGAGTCCCAGTGTCTGTCGTCTCCTTTACTACAAAGATGTGCAGACAGTTCAAAATTATGTGCTCATTTCTGCAGTGTTTCTGGCAGTGATACGCAGAGAGGGCCAATGTCTCTCGTGTCCTCTACAAAGATGTGCAGAAAGTTTACAATTATGTTCTCATTTATGCAGTGTTTCGGCAGTCACACACGGAGTCCCAGTGTCTGTAGTCTCCTTTATAAAGATGTGCAGACAGTTCAGAATGATGTGCTCATTTATGCAGCGTTTCTGGCGGTGATAGTCCTAGTGTCTCTTGTCTCCTCTGCAAAGATGTGTTCACATTTCAGGAGTATCATGGTCCTTCACACACTCGGTCGTGTACTAGCAGACCACCGCAATCGATTCCTTTGTCAAGATGCCACAGAATGTACCAGGAAGCAAGACTCACCAACAATGTCAACCTGCAACAAAAGAACAAGGGGTAATTAGACATGGCTTTTAACCCTTTGACTCCCGCATCCTATCCATCTACTTCAAAACCTTAACCCTTTGATTCCCTCGCCCTGTCCACCAGCGTCCTGCAGGAAGCTGGTGGATAGGATGAGGGGTCTAAGGGTTAAATTTTTGCTTTACTAGCATGGCTGACAGTTCAAGATGCTGGTGGACAGTGTGCGGGAGTCAAAGGGTCAAATCAGCCAACGTGGTCAAGTGGTTAATACAGATGATTAATGACTGGGAGATCCTAGGTTCGAACCCTAATCAGTCTTAATGTTTATCGTGTGATTTATCGGTTCCGACCGACTCCTATCCAAAGGGTCGGTTGCTAAGATTGGCATCACAAACCAGTCACCGTGGTGTAGAGGTTAACGCAATTGACTACAGACTGGAAGGTTATGGGTTCGAATCCCCATCAGTCCCTTCAAAAACCATTGTGGGATTTTTCGGCTCTAACCGGCTCCTACCCAGGGTTGGGCTCATTGGGAAGACTGGGACCACACAGTCGAGTCTCATCCGCTTCATGGATTCGTCATTGAGGGTGTTGCTCAAATCTTCTGACCAGCACCGCAGGTGTCTGTATCTCTCGGGCCTGGTTGACGCCAGGATACGTTATGATGGTAGAGTATATGAAGCGTAGAATGTATGAAGCGTAGAGTACAGCCCTGTCACATAGTCTTTATCCTAGATGGAATTCCATAGCGTCATGGTTATCATCCTCATCGACATCATCATCATCGCGTTGTAAAAAAGTGTGCCAGCTTCTGTGGCCAATAAAGTGCCGCAAAAAATGGAACGAAAAACAAAGTGTGCACAAAGGTAACCTCCCTGGGTGCGATGATTTATAAAAAATAAGATAAAATAAAATAAAATGAATTGAAATAAAATAAAATAAAATAAAATAAAATAATTTAAATAAATAAAATAAGAGAAAAAAGAACAAAACAAAACAAAAAAAGAACAGAAAAGAAAAAAGATTGGGATCACACAGTTATCCACTGCATGGATATGTCATTGAGGGTGTTGCTCAAATTTACTGACGAACAAGACAGATGTCCGTATTTTTCAGGTCTGGTTGATGCCATACAACGTTTTAGAAGTAAGTGTGGGGGTGCAGCCTCGTCATCCAATCTCATCTCGAGATGGAACTCCTTAGATGCACCACTCTCATCACCAGTCTCACTTTCATGGCAGTATAAAAAATTGAGCCAGTGTCTGTGACAGTACATGCCTTTCTCTCGTTATGACCTTAGTTTCGGAGGTATTTTGGAAAACCCAAATTAATGGCCTGGGGATAATGACAAAAGAGTGGTGCAAAAAATGGAACAGCAAAAAAATTATAAAACGAACAGAGAAATACACAAAGAAATCTTTAAAAATATAAGAAAATAATAGATATAAGTTTACACACGCACCACACACACACACACACACACACACACACACACCACACACACACACCACACACACACACAAACACACACTCCACACACACACACACACACACACACACACACACACACACATACACATATATATATATATATGTATATATAATATATGTATATATACATATATCGCTTTTCAACAAATACGTGTAATGTGAACATATTCTGTTTTCCTGAAGTACGCCTAAGTTTACAAATCAAAGAAGCCAGGTCACAATGGGAAAAAAAGATAAGGGTGACGTTTATCAATATGTCCGTCAATTGAGCCTGCAGTCTACAATGGATACCAAGCATACTGCTGGCCTTGTCTACCCCCCCAATTATCATCATCATCATTATCATCATCATCATCATCATCATCATCATCATCATCATTATCACTTTCATACAGCATGGCATTGGCGATCGTGCGAATCTATCCCTTGTCGCTGCAAGTACATCTCCCACCCTCTTTGTCCTCGGCCACCCTGCAAGCCCATCCAACATTTTTTCCCTGGGTCTACCTGGTGTTCTCTTTCCCTCCAGCTTTCCTGTTTTGAAGATTCCCCTTCCTCATAAAATGGCCTGTAAATGTTGCTTGTCTTTTCCTAATCTTCTTTATTAATTATCTTCTCGTGTCTGCCTCCCTCAAGACTGACTCATTTGTTTTCTTTGCTGTCCATGGGAATCTCAACATTCTTCTCTGAAACCACATTTCAGTTGCCTCAATTTTCTTCTGACTTTGCACATCACTGATCACACTGTATATTTTCGTGTAGTGTATTTGGCAGGCTATGTTCATGCTTTCAGTCTCTCAGTTTGGCAGTTTGGTTAATAGGAATGACCCTTGCACAGGTTTGAACTTTGATGTGTGCATCAATGTTTCTTGTTTTTCTGTGCTTCTTCTTCTTTATCTCCGTGAACAGTCAATAGGAAGCCACACTAAAAATCTGTCCACCAGATTTTTCAGCTATGTTGGTTGTGAGCCAAAGCCTGGGTCTCTGCGAATGATTTCTCTGTCCATTCCGCGATTATTTTCAGTCCCTTTTGTGTTGTTGTTGTTGTTGTTTTGTTTTGTTCTTGTTTCTTTTTTGTTTTGTTTGTTTTGAGAGATGTCTTTTTTATTTTTGCTGCTTCTTTTTCTGTATTCCCTTCCGTCTTTCTTCCCAGACAGTTCCCTGGAGGACTGAGGGCTGACTTAGCAAGGCTATCTGGATCTTGTTACATGGCCATGCCAACGTTGGTTTCCTTTCATTAACTGATATGCATCAATATTTACACCTGCTGCTCATAATTATGTGCAAAGTGTGCATGTGAACGTGAAACAATATGCGATACCTTGAGCCCTTAATTTCGCAAGTGAGATAATGAATGGCTATTTCTAATAACAAAAAAAAATGAAATAAACATGTCATAGGCACGCTGTTTAGGCTGAACATCTACCGCTGACAAGATTCTTACAACAAATGCCTGTCAATCAACATCAGGAAGAGACCTCTTGAATGTTATATAGAACCAATACTGTTGTACGGATGCGAGGCGTGGACAGTCAGCAAGCAAAGACAGAACAAGATTGAGGCAGCCGAGATTTGGTTTCTAAGAAGACTGTTGAGCGTTCCATGGACAGCAAAGAAAACAAACGAGACAGTCTTGATGGAGGCAGACACAAGTAGATCACTCATAAGGAAGATTAGGAAAAGACAGGCAACATTTATAGGCCATTTTATGAGGAAGGGGGATTTGGAGCACCTGGTCACAACGGGAAAGCTGGAGGGAAAGAGAGCACCGGGTAGACCCAGGGAGAAAATGCTGGATGGACTTGCAGAGTGGCTGGGGACGAGGAGGGTGGGGGAGATGCTAGGGGTAACGAGAGATTGAGACAGATGGAAATCCATGATCGCCAACACCATGCGGCAGGGCACCTGATGATGATGATGATCTACCGCTTGTGACAGCACACGCTCCAACACGATGAAGAAGTCACTCCGCTACCCAGTACATTAGAATACATTGACAAGAGCAAGTTCGGATACATATATACAAGTAGGAATGCTAACACTGGACTATACCAAGCTATCCCTGAACAGCCCCCTGAGGGTCAAATCTCCTCAGTACAGCTGACCACATCTTCACCACACTATCGTCGCTCTATGAGATTTGTCTGTCACACCACCACCACTACCACCTCCATCACCACCAGTGTCACCCTCTCTACCCACTGAGTTCCCCTCCCCCTTGTTACCCTTACCTACCAGCGGCATCCTTTCTCTCACCCTCACCCCCACCCCCACCCCCACCCCCACCCCCACCCCATCCCACTCCCTTTACCAATTCCTCTATCATTCTGGATGGGCTTTTGGTTGGTTTGGTTTGGTTTGGTTGGTTTGGTTTGGTTTGTAAGCTGCTGCAGCAGAAAAGCGAGTTCGCAGAAAAGGGATGACAGCCAACAGGCCAGCAACAGCATGCACATGCGACCGCTGCGACAGAGACTGCCTCTCGTGCATTGGTCTCTACAGTCACAGGCGACGCTGCTTGGACCAAGCAGACAGCCCATCTAGACTATTAGAACGGATGTACTTTGTCCATGGCCAGCCATGACCGAGGGAGGCCTACTGTACTGGTTGGTTTGGTTGGTTTGGTTTGGTTTCGTTTCGTTTCGTTTCGTTTTAGTTCATTTCTGATTAGCTTGACAAAAATGTCTATACTTTTTCTCTCAATACTTTACTTTTTGACAAGACGTATGTGCTGTGGTGTATGCACTTTGTCTTGAGTGTGTGTGTGTGTGTGTGTGTGTGTGTGTGTGTGTGTGTGTGTGTGTGTGTGTGTGTGTGTGTGTGTGTGTGTGTGTGTGTGTGTGTGTATGTGTGTGTGTGTGTGATTTCTGTTTTGACGTGTGAGTGATTTTTATTTGAACGCTGAGAGTCACTTTGGACATTGGGGTTTGTTCTATGAGGATTAGTCACGCTCAGGTGATTCCATACACCTAAAATGAGCCAACAACTATCTGGAAGACGTTCTCAGCCCTGCAAAACTCTATGCGCTGGCAAAGTCTTGAAATGGGAATAGAGTGAGGCGGGGGGGGTGGGGGTGGGGTTGGATCTATGAAACGCCAAGCTGGCAACACCAGAATAATGGTAACAATAAGATGGGCGATGAACAGGCCAGTTCTAAATGTTGCGGGCTGGAATTGAACTGGAGATAGCCGATGTTGAAGCCCACAGATCTATGAAAAGAAATCAACCAAGAATCCAAACTGATTCAGATTGAAGATAATCATTGCTATTGTCATGCTTTAAATCATCGCTCTAGTCATGCAGGGTTTCAACCTTCGTATATATTGATAGTCATTTCGTTTTTACAACGCAAACAGTCCAACTCCAAAACATACACCTTACATTTTTACATAACTGTAAGTCATAAATACATTTTGACCTTTTCCAGACCAGTCGAAGGGTCCCTACGGAAACAGTCGGCAGATTATGCATTTATCATACAATCATTATAACCACACTAACTTACCAGTGCCAGACATGGACCTACACGACATCCAGACAGGAAGATCACAACCTGTGAGATGAGATACTCATTAGAGCATCAGGCAAGAGTAAAATGAGATACTGAAGTGAAACGAAAAGATCCGAGAGATGTGGAAAACTTCTCTGAGTGGTATCGCTAGCTGTATGTTTGGTGTACTACAACTGTTTTTTTTCCATGTTGTCTTGGCTAATCTCTCTCTCGCTCCTCTCTCTCTCTCTCTCTCTCTCTCTCTCTCTCTCTCTCTCTCTCTTTGTCTCTCTCTCTCTCTCTGTGTTCTCTCTCTCTCTCTCTCTCTCTCTCTCTTTGTCTGTCTGTCTCTCTTCTCTCACTCTCTGTCTATCTCTCTATCTATCTATCTTTCTTTCTTTCTACCTGTCTCTGTCTCTGTCTCTGTCTCTCTCTCTCTCTCTCTCTCTCTCTCTCTCTTTCTCTCTCTCTCTGTTGACCGCCAGTCTTTCTCCTTCCCGTCCTGCCTCTGTGTCTGTCTCTGTCTCTCTGTATCCGTGTCTGTCTGTCTGTCCGTCTGTCTCTCTCTTTCTCTCTTTTCTCTCTCTCTCTCTCTCTCTCTCTCTCTCCTCTCTCTCTCTTTCTAATATATATATATATATTTTCTTCTTAATATTATTATTATATATATATACGTTCCCTCCCCCTCTCTCTCTTTGTGACAGAGCCAGAATTTCTTCGCAGCTTAATCTAGTTCACAATTATCATACAACTTAAAGGTACGAGTACATTGACACTTAACAATCACATAGTGCCTGAACGTTTTTTTTTTTCGTTTTTTTCTAATAACTATCATCGTTATCAAATATTAGATTTTCTGCATTGTGCTTTCAATTCCAGACGACATGGAACAGCAGTTAGGTTTCACAACAGACTATCGTCAATAAGATGATGGGTCACTCAGTATGCATGCGGTCAAGCACAAACCTGAAGTCTAATATCTCTTCAACCAGCTGTGTCCGTGTCCACACAACCGTGAAACAAATCAGCAGGAATTCCCACCGACAGATTGGGAAGATAGTATACACTTTAGACGGGCGTAGGACAAGGCTGTTTAATTAATAGATAAATCAAGTCCGGCTTGATCGTAAACCCGCCATGTTCAAACGAACTAAGATGAGCAGCTTAAAAGCAGAGTCCAGATATGGATCATGTGTAGTAATTATGTTTCCAGTATCTCATAAACAGGAATTGATTGGATAGGGCCGTGTGCGTAAGTGCATGATATTGTTGTGTGCTATCTCATATCGTGTCACAGATCGAGTTTTATCTTTTGTTTGTTCGATGTTTTTATATGGGGAACATCAGTACGACCTGTTCAGCTTTGTGAGGGGGAAGAAAGATGGGCAGATGGTTAATGACTGATTTAAATTATCATTATCTAAAATATGGTCAATTTAAACAACATTTCTGTCTCTGTTTCTCTGTTTCTCTGTTTCTCTGTCTCTGTCTTCTCTCTCTCTCTCTCTCTCTCTCTCTCTCTCTCTCTCTTTCTTTCTTTTTCGCTCTCTGTCTGTCTGTCTGTCTGTCTGTCTCTCTGTCTCTCTCCGTCTTTCTCTCTCTTTGCAGGAAGCTGGTGGATAGTGTGAGAGAGTCAAAGGGTTAAGTTTTTGCTTTGCTAGCATGGTTAACGATGCAGGATGCCAATGGACAGGGTGCGGGAGTCAAAGGGTTAAACATTGGCCTCACACTACCCATCTTGTCGTTCCCATCATTCAGTTAGTTTATTGATTTATACGTCCTCTTCGCCTATCATCATTTAAAAACCTTGCGAACGCATAGGGTTTTGCGCAGGCTCAAGGAGTCTGCTAGATAATTATTGGAAGAGTTAGACAGAGCAATATGGAACTGTCTGAGTGATATGAATACTTTTTGAACAAACTCCAAACACACTTTATACTAGTTTGCATCAGACGACCGGTCTTTATTCCAGAAACTGTGATCATGTCCTAGAACTGTCAGGTACACAATGGACATTTGGCTAGGGATACAGAAAGAATGAATATTAGCGAGTGAGGTATGAGCATGAGAATATGAAAAAAAAAAACGCTGGTAGTGGAGGTAGTGGTTGTAATCGTATCAGTAGTGATAGTAACAGTAAGTGATACTAATAGTAGTGATAGTGGGTGGCGGTGGTGGTGGTGATCGTGATGGTGGTGGTGGTGTAGTGATGGTGGTGGTAGTGGTGGTGGTGGTGGTGTTTCTGCTGGCTATTTCTGATGTGCATCTGCCGTCTGGTGAGATGACCATTCTCAAATATTTAAAACTCATCGACCTGTCTCAAAGTTGTGCTAGGGTCGATTAAGGCACAAAATCCCACTGTTTGTTTTGTTTGTTTGTTTGTTTTGTTTGTTGTTTTGTTGTGTTTTTGGGGTGGTGGAGGGAGACCAATCGTTATTCGAAGTCACAGTCTCCCAGTCAGTAGTCTGTTGCTTAACCACTCGGCCACGGTGACTGGTTTATAGACAAATATCATCTCTGTCACATCTTTAACACACAAGCACTCAACAACCTCCCTCGACACCTGTGACCTGGCACAGGACAAAAGATATCTCTGTTCACAGGACCGCTAAAGTACATGGTCAGCAGGTAGTTTTAGTCTCAGTTTCTCAAGATGACATCTCCACCCTCGGATTCATCACCACCATCATCATTAAGTGCCCTGCTGCATGACGTTGGCGATCATGACCTTTTGTATGTATCTATCCCTTGTTGCCGCATGCACATCTCCCGACCTCTCTGTCCTCAGCCACCCTGCAAGTCAGTCCAATATTTTCTCCCTGGGTCTACTAGGTGCTCTCTTTCCTTCCACCTTTCCTGTTGTGGCCAGTTGTTCTAATTCTCCCTTTCCTCATCAAATGGCCTATAAATGTTGCTTGTCTGTTCCTGATCTTCCTTATGAAAATCTATTTGTGTCTGCCCCCATTAAGATTGTCTCGTTTGTTTTCTTTGCTATCCATGGAACTCTCAACATTCTTCTCAGAAACTACATCTCGGCTACCTCAATCTTGTTCTGAATGAATTCCATAATTATCCACTTACGTCACAAGTGCCTAGTGATGGAAAAGATCCAGAATGATCATGACACAAGCTTTAACACTTTGATTCCTATACTCTTCCCACCAGCTCCCTGCACTGTCAACCATACAAGCAAAGCAAAAACTTAACTCTTTGATTTCTTCACCTTATCCACCAGATTCCGGCAGGAAGCTGGTGGACGGGGTGATGGAGTCAAAGGGTTAAGTTTTTGCAGTTGGTGGATAGGGTGCGGGAATCAAAAGGGTTAAACTTGCACATGGACCCATGAGCTAGCCAGAAACCTATAGAGTAGAATGGACCTTGCTGCCTGAAACACCAGCACTAACCAAATATCCTGCAGTGATAGTAAAACCTTCAAATCACACAGCATCTCCCTGTCTGTGGAGGAAAATGGCTGAATGGTTCAGACGTTCGCCTGCCAATAACTAAACTCGGGGTTCAAGGATTCGTTCACCGATGAGGCCTTGATTTTTCTCCTCAGTTTGACCGAAGAATCGAACTGAACGTCTAGTCCTTTGGAAGAGGACGAAAAAAAACGAGTCGGTCCCGTGTGCCCTCTGGCCCACGCACGTTAACAAATTCCATGACAGTTGAAAATCGTAAACTTCATGGCATTCGCCTGGCTGCCCTAGCATAAAATATTGATGAGATAGGTTTATTTCCAAGGTCCATCCCCTTCATGCCCAATTAGCTTTCTTGTCTTTCTGAACCCTTGGCAAAAAAAAAAGAAGAAAAAACAAACACACACACACACTTACACACACACGCATACACACGCACACATACACACACACACACACACACACTCGCACACACACACACACACACACACACACACACACACACACACACACACACACACACACACACACACACACACACACACACACACACATTTCTTGCCTCTGTCTCTATTCTTCCATCTCTCTCAAAGATAGCATACGCTGTTACTATTTTTCTTCCTCGTGCATTCAGTCTGAAATATTGATTTATCGGCATGTTTATACACACACACACACACACACACACACACACACACACACACACACACACACACACACACACACACACACACACACACGCACACACACACACATGCACATACATTCACACACACACACACACACACATTCACACGCACACACACGCACACGCACTCACGTGCACATTCACACACACACATGTGCACACACATACGTGTATGTTATATATATATATATTTATATATCTATACATATATATATATATGTATATACATATATATCTATACTTATATATTATATATATGTGTGTGTGTGTGTGTGTGTGTGTGTGTGTGTGTGTGTGTGTGTGTGTGTGTTGTGTGTGTGTGTGTGTGTTTGTGTAGACATATGAGACAGGGTCAAAAGGTGCTTTGGGGTGACTTTCCTAGTTCAAATCATTGCAACTAATTTTCTTGCCTTTGCACATCCTGAACAATCCTAGATATTGACCTGTAAATTTCAAATCAAATAGCAGACATGAATTCATGGAAGTTGAACAAATCATTTATTAAGCCATTCAAGTTTATATTTACACTTTTACTCAAATTTCAGTCTTCCTTTTACAGATAGGTATAGAAGGCTGAGAATAAAGTTTGGTTTAAAAAGTTTGGTGTTAAACCAATGGTTGTACCTATGTATGTAATTGTTAGTTTCTTATCAAGGTTACTCACTAGTTTATAGTTTCATTTTAGTTCTTTTTTCTTTTTGCGTAATTTTGTCATATATTCTGCAATATTAATGCGTAAATATAAGGTTTCATTCGTGACACTTTTGTGTCACAGGCCTACAGTTCTTTGATCAATAACTTGGGGGAAAATGATTAAAAAACATGATGAAATAGGGCTTTTCAAGTTTTATGCATAAAACTATCTGAATAGAACTCATCAGCATTGCAATCAAATGGATACTTTGGAGTTTTTAGCGTTCGTGTGACACATGTCACGGATGAAACTATCACAGGGTCCACCTCAGACCGTATTGTTAGACGGGTAAGTAAGGTTTGCGTAATGATCACGCCATCCATGATTAGACTGGTTACTCAACATTTTCCACCGACCTAGTCCCCCTCAGACCGTATCGTTACACGGTATGTAAGGTTTGCGTAATGAAGATCACGCCATCCCTGATTTAACTGGTTACTCGGCGTTTTCCACCGACCTCTAAAGGAGGAGGGGGGAAGAATATTCAAATATTCAAGCCCTATCTTACACGGGTACGTAAGGTTTGCGTAATGAAGAGCACGCCATCCATGAATTAACTGGTTACTCAACATTTTCCACCGAGCAGGATCTAACGCTCACATTGGTCTTATCCAACTATAGAGGGTAGGTTATCTAGTACACAAAAGGTTTCAGCAAATACCAACGTCCAAGCGAAAAGTCCAGAGTGTTGAATAACAGCCAGGGCCGCCAGGTGCCAAAGATTGCTTGGTTATTCAAATTTCGATGTCCAATGAAAGAGGTTAGTTATTCAAATTTCGATGTCCAATGAAAGACAGATGGGAAGGTTTTGTGACAGAAACAACAGAAACGCACTGTATAAAAGCCAGAAAGTCAATCACTATAGGATTCACCCATTCGATTACCACCCAGCCAGAGACCTTCCAACCTATCTTAGAGGTATGTAATCCCACGTCTCATTTTATACTTTAGTTAGGATAGGGATAGAAGTAGGTAGTATGTTTGATTTTTTCCACAAAGCAAAGTATAGAGTAGGACATAAGAAAGTGTTCAGCATTCTAGTGATATGCAAGTTCTGATGATTCGTAGTGCATCTTAGGATTTTAGGAATATTAGGACCCAGGACAGTAGGAATGGTGAAACACGTTTATGCTGAAGTTGACTGCTTAAATAAATACGTCGTAGTTATTAATCTATGTGTGGACTGCTTATGAGAATCATGTGGTTAGTGCATTTCTTCTCGTCACTCTCCTTCCTTGTTGTGTGTGTGGCTTCTAAGTAGAGAAACAATTCTTCATATACATCCCCAATGCACCTTCCTGTTACACATGACACAAACCAACTATCCTTCCCGTGATACAAATGTCCTTCCCGCGATAAAACTATGCCCTATAAAGTATGAGCTACTGCCTCTGGAAAAGCCAAATGATTTGTTCAACCACCATGAATTCATGTCAGCTATTAGATTTGAAATTGAAAGGTCAATATCTGGGATTGTTCAGGCTGACTACACACCACACACACACACACACACATATATATATATATATATATATATATATATATATATATATATATATATGTATATATATATATAAATGTATTTATATATATATACCTAGAGGTGGGCATTGCAATGGGCTGTGCAATCTCTCCCATACTGTTCATGTTGGCAATGGAAGTCATCTTGAAAGCTGCAATGAAGAGTTCAGGTCCAGTGAATCTGGGAGATGGATACCAGATGCCTCCTCTGAAAGCTTTCATGGATGACACAACAGTCTTGTCCATGGATGAGGAAGAGACACACCAAATCTTAAAGCAGCTGGATGAGCTGGTGGCCTCTTCAAGAATGAGGTTCAAACCTAAGAAATCCCGAAGTCTCTCACTGCGAAAAGGAAAAGTGGCAGATTCAGTCAAATTCATGGTAGCCAACCAAGCCATCCCCACTGTCACAGAAGAGCCAGTAAAAAGTCTCGGAAGATGGTATGATGACTCCCTGAAAGACACACAAAGGGGATGTGAAACCAAGCAAACAGCAGAAGAAAGCCTGAAGAAAATAGATAACTGCGGACTGCCAGGCAAATACAAAGTCTGGTGTCTACAGTTCATGCTGATACCAAAGCTGCTGTGGCCACTGCTAATCTATGACATTTGCACCAGCACAGTCGAAGCAATGGAAGCCAAAATCAACAAATACACAAGAAAATGGCTCGGTGTCCCACCTGGTCTCACTGATGTTGCATTCTACTGTCGTCAAGCAATGCTGAAGCTACCTCTCAAATCCATAGTGGAGGAATACAAAGTTGGAAAAGCAAGACTGTTGAGCATGCTGGAGGAATCGGAAGACAATATCGTGAGATCAGTTCATCCAAAGCTGAGAACTGGCAGAAAGTGGTAAACAATGCCAAGAGAAACCTCAGCATCAAAGAAATAATTGGACACACGCAAACCAACAGACAGGGACTGGGAGCAACAAAAATGCAGTGGTGGTCCAAAGCCAAAGGGAAGGAAAAAAGAGACATGATCATACAGGAGTTGAAGGAAGAAGAAGATGTCAAAAGAGTGCAGAAGGCAGTCCAGCAAGGTCAACAGGGGCAATGGACAACATGGGACAGTGCACTCCAAAGAAGTCTCAGCTGGAACGATATGTGGCACATGGCTCCTCTAAGGATAAGCTTCCTCCTCAGATCTGTATATGACCTGCTCCCCTCGAATGCAAACTTAGTGAAATGGGGAAAGCAGACGACCCAGCATGTCCGCTCTGTCAGAAGAAACAAACAGTGGAACATGTCCTAAGCTCTTGCAAAGTAGCGCTAGCCCAAGGAAGGTATACATGGAGGCACAACCAAGTTCTGAAAGTGATCACAGATGTGGTTAGCGAAAAAACCATGACCCCAAACGCACCAATTGCTATGACAACGTTCTACAAAGCAGGAGGGAAACAGGTCTGGCCCGAAAGGCTATGACAACCAGCACATTGCCAAAGGGTCTTCTGGATGGAGCAGTCGACTGGGAGTGTACAGCAGACCTCCCAGAGTGGAGAAATTACCCAGATGTCATCAGCAAGACAGGCATGAGACCAGACATCGCTCTCCACTCTGACTCCTCGAAACAAGTGATTCTGATAGAACTCACTGTGCCATACGAAAGCAGAATGGAAGAAGCACATATCTACAAGACCGAAAAATACGCCGGTCTTGCCAGCACCCTGAAGAAAGAAATGGTCTGCGGGTCAAAATCTTCGCCATAGAGGTCGGGGCAAGAGGGTTTGTGGGCACCTCCGCTTATGATCTCATGAAACAACTCGCCATTTCTGGGAAGAAGAGGACTAGAGCCCTTAAAGCGATGGCAGAGGCAGCAGAAAGGAGCTCAAGCTGGATCTGGGCAAGGAGGAACCAAAAAAGTGAACTTCATAAGGATTAAATTCCCAACAGATGATGTGTGCCCCGTTAGCACATTGGTAAAACCGCGTACCGCAGTTCTGAAGCGCAGAATCGCCCAGGTTCGCTCCCCGGCGTGGGAAAAAAAAAAAAATAGACAACAGCAGAAGGGCATCCAGGCCCGGCCCCCCGAGAGTGTAAGGAATTCAGGGCCGAAACACTTGTCTAAAGGGGGTTACTTCTCTGAAGACCTTCTGTTGTCTAGCTCTCCCTAGAGTTTCTTTCTACCTATATAACATACATGTATGTGTGTGTGAGGGTGCACGTGTGTGCGTGTGCGTGTGCGTGTGTGTGCGTGTGAATGTGTGTGTGTGTGAATGTATGTGAATGTATATATTATATATTATATATATATATATGATTATATGTTTATATATAACTACACACTCACAAGCACACACCACACACACACACGCACAGACGAACATAAGCACACACAGAGACACACGCACACACACACACGCGCGCACACACTCACTCACTCACAGAAACACACACACACACACACACACCACACACACACACACACACACACACACACACACACATCTCTTGCCATTCCATCCTTCAGTACACGGTAGACGAACACGCTTCCTCTTTACAGTAGGTAAGGACGGGCATGGTAGTCAAGCAGGCAGACATCGAACTTCCTATCACAAGTATCTGGGTTCAATCCTCCTAAACACCTCCGCCTGGTGAGATAACGGGTGGTGATTTTTCCCATCGTCCAGATCAATATGTGTGCAGCCTGCCGGTGTGTAAACATCCCCCTTTAAGACAGTTTGATGAGTTTAAATATCTGGGAACGGTCATCTCACCAGACGGCAGATGCACATCACAAATAGCCAGCAGAATCGGCCAAGCCAAAACGCATTCAAGAAGATGTTCTTACCAATTAACATAAACAAGAGAGTTCTTGAATGTTACATTGAACCGATACTGTTGTACGGTTGTGAGGCGTGGACTGTCAACACGCAAAACCGGAACAAGATTGAGGCAGCGGAAATATGGTTTCTAGGAAGAATGTTGAGAGTTCCATGGACAGCAAAGCAAAACAAACGAGACAGTCTTGATGGAGGCAGACACAAGAGGATCATTGATAAAGAGTAATAGGAAAAGGCAAGCAACATTTATAGGACATTTTATGAGGAAAGGGGAATTAGATCACCTGATCACAACAGGAAAGCTGGAGGGAAAGAGAACACCAAGTAGATCCAGAGAGAAAATATTGGACGGAGTTGCAGGGTGGCTGAGGACAGAGAGGGTGGAAGATGTACTTGCAGTGACAAGGGATAGATTCGTATGGAGGGCCATGATCGCCAATGCCAAGCGGCAGGGCACATGATGATGATCATGATCATGATCATGATGATGACGATGACGATGACGATGATGATGATTATGATGATGAGTCACAACAGGAAAGCTGGAAGGAAAAAACAGCACCAGGGGGACTAGGGAGAAAATACTGGACGGATTTCCAGAATGGTTGAGGACAGAGAGGGTGGGAGTTGTAATCGCAGCTTCAAAGGATAGATTCGTATGGAGGGCCATGATCGCCAAAGCCATGCGGCAGGGCACATGATGATGATGATATTGTATGTACCATAGTTTGTTAGAAGGAGCCTGCAGGCCTGGTAACTCTGACTTCACCCCTGTAAGTGTTCTGTAAGAGTTATGATGCCTTTACCTCACGGCCATAAGACGTACATTGTGAGCATAGGAGGGCCCTTATCCGTCTGATGACTCACGTAAGGGACATGAGCTTTTTGTGTTCAGAAATGTTTTGTTGTTGCTGTTGGTGGTGGTGGTGGTGGTGCGGTGATGGTGGTGGGGTGGGGGTGTAGTGGTGGTGGTGGTGTTATGATGATGGTGGTGTGGTGGTGGTGGTGGTGTGATGATGATGTGGTGTGGTGGTGGGTGGTGGTGTGGTGATATTGGCGGTGATGATGTAGTGGTGGTGGTGGTGTGATGATGATGGTGGTGTGGTGGTGGTGGTGGTGGTTTGTTTATTTTATTTTGTAGCCTTGCCAACGGCTCTCGCTCCTGACAGAGAACATCGTCAAGCGGTCCCGGATTGCTTATTCGTCCAGTTTATTTCGTAGCTAACCTCACTATCTGCAACCTGTGGTCATCCGCCACTTGCTGTCCACTGGGTCAGTCTATGGTCGTCGCCCTGTCATAAAGTTGGAGGTAGTCTCTTTCCTATTTGGTACACTAGTCAAGGCGTTATGGTTTCAGTGACAGTCATAGTGTTGTTGTTGGTTCCCTGTGTCTGTGTCCATTGTCTGTGCACAGTGTTGTGAGTCGAACTGAGAATAGCGCTATACAAAAGTCTATTTATTGTCATTAGTAGTAGTAATAGTAGTAGTAGTAGTAGTAGTATCATTATATATTATTATTATCATTTATTATTATTATTATTATTATTATTATCATCATTATCACCATCATCATCACCATTATTATATTATTATCATTATTATTATTATTATTATTATTTATTATCATCATCATTATTATCATTATCATCATCATCATTATTGTTACTATTATTATTTATTATATATTATATTAATATTATTATTATTATTATCAATACTATTATCAATATTATTATTATTTTTACATCACGGCCCAGGTCAGTCACAGCTGGGAGATTGAGCAATCCTGATTTCCATCCTGTTGTATAACGCTTGGTTGTACAGACGGAAATCTCTAATTGCTGTTATTTCCGTTGTATTCTGACACTGCGTAATGATAAGTTGTGTAGATGGAGGTTCTGATTATGTTAACCTTTTTTACTTCCGCAACCTATCCACCAAATGCAAAAACTTAACCCTTTGACTCCCTCACCCAGCAGGGAGCTGGTGGATAGAATGAGTGAGTCAAAAGGTTTCTTTTTTGCATTGCTAGCATGGTTGACGATGCAGGAAGCTGGTGGATAGGGTGAGGGAGTCAAATGGTTAATATCAGTTTTTCATTGGATTATATAATGATAGAGATTAAGATTATTCTGTATAAGATTATTCTCGTCTCGGTTTATTGTATAATGATCAATCTTATTGTATAATGATCAATCTATGTATATGACAATTTATTGTATAACAATCAATCTTAGATCGGTGGTATGAGGGAAACAACCAGTCTTCTGCTTTATGCGGGGACAAAATAGTGGGCCTGTAGACTTAAGTTCTTCTGATGTATCTGCCTACAGCTTTCAACCAAACCAGAATGGACACAGTGACACGAGGGACTGAAAACCAAATCATTCACCAGCAGAAACAACAGCAAAGTCAGGTATACATGAACATACGTTTATCAAGACGTCTTCAAACAGATACACAGTCTCGCAGTGCTGTATATAAAGTTCTAGGATCAGACCACCTTGTCTTTTGTCTTACTGGGATGGAAACTGACAGCTGTGTGTGTGTATAAGCTAACAGAACATTCCAGAATTTCACGGAACACAATTCAAACAGGAATGTATTGAAGACATATCATTTTCTTGTCCAGCAGGGATTTTCCCCTTCACTCCCCCCCCCCCCTTCCTGTCCTCTGTGTCGGTATGTACGTGCTTTGTACCCTACAGTTGATTTGAGGGGTTTTCTTTTTTTGTTTGTTTGTTTGTTTGTTTGCTTGTTTGTTTTTCCTTTCTTTTCTTTGTTTTTTTTTTGTTTTGTTTTTTTGTTTTTTTTTGTTTGTTTTTTTTTTGGGGGGTGCATTGTGAGTAAAATAATGTTTGAGTGAACGATGACGGTATGTGCTTTGATTTGATTCATATATCAACACAGCGGTTTATATATAGCATTAGTATTGTTGTTGTTGTTGTTGTTGTTGTTGTTGTTGTTGTTGTTGTTGTCGTCGTTGTAATGGTACAGCAGCAGCAACAGCAGTACTACAACTAGTAGTAGTAGCAGTAATCCTACCGTTAGTAGTAGTAGAAGAGGAAGAAACAGCACCACCACCAGTAGTAGTTACTGTTGTTACTGCTGTAGTGTAGTAGGAGGAGGAGGAGGAGTAATTGTAGTAATAGCAGCAGCAGTAATAATAATTTTTGTAGTAGCAGCAGCAGTAGTAGTAGTAGTAATACAGCAACAGTAGTAGTAGTAGTAGTAGTAGTGGTAGTAGTAGTAGTTGTTGTAGTTGTGGTGGTAGTAATAGTAGTAGTAGTGGTGGTAGTAGTAGTAGTGGTGGTAGTAGTAGTAGTAGTGGTGGTGGTGGTAGTAGTAGTAGTAGTAGGAGGAGGAGGAGTAGTAGGAGTAGGAGTACACCAATTTTAAGACGTGAACAGCATGCATAATTGTATACCCAAGAATTTTACAGATTACAGACCATTTTAAACTAAATCTGTGTACGTGAAAAGGATGAATTTACACCAATGACTTTGTCTTCTAGACTTTTACAAAAGAACGTTGCTCAGAACAGAGTTTAGTGAGGTACGGTTAACACAGAAACACCGCGTATTTATTTACACCATTTTATTCTTAAATCTAGCAGAAGACTACGGTTTGTACTGAACTACATTGAAAGAGAGAAGAGTGGCAGAATGGTTCAGACGTTCGCCTGCCAGTAACTAAACTCGAGGTTCCAAGGTTCGCTCCCCGTTGAGGCCTTGACTTTTCTTCTCAGTTTAACTGGAAAATCGAACTGAACGTCTAATCCTTCGGAAGGGGACGAAAAATGAGACGGACCTGTGTGCCTTCTGACTGCGCATGCTAAAGATACCACGGCAGCTGAAAATCGTGAATAGCAGGACATTGCCGGGCTGCCTCGGTAAAAAACATTGGAGAGATATGTTGATTTCCCAGGTTCCACTCTTTGAAGACCAATTAGCCTTCCTGCCTCTCTGAAGTCTTGGTAAAGAAATTCTGAACATGAATATGAATTTCAACGGAGAGGGGATGGGCGCAGCCCTCGAGGTGCTGGCCCCAGGAAAAGTTGAGGTCTCAGCCACCTCAATCCCCTACGACCCCAGGGTTATGGAACTATCTAGGTAGGACCTCAGGACCTGGCCAGCTCGTGGGTTTATGTGCGGGCTTAAGGCTTGTGCCGTGATCATTCTGGATCTTCTCCATCACGTCACCTGTGACGTTAATGCATATGGAATTAATTCCGAGCGCGTAGACGTCATCTTGAGAGACTGAAATTGAAACTGTGAGGATTGTGCGTTAACATCACTTCACCATAAAATCTTAGGAATGGACCCCAAGCAGCTTGGAGAATACGCGCAGGATGGAAATGTATGGCATGCCCTGACGCTCAATGCAGCCTTTACTGGCAATACAGGCCATTGAATTCAGTGAGTGGTTATAACCAATCATCTCTTACCTTACAATCTAAATACCACGACCACGCTCCAACTTTAGTGGGTTGGCTCTACTAGCCATCTTCAAAAAAGACTAACTCTACATCATACCACACATGTGCACACAAAAATTCCTTGTGCACATGACACAAAAAACATCTGCACACATTACCCTGTGCACATGACAGAACCTCTTAAAAACATAACAGAAAAATAATCCACAATAACCGGCACTGCGGTGCTCTCCCATTATGAAACTCTCGAGTTGAAAGTTACGTTTCAGATTTATTTTGTGACAGATGGTAGGAAGCAGGTGTGTTTTCGTTTGGTCAACAAGTGTAGTCGTTTTCACCGTAGTGGCGGGCACAGTACGGTGAGTGTGTTTTGTAACGATCATCGGATGATTATCAGTTATATTGTATAATCACTTGTCGCAGCGCTGGGGGAAAAACCGGAGTGGAGAGGGAGCTTTCGTTTCGGCGACGTTGTGTTTACAGTGATTAACATGTTTATGTCGAGCGTATTTGTTAAAGACATAATTGTGTATATTTTCTTGTGTGATTAAAGCAGAGGCAGACCAAGGAAGATCCGGATCGATGGTGTAAGGGAGGCCATCACGTCGTCACACAGTATTTCTCTACTCCAGACTTTCTAGCTGACTGCTGACCGTCAACAGTTTCTCTGGTCGACATCCATGACGGTACAGGACGGTACGAGTGGGGACAAATTTAAGAACACAAAGAGATATGGAAACTACAGTTTGAGAGTATAAATGTGTGTGTGTGAGGGGTGGTAGGGGGTGATGGACGGACGGACGGATGAACGGACGGACGGATGGAGGGAGGGAGGGAAGGAAGGATGGACGGACGGCCGGACGGCCAGAAGGATGGAAGGAAGGATGGACGGACGGATGGACGGATGGATGGATCGATAGATCAATCAATCGATCGATCGATGGAAAGATGGATGGATCGATGGATGGCTATATGTTTGGATGGATGGATGGATGGATGGACGGACGGACGGACGGACGGACGGATCGATGGATGGATAGATCGATCGATCGACCGATCGATCGATGAACGGAAAGATGGATCGATTGATGGCTAGCTAGCTGGTTGGATGGATGAATGGATGGATGGATGGACGGATGGACGGATAAATGAACTGAACGCCCACCCTAACAGACAAGAAAAGGATGGACGGATGGACGGATAAATGAACTGAACGCCCGCCCTAACAGACAAGAAAATGCATAAAGATGGGGGGGTGTGAGAGGCGTACAGTGGCGCTGAATCTGTCAGGGACTTGAAAGTTTAAAGAGGGAAGGTTTGTCGTTGATTCTGTGAATGGACCAGAGAAGATGGAATGGATGTGTGAAGAGCCAGATCATTTCAATACATTTTCCTCAGAGCTTTTTTCCAATTTTCTGGAGTCTAGACAGAAGATCGAAAACTATGTATGCAGACTTCGCAGCAGCATAACGGCAGCGCAGTGTAGACCAAACACCGTGAGTATACCCGTTTTTGAAAAACGTTGCATGGAAGGGGATAAAAGGTGGTAAGTTTATAAAAAAATTGAAAATGCGAACTACATATTAAAAATCCTGAAAATCTCATATACATACTGGGAAAAAAAGTCAAATGGTAGGCGAAAGAAAAGGGCATGATAAAAACGTGAGTGGGTAAGTGGGTGAGTGGGTGAGTGAGTGAGTCAGTCAGTCAGTCAGTCAGTCAGTCAGTTAGTCAGCCAGTTGGTCAGTCAGTCAGTTAGTCAGTCAGTCAGTCTCTTTCACTCTCTGGTCTCTCTCTATATGTATATTTCTCTCTCTCTGTATTTCTCTCTCTCTCTTTCTCTCTCTCTCTCTCTCCCTCTCTCTCTCTCTCCCTCTCTCTCTCTCTCTTACTCTCTGGTCTCTATTTCTCTCTGTATTTCTCCCTCTCTTTCTCTCTCTGTCTCTCTCTGTCTCTCTCTGTCTCTCTCTGTCTCTCTCTGTCTCTCTCTCTCTCTCTCTCTCTCTCTCTCTCTCTCTTTGTCTCCCCTCTTTCTCTGTAGTGAAGACAAACCAGGAAGTCCCAGGCTCAGAAACCAGGGAGAGATTTAGACCGACAGAGAGAATATAGGCACAAAATAGACAGATTATATGCAGGCAGTCAGATAGAAGGACAACAGACAGACAGAGAACAGACATAGAATAGACAGGACAGATAGACAGAGATTAGACAGAGAGAAAATAGAGAACAGACACACAGATAATAAAGAACAGATAGTGAACAGAGACAGATGCACAAAGAGAGATAACAGACAGAACAGACAGCGAGTTGAAACAGAACAGACACAGAGCAGACAGATAGAGAATAGACAGAGAACAGACATAAGACAGGCACAGAACAGACAGAGATCAGACAGGCAAACAGAGAGCAGACAGACACAGCATTGACAAAAGACAAAGACAGGACAGACAGAAAACAGACCGTCAGAGAACAGGGAACACACAAGTAAAGACAAGAAAGCCAATAGACAGACAGAGCACTGACAAACACAGACGATAGACAGACAAACAATAGACAGACAGAGAATGGACAGAGAAAACGACAGACAGGCGACAGGCATTACGGAAAGTGAGAGAAGATACATACAGACAGACAGACAGACAGACAGACAGACAAAAGAAGAGACAGAAACAGTTGAAAATAATGAGAAGAATTAACTCCAACACGACGATAATGAAACCAGAAAGAAAGAAGAAATCAAGAAGCAAGAGAGAGGGATATATGAAAAGACAGTGAAGGAAAGAAGAACAAGGAACGACACATTGTCAAAGTTCCCCACAGTGTCACTGTCAGTTTCAGTTTCTGAAGAGAACGTTTCCATGTCTGGAACAAATTCCATATGCTCTGACACCATAGATGCCATGTGATGGAGAAGATCCAATTATAATAATAATAATAAATCACTTTTATATGGCGCTATTCTCCAATAAAGAAGTGAAAACCCGAATCGAAAACGCCATCGGGCCGTATGAAGACCTCCTGACCTCAGTGAAAAGACGCAAACTGAGGTGGTACGGGCACGTCACACGATCATCTGGACTGGCCAAGACCGTCTTGCAGGGAACAGTTCAGGGAGGGAGACGAAGAGGCAGACAGAGAAAAAGATGGGAAGACAATATCAGAGAGTGGACTGGCCTTGAATGGAATATCATTCTGCGGGAAGCTGAGGACCGTGAGGAGTGGAGGAAGTTGGTTGCAAAATCTTCAGTGGTGCCCCAACGGTCAACCAGACTACGGGACTGATGATGATGATGATGATTCTCCAACACATAGGTAAAGACTCATTGCACTTTACACTAATTAATTCATTTTCCCAATCAGCCCTATGCCTAGTGGTCAATTAAAACTCCCACTCCTAATCCCCCTCCCCCAACACACACATATCTGTTGCAAGAAAGTACTAATGTATACATTACTGAACCAGAAAGATAAAAAAAATTATGTTTCATTATTGGTAGTATTTATCAAAAAGATGAGTTTTGAGGCCATTTTGACAAATTATAGCAGTCCGCCACGTAGATTTTACTGAATCCATTAGTCATTACTACTTTATAACACCTACACGTATGGAATCACTGTATGCACCATTGTTTACACTTATTTGTGTCGTAGCGGTAAGTAACACAGTCAGTCGCTGATGAGGCCGGGTCACGGCGACAGCGCTACGACACAAGTAAGTGTAAACAATGGTGCATACAGTGATTCCATACGTGTAGGTGTTATAAAGTAATAATGACTAATAGTTTTGAGGCCCGCCTTGAAAGAAGAGAGAGGTGATGAACAGCGGAGAGAAAAAGGCAGATCGTTCCAAACTGCTCATTGGCGCAAATCCTATCACCTGTGCATAAGTCCTCCACTACAAGGTGATGGGGTTCTATTCAGCATAATTATGTTCTCTTTCTTCGTCTTTCCTTCTAAAACATGAAAACAAGTATGACTGCATTATACCAACGCCCATTGCTTCGTGTCACAGACACCCGTCTATTGGCAACCCAACACACAACCGCTTCTTGTTTTCTAACAGACCAATTGAAAACAGACAGGCAGACAGAGGAACCCATAACAGCCGAAAGGAAAAAACTGAATGAATGAAATAACGAATGCGTGAATGTGTGTGTGTGTTATATATATACGTTGTGTGTGTGTGTGTGTGGTGTGTGATACGTGTGTGTGTGTACGTGTGTGTGTGGTGTGGTGTGTGTGTGGTGTGTGTGTGGTGCTGCGTGCGTGTGTGTGGTGTTACGTGGTGTGTGTGTGTGTGTATACGTGTGTGTGTGTGTGTATACGTGTGTGTGGTGTGTGTGTGTGTGTGTGTGTGTGTGTGTGTGTGTGTGTGTGTATGGTGTTGCTATGCGCGTGTGTGGGGGGGGGGAGGTTATGTGTGTGTGTCTGTCTGTTTGTGTGTTTGAGAGAGAGAGTAGGGAGAGAAGGGGTAGAGAGAGAGAAAAGAAACAGACAGACACACAGACCGACAGGCAGACTGCCAGAGAGAGAGAGAGAGAGAGAGAAACGTGGCCGCGTTATAATATCAAAACAACAAATAACATTTGATTAAACTAAAAGGGCGTCTGGACTGGATTAGAGAGAAAATAATACTAACAATCTACAGAACCTGACGTAAACTACTGACAGATATCAGAAACCTGCTTCAAACACACAAAACAAAGAATAACAAAGGAACTAAAGAAAGAAAGAAAGAAAAAAAAAAAGAAAAGAGAGCAAGAAAAAAATAGAAGAAGAACAAATTAAAAGAAACGGAAAAAAAACTAGGGAAGATGCAGGACAATAACAAAAGAAAATAGAAATAAATTCAAAAAAGAGAAAAAGAAGGAAAAAAATCAAGACTATAAAACGCAAATAGGAACGAAAGTGATACTAATGAAGCAAAGGAAAATAAAAGAGAGAAATATGAAAACGAAGAAAGAGAAAGACACCAGTAGAAAGACAAAAAAAAAAAAGAAATAAAAGAAAAAAGAAAAGGAAAAAAAAACATTTCTTCAATTTAAACCAAAGACAAAGAGAATATAAAAAAAACAGCTTTCTTATTCCACAAAATACACTAACTCGCAATGCTTAACACTGTTCCTTTCTTTCTCCTCTTTTTACCCAATTAAAGACATCACCTTTTGTCAAACAGACGACAACGACAAGAAAGACCATATGAACACAAAAACATAAAGAAAGAAAGACAGGACGAAGGAATGAACAAGGTAACAATGAACGAATGAACAGATTGATGAGTAGATAAATGAATGAATGAATGAATAAAATGAATGAATGATTGAATGAATGAATGAATGATAATGAATGAATGAATGAACTAAGAATAGAAACAAGAAAACAAACAAGTTAACAAATGCAACAATTCATCTAAAACATTGAAAAAAAAAAAGAAAATCTAGTTAGAATTCACAGAATTTCTACATAAATGAAAAAAGAAACCTACAATGTATCAAACATCTCTAGGGGCAGAAAAGATATATATAAAAAAAAAAGACATTACCTTCTTGTTTTTGTCAGACAACAGCAATCATCAGAAACGTCCCACAAACTCATCAAAATCTCACACAGGAATTAACACAATAAAAACCAATTAAAAAAATGTTTCCAAATTACAGAAACCAACCAACAAACAAAACAAAAAAACAATTACTATGTACACAGCTCACTGTAAATGCAAGTCAGATCCCTGCACGAGTCATAAAATACTGACTGGCTCGATGAGCCACACAGCTCCTCCATGCGACGAACTACCAGTATGCGGATTTAGCCAGAACAGGGAAAAAAATCGACTTGGCGAGCAGGAAGCGGCGAGCGCGTGGTATACGGGTTTTAGCCGGTGGGCGATAGTGGTGGCACAGATAAGTGTATGCTTAAGTGTGAGACTCGTAAGAAGACACTGAAGAGATTTTTGATATGGAAAATCCGTGGCGATATATGTTGTTGGTTGGTTGGTGGTGGTTCGTTCGTTTATTCATTCGTGCGTTCGTTCGTTCGTTTTGGTTAGGATTAGGGATAGGTTAGGGTTCGTCGTTTGTTCGTTCGTTCGTTAGCTGCTTGCTTGCTTGCTTGCTGCTTGCTTGCTCTTGCTTGGTAGAATGGTTGGTTGGATGGTAGAATGGTTGGTTAGTTGGTCGGTCGGTTGGTTACTTGCTTGCTTGCTTTTAAGCAAGCTTGCTTGCTTGCTTTGCTTAGTAGAATTGTGTTAGTAGAATGGTTGGTTGGTTGGTTGGTTGGTTGGTTGGTTGGTTGGTTGGTTGGCTGGTTTGGGTGGTTGGTTGGTTGGTTGGTAGATTGGTTGGTTGGTTGGTTGGTTTTTCTTTCGATACGTCGCGTAGTTATTGTTCTATCCTAGGGATGCCTTGTGCCTGTTTTTAATTAAATGGTCGTAAACCATTTATTCTCAGGTAAAACATGAAAATTGTATTGACACGTTGAATTATGCCCATAACTGAACAAAAAGTAATCCAAAATAAAACATGTTTCGAATAAAACTGGAGAATGGTCTTTAGATTTGTTATAACACAATGATTGAATCAAATATTGCAAAATAATTGAAATAATCTTCACAACAACAATAATTTGAAACTTCTACTGAAACTTAAACGAGAAACACACACAACACAACACACACACACACCACACACACACACACACACACACACACACACACACACACACACACACACACACACACACACACACACAACACACACACACACACACACACACACACACCACACACACACAACACACACACAACACACCAACACACACACACACACACACCACACACACACACACACACACACACACACACGCACACACACACCACACAAACACAACACACACACCACACACAACACCAACACCACCACACACACACACACCACACAACAAACACACACCACACATAACAAACACACACACACACACACATACACACACACACATACAACACACACAACACACACACACACACACACACACACACATGCACACACACACACACACATACACGCACACAATCACACACAGATTAAAATAATCGACAGTTTGTGCTCAGAATGTTGCTGCGTTTTTTGTTGTTGTTGTTGTTGTTTTTTTCTTTGTCCAATCGTGACACTCCAACCTTGTGGGTTTAACACTCGAAAGAAACCCCACAGAAAGCTAAAAAGTAAGAACACGTTATTTTGTAAACACATAACATATCCCCTCCCTTTTCTCCCGAGAAAATTTCAAGTATTTGTAAACCAAGGTTAAAAAATACAGCGTCTTTTTTTTAGCAAAATCATTTCATATAGTTATTAAATACAACGGAATATGGACCGGAACCGGTGTCTTTTTTTTAACGAAAATCATTTACTGTATCAATGAAATGCAACAGAATACGGACCGGAACTGATGTCTTTTTTAAACCAAAATCAATTTATATGTAAATTAAATGTAACGGAATATGGAACGGAACCTATGTCTCTTCTTTAAAGCAAAATAAATTCATATAATAATTAAATGCAACGGAATATGGACCGGAACCGACGTCTTTTGTAAACCAAAACGAATTCACGTATAATTAAATGCAGCGGAATATGGACCAGAACCGGTGTCTTGTTTTTTTGTTGTTTTTTTTTTTAAGCAAAATCAATTCATAAATTAGTTAGATGCAAAGGAATATGGACCGGAACCAAAGTCTTTTTTTAACGAAAATAATTTCATACATTAATTAAATACAACGCAATATGGACCGGAAAGTTGTGGGTTCAAACCTTAAAAGTCTTGTCAAAATGGTGTGGGATTTTTCGTCCCTCAATCGGCTCCTGTCAAGAGCTGAGTGTGATGAGGGCTTATTGGGAAAGCCGGGACAACGCAGCTGAGTCTTATCCACTTCACGGATGTGTCATTCAGGGTGTTACTCAAATTTCCTGACGAGCACTACAGGTGTTCGTAATATGTCTCGAGCCTGGGTTGATGCCAGGATATATTATGAAAAGAACCAAAAGTATAGACCTGTCACACAGTCTCAATCCAGCACAGAACTTCTTTGCAACATAACAAAAAAGAAAAAAAGAAAAGTGTTATCATCGCATGTTCCCAGTGTGTGTGTTCTGACATAAGTGTTTACATTTTATTTTTTTCGGTTGTTTTTGCAAGTGTACCTTGCAGAAGACCTAAAGGCCTAAACCGGTAGGTGTTTTGTTCGTTTTTGCGTTTGTGTAAACTATGTTCATATTTTGGCCACATTTCAAGAACATATGTATCTGTGGATGTATCTGTATGAGAAAAGGACCGAATGAAAATACAAGCAGTCATTAAGTATAGACTGTCTCACCAACATTTTATAGAATTACATCACAGAAAGCCCCCATCCCCCACCCCACCCCCACCCCATCCCACTCCAGTCACTTCAATAGTCAGACAAACATCATAACTGATGGGAAAAGAAAAAGTGTGGAGAAGGGGGAAAGAAGGGAGAAGCAGAGGGCGCCACTTCTACTTTGTTTGTTTGTTTGTCAGTTTGTTTTGTTCATTTGTTTGTTGTTGTCAGTTGTTTGTTTGTTTTTGTCAGTTTGTTTGTTTGTCATTGTTTGTTTGTCAGTTTGTTTGTTTGTGTTTGTTTGTTTGTTTGTCAGTTTGTTTGTTTGTCAGTTTGTTTGTTTGTTTGTCAGTTTGTTTGTTTGTCATTTGTTTGTTTGTTTGTCGTTTGTCTGTTTCATTTGTTTGTTTTGTTTTTGTTGTTTGTCTGTTTTTTATTTGTTTCTATGTTTTTTCTTTGTTTATTTTTTGTTTATGTGTGCTTTTGTGTTTGTTTCTTTGTTTCTCTATTTATTTATTTCTAGTTCTTTGTTTCTTTGTTTTTATTTTTTGCTTTTGTTTTTGTTTTTGTTTCTTTCTTTTCTTTCTTTCTTTGTTTTTAATCATTCCATTGCTGAAATCGAATTGACAGGTCTGCGTAGAAAAGGGGAGCGGTTGCCGTACAGTTCGGTGCGTCATTCAGTGTTATGTATGACCAGTGACAAACAGGTTTTAACTCCCTGGTCCTAGCCATCGATTGATGACCCACCCACCCCCCCCCCTCCCCCTCCCCGCTCCTCCATCCCTATCCCGCGGGCTGGATGGTCCTTTCGATAGAGCGGTGGACTCAGAATCTGACATCTCGAGTTCAATCCTCAGCTCACAACATTAGAAACTGGCCTGTTTGCTGCCCATCTTAATGTTTACATCATTCTGGTGGTGTCAGCTTAATGTTTCACAGGTTCCTCTTCCCCCTCTCCTCATTTCAAGACCTTACCAGCGCATAAGGTTTTGCGCAGAAATCGGAAGTCTGTCAGATAATTGCTGGCAGATTTGGGTGGAGCGCATATGGAGTTTTCCAAGTGCAGTGAATCTCTCTTGAATAAACTACAAACTATAAAGGGCAGACTAGCTGGTTCAATTGCTAAAAGAGACGCATGACTCGAGTCACACGCTGCTAGTGTGTATTCATTTGAGTAAATGTGTGAACTTGTGTATTCTGTTGTCTGTATGTGTTTGCCATGTAAACAGTGCAGTTTTTTTTTTAGATGGCCCAGATGCTGACCACGATTTGATGTCTTAAAAGGTTTCCTGATGTTAAAATTGTTTGAGTGTTTTCGTGAGAGCGTATGTGAAACTGAAACGCCGATCCCATTCAGAAGGCATCTAGGAGATTGAATCGTGTTGGCCACTTGAGCCCTGGGCTCTGATATCTCCATTCAGCCGAAGCCTAAAACAACAACATCAACAACACCAGCAACATGCCAGTCACTGTGTTTAGTGGTTAGCGCAACGGACTCCCGACTGGAAGGTTGTGGGTTCGAATCTCCATCAGTCCTTTCAAAAATCATTGTGGGATTTTTCGGCTCTAACCGGCTCTTACCCAGAGTTGAGTATGCTATGGGCTTATTGGGAAGACTTGAATCACACAGACGAGACTCATCCACTTCACGGATGCGGCATTGAGGATATAGCTCAAATCTTCTGATCAGCACCGCAGGTGTCTGTATCTCTCGGGCCTGGTTGATGCCAGGATATATTATGATAGTAAGCGTAGAGTACAGCCCTGTCACGCAGTCTCAATCCTAGATGGCATTCTATAGCATCATGACTATCATCCTCATCGACATTATCTTCACCATCGCATTGTAAAAAATGTCCCAGCTTCTGTGGCCATTAAGATGTAGAAATGGGACGGAAAAAAAAAGGTGGGCACAAAGGTAACCTCCATGAGCGCAATGATCCTAAAAAAAAGAAAAAGAAAAAATATCTTCAGCAGCAAGAACAACAACAAAAACCAGCTTGTTTGTTGCGCATCTGAATGTTCCAATCATTCTGATAGGAGTCAGCTTTCTCTTTGATTAAAAAAGAACTAAGTTCCGTTCTACCTTTTCACTGCAGACAACCGGTAGAAGACCGAGGTGGAGCTATGTGTATCTGTTGGCAACGAGATACTCTTGAAGATATGTCATTCCCAATTCTAATTATCAAAATGGATTTGCTCAGTAGCCTGTTAAGTGTATCATTAATCCTGCTCAGTAGCCTGTTAAGTGTATCATTAACCCTATTGCTCCCGCACCCTGTCCACCAGCATCCTGCATTGTCATCTATGCCAACAAAGCAAACCCTTAACCCTTTAACTCCATCACCCTCTCCACCAGCTTCCTGCAGGAAGCTGGTGGAGAGGGTGAGGGAGTCAAAGGGTTAAGTTTTTGAAGTTGGTGGATAGAGTGCAGGAATGAAAGGGTAACTTTTCAAAAGATACACTTTATCAAGTATTCACACACAAAAACATGTCTATCTACGTGTTGTGCGATGACCAGTCTTATGGAAAAAAAATAATACCAATCTGTTCAGTTTGTAGCAGATTGAATCGTTCGTAATTGCTAAAAAATTTATGAGGTTTACATATAAATCATTACATACATTAATAAACCATTCCTTGTATTGCGTTATCCTCGGTACTCATTTCAACTCTCGGTACGTTACACATTTTCTGTAGAAGGCACAGAGTGTAATGGATATAAAAGTGTTGAATCTGTAACAAACACAAATCTGATCACATCACAAAATACAGTACCGACTATATTATCAATACAACACTGATTATATCACAAATGTAACACTGATTATATCGCAAACGCAGCATTGATTATATCACAAATACAGCATTGATTATATCACAAATACAACACTTCTTACAACACAAATACAACACTGACTACATCACAAATACCACACTGATCACATCACAAAATACAGTACCGACTATATCATCAATACAACATTTATACAATACTGATTATATCAGAAATACGACACTGATTATATAATACAGCACTGATTTATTACACATACAACACTGATTATATCATAAATACAACACTGATTATGACACAAATACAGCACTGATTATATGACAAATACAACATTGATTACATCACAAATACAACAATGATTATAACACAAATACAGCTCCGATTATTACGCAAAATACTACATTGATTATATCACAATACCACACCGATTATATCACAATACAACATTGAATAATAACACATATGCAAAACAGATTGTTACATAAATACAACACTGATTATATCACAAATACAATACTGGTTATGTCGCAAAAACGACACTGATTGTTACATACATAGAACACTGATTATAACATACATACAACACTGAGAATAGATTACATAGAAACTGATTATATCAAAATACAACACTGATTATAACACACCTAGAACAGTAAGTATAACAAACATACAACACTAATCATATATTACATACAACACTGATAATATCACAATACAACGCAGACTATGTATTACACACAACAAAGATTATATCAAGATTACACACTGATATTATCACAAATAGAAAATGGAATGAATCAAAAGTACAACACAGATTATGTCACAATACAACACTAAGGATAGCACAAATATAACACTGATTATATCACAAACAGCGCTGATTATATCATAAATACAATACTGATTATGACACAAATACAACACTTATTATTACACACAAACAGCACTGATTCAACAGAAATACAACACATATTACATAACAAATACAACTCTGATTATAACACAAATACAGCATTGATTATATCAGAAATACAGCATTGGTTATATCAGAAATACATCAATATTTATTACACAAATAGAACACTGATTATAACGTAAATACATCACTGATTATTACACAAACACAGCACTGATTATAATACAAATACAACACTTATCATATTACAAATACAACTTTGATTATAACACAAAACAGCATTGGTTATATCAGAGATACATCACTGATTATTACACAAATACAACACTGATTATGACACAAATACAACACTGATTATATCACAAATACACAACATTGTTTTAACACAAATAAAACATTGCTTACAACATACATGCAACACTGATTGTAACGCAAATACAACACTGGTTATTTTACAAATACAGCACTGATTATATCACACATACAACACTGATTATTACATAGCACTGATTGATGACAAGTAGTTAAAATTACGAGTGGAAGTATCTGTTGATAAAAGAGCATCCACGATATCAGGAATGGAAGGCCTGGGTGATCAAATGAAGCTTCTTTGTCAGTGTGAGCATGTCACATGTATGAGAAATCGTCCATGTTACACAGGAGAGTTGTAGTTTTGTAGATAGGATGAAAGCCAGCCATATCTGACGGCCACATGCGTGTGATTCTTTATTAGATGATGAGTGATATCCCCCTTGGACATTTACCTGGCATTCTGCTGGGCTGGCAAGTTCAGGTGATAAGCCATGGTAATCCCTTATTCCTTGTTATGCAACTGGCATGTAAGGTAGTAACGAAGATTGTCCACACTCGTTTGTTAGTTGGTTGGTTGGTTGGTTGGTTGGTTGGTTGGTTGGTTGGTTGGTTGGTTGGTTGGTTGGATGGTTGGTTGGTTGGTTGGTTGGTTGGTTGGTTGGTTGGTTGGTTGGTTGGTTGGTTGGTTGTGGTTGGTTGGATGGTTCGTTCGTTCGTTCATTCGTTCGTTGGTTCGTTCTTTCGTTGGTTCGTTGGTTCGTTTGTTTGCTTGTTATTTGTTTGTTTTCTGTTTGTTTGTTTGTTTGTTTGTTTGTTTGTTTGTTTGTTTGCTTGTTTGTTTGTTTGTTTGTTTGTTTTGTGCCTGTTTGTTTTTTTGTTTGTTTTCTGTTACTTTATATTCTTTGTTTTCGGTTGATATGTTTCTTTGTTATTTCTTTGTTTCTTTGTTTTGTCACTGTCATTGCATTCCGCTTTTGTATTTTGTGCTTTATGTGTACACTTATGACAACCATAAGACAGGTCCTCTAGGATCTAACGATACTGTCCTTGACTAATATTGTTTTCATGCTGTCCCTCTGTCTCTATCTCTCTGTCTCTGTCTCTCTCTTTCTCTCTCTCTCTCTCTCTCTCTCTCTCTCTCTCTCTCTCTCTCTCTCTCTCATTCGCGTTCTCTATTTCCCGCTCCCTCGTTGCCTTCGTACAATGCCACTCACTCCCTACACTACCCACTCTCCAATTTTCCCACATCCGTTCTGTCAAGCCTATAAAACTGGCAGAAAATATCCACGATGAAAGAGTGAAGGAAGCAAGTGCAGATTTCGACACAGACTTTAAAGACGATTGCTTTCTTCCAACTCCTTCTTTTTTCAAAACAAAAAGGATGGCTACTTCCTTTTTTCCAAAACAAAAAGGATGGCTACTTCATATATCAACAAGGCACAGATGTGTGTCTGTCTGTGTGTCCGTGACACAAATGTTTTATCAAGATTTTCTGTATCTGGGTGGACTTATCACAAATGAAGAGTCTGAAGGATTCGCAAGTGCGTAAGTTTGGAAATTATGATGGAAATGTTAAAAAGTCATATGACAGCAAAACAATTCCTAAAGGCAGCACATTTTTGTAGACAAGCGTGTGTACAGCAGTTTCTAAGGAACTTCTGACAATAATTTGCATTCTGTTTGCATTGTCATGACAATCTACTGTTGTCCTCGCTTCACGTCAAGTTTTATTTCATTTGATGCTTCTTCAAAGGCATAGTGGCACTGCGAAATCATCATTATCGTCATGTGCCCTGCGGCATGGCATTGGCGACCATGGCCCTCCCCGTTGCTGCAAATACATCTCTCACCCACTCTGTCTTCAGCCACCCTGCAAGTCTATCCAATATTTTTCCCTCGGTCTACCTGGTGTTCTCTTTTCTTCCAGCTTTCCTGTTGTGACCAGGTGTTTTAATTCCCCTTTCCTCATAACATGTCCAATAAATGTTGCCTGTCTTTTTCTAGTCTTCTTTGTTGATGATCTTCTTGTGTCTGCCTCCATCAAGATTGTCTCGTTTGTTTTCTTTGCTGTGCATGGAATTCTCAGCATCTTCTTAGAAAGCGCATTTCAGTTGCGTCAATTTTGTCCACGCCTCACAACTGTATAACAGTATCGGCTCTATGTAACATTCAAGAACTTTCTTCGTGATGTTACTTGATGGGCATTTGTTGATAAGAACGCTTTTCATCTTCCTGAATGCTGTTTTGGCTTGGCCAATTCTGCTGGCTATTTCTTATGTACATCTGCCGTCTGGTGAGATGATCGTTCCCAGATATTTAAACTTATCAACCTGTCTCAAAGTTGTGCCATTTGCTGTTATTTTGCATGAGGGGATTTTTTTTACTGATTACCATGGCTTCAGTCTTCTTGCTATTTAATTCCAACCCTTTATTTTTGCTTTCTATTTCTATTAAGTTCAGAAGGATTTGTAGGTCTTTTTCATTTTCTGCAGTTAGCACGGTGTCATCTGGGGAATCTTTATCCCAGGGCATTCTTCTAGGTTCCTCATGATGGTTTGGCTGTAAAGTGAAAACACACTGAGAAATACATCTGTATATTTTTTTTTTACTTTTTGTATAAACAAGGGATAGTCACAATGGCTTGATCAACTTTTTGTTTTCCGTGAAGGATTCTGTCCGCGGACTCGTGCAACAGGAAGTATGCTATCTGTGATACAGGTGTGATATGGACTTTGTCTGCAAAAGTTGGTTAGATTTTGAGTAGGGTTGTTGGGTTTCGTGCATAGTGGTTGGGTTTTGTGTAGAGTGGTTGGGCTTTGAGTAGAGTGATTGTGTTGAGTGTAGATTGGTTGGGCTTTGAGTAGAGTGGTTGGGTTTCGTGCATAGTGGTTGAGCTTTGTGTAGGATGGTCGGGTGAACTTTGTGTAGGGTGGTTGGTTGTGCTTTGTGTAGAGTGTTTGGGCTCTGAGTGGAGTGGTTGGGCTTGTGCAGAGTGGTTGGGCTTTGTGTAGGGTGGTTGGGTGTGCTTTGTGTAGAGTGGTTGGGTGTGCTTTGTGTAGAGTGGTTGGGTGTGCTTTGTGTAGAGCGGTCGGGTGAGCTCTGTGTAGAGTGGTTGAGCTTTGTGAAGTGCGGCTGGGGTGTGATTCGTGTAGAGTGATTGGACTTTATGTAGAGCAGTTGTGCTTTGTGTAGTGTGGTTGGGTGTGCTTTGTGTATAGCGGTTGTGCTTTGTGTAGGGTGGTTGTGTTTTGTGTAGGGTGGTTGGGCGTTGTGTAGGGTGGTTGGGCGTTGTGTAGAGCTGCTGTGATTTGTGTGTAGGGCTGACGGACTTGTTTTGTCTGGCTGATGAACTCTACGCAAGGCTGATGAGGAGATTTCATGACAGGCCAGTTTTGGCAGGGCTGATTGTCGTTATAAGAGTTGTTGCTCCTTGGCTGTGGGGCGTGGAAAGGATTAAGCACTTTTTTGTGAGACTGGTGGGGTATCTTTTTTTTTCCTTGTTTTGTCTGGCCATGATAAACAGCAAGAAGACTGAAGTCATGATGATCAGTAAAAAAAAAAAAAACATGAGATCCCCTCATGCAAAATAACAGCAAACGGTACAACCTTGAGACAGGTTGATAAGTTTAAATATCTGGGAACGATCATTTCACCAGACGGCAGATGCACATCAGAAATAGCCAGCAGAATCGGCCGAGCCAAAACAGCATTCAAGAAGATGAAAAGCATTCTTACAAACAAATGCCTATCAATAAACATCAGGAAGAGAGTTCTTGAATGTTATATAGAACGGATAATGTTGTACGGTTGTGAGGCGTGGACAGCCAACAAGCAAAGCCAGAACAAGATTGAGGCAGCTGAGATGTGTTTTCTAAGAAGAATGTTGAGAGTTCCATGGACAGCAAAGAATACAAACGAGACAGTTTTAATGGAGGCAGACACAAGAAGATCATTCATAAGGAAGATTAGGAAAAGACAAGTAACATTTATAGGCCGTTTTATGAGGAAAGGGGAATTGGAGCACCTAGTCACAACAGGAAAGCTGGTGGGAAAAGAGAGTACCAGGCAGACCCAGAA
>CM060314.1:55824351-55836851 GCA_030674185.1 Monoplex corrugatus | reverse complement strand
TGTAACTGAAATTGGTTTTTAAGTGACATCATTCCTGCCTTTTTTGGGGGGGTTTTTTTTTCGTCTTTGGTTAAGGAGCTATGAATTCTGCGAAGTTTTCTTGCTCATCTGTGCAAGGATTTGTAATAGAGCTTGACTGCAGCCATCCCATAATGCTTATGCATATCCAGTGTGTGATTTAAAATGGCCAGTATAAAATAAGTTGCTGTTGTTGTTGTTGTTGTTGTTGTTGTTGTTGTTATTGTTGTTGTTGTTGTTGTTGTGTGTTTCTAAAATTTTCAACTGTATATTAATTGTCCCGTCCTAGATCAGTCAAACTCAACTGGACAGCAAAACCAACATGAACATGAAAATTTCGAAGACAAGTGTGCTGTTCCGAACTGTGTTTCGCTTGACGCCAACTCTAAACACCGATTAACTACCAGCAACTCTACGCTACTGTACACATGCACTCAGCTGTTTAACATGTCACCGTCACGCCTGACTACAGAAGCAATCTCTTCACTCATCTATTTGGGACTTGGTGTTGAATTACCCCGTAAACGCTACAGACGAAACAGGAAAAAAAAACTCTCTGCAGACCACATTGGTGTTGAATTACCCCGTAAACGATACAGACGAAACAGCAACAAAAAAAACCTCTCTGCAGACCACACCGCCAGCATCTCCTACACCAGAACTGTTGCAGTCTTCCATCAGTTCCAACATCACTTGGATCTCCTGTTCTGGCATCCTGTATATTATGTGCCCTTCTGCCTCACAGCCCACTATTATCTTCTCGTTCTCTGTCTTCTGCGAACTTCACAGTCTGTTTACTCAATGTTTAGTCTGTTTGTTGTGATCGAAAGACTGATCTATCTGCAATTTCATTTTTAAAAATAATCTTGATTTGTTTGTTTTGTTGTTTTTTTCTGACAGAAATTTGGCAGGAATCAAGTGGCCATGAGCCAAAAGTTAAACAACTCTCACCTCCTTGAGCATTTTGCAGAAATGTCATTGCTGTTATATGTACAGATGTGCTTGAAACCCATCTCTCCTTCATCCACTCCTTTCCTTTTTCTACTATGTCATTTCAAACCGCTGAATTCGTTCTTCGTGTGTCTGGTCACACTGTAATTATCTCTTGTATTTTCCTTCCTTCTCCCAGCCGCGCAAACAAACCGTCTCCTTCCATGCTTCATAATGAAACTGAGTCTCTCCTTGATTACTACACTCTACGATCAGGAAAACTTGTCATTTTTGGTGATATCAGTGTACACTTTGATGATAAAGATGACCGGGAAACCAAGCATTTGTGTTTATATCTGTCTAACCATTCTCTCTCTCATCTTGTGGCCCAGCCCACACTCATTAAATGCCATATTATTGACCCTTTAAGCACACTCAAACTCAAATTCAAACAGTACGTCAAAAAAAAAAAGAGAGAACGGAAAGAACACATCAGAAGGAACAGACAGGCGAGATGACCAACAAAAAACAAAGGAAAACATGTAAGAAATGGTCAGACAAAGGCCACAACAGAAGAAAGAAGACGAGAGAAAAGAAATAGCAAGAGAACCATCAGTACAATCTCTAGGCGCCTCACGGACATGTTCTGTGACGATGAAATCCCAACAGATATAACAGGAAGAAGAAGAAAAAAAAGAACGTAACTTAAGGAGAGAGGGAATGAGACAGAGACCGAGAGAGAGACAGACAGACAGAGAGACAGATAGAGAGACAGACGGACAGACAGACAGGTCGAAAAAACTAAAAACAGAGACAGAGACAGATAGAGACAGAGACAGAATAAAAAGTCGCAGTAGTAGTTGTAGTAGTAGCAGCCGTAGCAGTAGTAGTAGTAGTAGTAGTAGCAGTAGCAGTAGCAGTAGCAGTAGTAGTAATAAGAGAAGAAGCAGAAGAAAAACGCTCAGACACTTTTTTTCTTAACAGTAACATTCACTACAGCTGAAAAAACAAAAACAGTCAGATGATTTTTTCAAGCAATTAAATACCATGACACATATATATTACTCAGTATATGTTTAAAAGTCCCAGGTGAGTGAGATGGCTGTCAGATCTTCTGAAACGAAAAACCATACCTTCACGAACAAGGTATCCTCTGACTTAAAAGGAAATAGTCACAGGACGTGGCTAGAAATCCGCCTTGAAGGAAGCAAAAAGAGTCATCATCATTCAGATAAATACTGGCACTGATATAATGATAGAAAGGTAAACACTCAGCAGTCTCCTCAGCCTGGATTGGAATGTGTTTGAGTTTTCTCCTGAATCGGAAATTACAGACGCACTTACTTACTTGCTGCTTATAATGTCATTAGCATGCAGGACAGTTTTGTCTGTTCTAGGACCAACCTCTGTATAGTATCCCAACTGTGTTTCAAGGCCTTAATTTTTAAGATTCAGGTGAAATGGGATTTCTAAGAAGAATGTTGAGAGTTCCATGGACAGCAAAGAAAACAAACGAGAAAGTCTTAAAGGAGGCAGACACAAGAAGTTCATTAATAAAGAAGATCAGGGAAAGACATGCAACGTTTATCGGACATTTTTAGAGAAAGAGAAATTAGAGCACCTGGTTACAACAGGAAAGCTGGTGGGAAAGAGAACACCAAGTACACCCAGGAAGAAAATATTGGATGGACTTCAGGGTGGCTGAGGTCAGAGAGGGTGGAGATGTGCTTGCATTCGTATGGAGGGCTATGATTGATAACTTCATGCAGCAGGACACATGATGATGATAATAATGAAATTTTGTAGTTTTCCTTTGCCTAGTGTTCTTGAAACATTTTCTCTTGCATATTCCTACTGGTGTCCAGGTGATGTCATCCGTGCTGCTTCAAGATTATGTGTCTAATACACCTCCATCGCTTTTTCGGAAAGGCTATTGTCAATATTCTCATGCTTGCATCGGACATAGGAGTCGTTGACTAGACATGGTGATGAGCCAGAAGATTTACATGATTCTTCAGAAATTCTTTGAGCGGGAGAAGATTGATATTTGAGTAAGTTCATTTTATGTCATCCTTCAGCATTTCTGAGCAGTAAAGTAAGGTGGAAAATGACGCATTTCTGGTACCCAGTCTCAGCTTGCCATTAATGATTTAGTGGGGGGAAGGGGGGGGGATATGGAATTTATTTCAAACTCCGAAACGTGTTAAAAAAAACTAAACTAAAAAAAAACTGTCCTTGGCATATTTTCATTCCTACTGCATATCACGATGCTTTCATCATTTTTCCCTCAGCTGTTTGTCGTCCTATTTTGCATTTTCTTTTAGGTGTCCAGAGAAGAATATTTAATTCTGGCGATGATATCTTTGTCTGAAGACATGTTCTATCCATCTCCATCTTTTAGGTGTCCAGAGAAGAATATTTAATTCTGGCGATGATATCTTTGTCTGAAGACATGTTCTATCCATCTCCATCTTTTAGGTGTCCAGAGAAGAATATTTAATTCTGGCGATGATATCTTTGTCTGAAGACATGTTCTATCCATCTCCATCTTTTAGGTGTCCAGAGAAGAATATTTAATTCTGGCGATGATATCTTTGTCTGAAGACATGTTCTATCCATCTCCATCTTTTAGGTGTCCAGAGAAGAATATTTAATTCTGGCGATGATATCTTTGTCTGAAGACATGTTCTATCCATCTCCATCTTTTAGGTGTCCAGAGAAGAATATTTAATTCTGGCGATGATATCTTTGTCTGAAGACATGTTCTATCCATCTCCATCTTTTAGGTGTCCAGAGAAGAATATTTAATTCTGGCGATGATATCTTTGTCTGAAGACATGTTCTATCCATCTCCATCTTTTAGGTGTCCAGAGAAGAATATTTAATTCTGGCGATGATATCTTTGTCTGAAGACATGTTCTATCCATCTCCATCTTTTAGGTGTCCAGAGAAGAATATTTAATTCTGGCGATGATATCTTTGTCTGAAGACATGTTCTATCCATCTCCATCTTTTAGGTGTCCAGAGAAGAATATTTAATTCTGGCGATGATATCTTTGTCTGAAGACATGTTCTATCCATCTCCATCTTTTAGGTGTCCAGAGAAGAATATTTAATTCTGGCGATGATATCTTTGTCTGAAGACATGTTCTATCCATCTCCATCTTTTAGGTGTTCAGAGAAGAATATTTAATTCTGGCGATGATATCTTTGTCTGAAGACATGTTCTATCCATCTCCATCTTTTAGGTGTCCAGAGAAGAATATTTAATTCTGGCGATGATATCTTTGTCTGAAGACATGTTCTATCCATCTCCATCTTTTAGGTGTCAGAGAAGAATATTTAATTCTGCGATGATATCTTTGTCTGAAGACATGTTCTATCCATCTCCATCTTTTAGGTGTCCAGAGAAGAATATTTAATTCTGGCGATGATATCTTTGTCTGAAGACATGTTCTATCCATCTCCATCTTTTAGATGCGTTGCAGCCGTTCCTAATTCGGCTATTTAAGAATGCACATTTATCTAAAGAGAGAGAAAGAGAGACAGAGAGAGAGGATGATGTGTGTGTGTTGAATGTGTGTGTGTTGCGTTGTGTGTGTGTGTGTTGCGTGTGTTGTGTGTGGATGTGTTTGTGTGGTGGATGTGTTGTGTGTGTGTGTGTGTGTGTGTGTGTGTATGTGTGTGTGTGTGTGTGATGTGTTTGTGTGGTGTGGTGTGTGCGTGTGTATGTGTGTTGTGTGTGGATGTGTTGTGTGTGTGTGTGTGTGTGTGGTGTGTGTGTGTGTGTGTGCGCGCTCGCGTGTGTGTGTATGTGTATGTGTGTGTGTGTTGGGGGATGTGTTCGTGTGTATTTGGGGCATGTGTGTGTATGTATGTATGTATGTGTGTATGTGTGTGTGTGTGTGTGTGTGTGTGTGTGTGTGTGTGGATGTGTTTGTGTGTGTGGTGTGTTTGTGTGTGTATGTGTTTGTGTTTGTGTGTGTGTGTGGATGTGTTTGTGTGTGTGTGGTGTGTGTTTGTGTGTGTGTGTGTTGTGTTTGTGTTTCTTGTGTGTGTGTGTGTGTGTGTGTGTGTGTGTGTGTGTGTGTGTGGATGTGTGTTGTGTGTTGTGTGTGTGTGTGTGTGTGTGTGTGTGTGTGGATGTGTGGGGGGTGAGGCAGTATATGTTTTTAATTTTTAAAGAAAAGGCCAAAGACTTCACCATGATTATGCTGCATCTACATAATTTACAAATACCGTTTGTGCGTGTGACAAGCTATGACACATACACGTATAAGCGTTCATGCGCAAACACTTTCAATGACACACATACAATTGCACGCACACAAACATATGGACATACATACACATCCACACACACACACGCGCGCGCGCGCGCGCGCGCCACACACACACACTCACACACACATATGCACACACGCGCGCGCGCGCGCACACACACACGCACACACAAGTACACTCACATGCACACACAAACGCACAGACACACACAATGCACGCACGCGCGTACACACACACACACATGCATACACATACACACACATGCACACAGACAGAGAGAGAAAAAGAGAGAGGGGGGCGGAGAGAAACATAACGTTAGAACCAAGGCATTCAAAAAGTTCTTCAAGAATGAGTCATCGTACTGTGGAAAACCACTACACGTCAACACATTCTACTGAAATTATCTGGCAGACTCCTTGGGCCTACGCAAAATCCTAAACACGGACAAGGTCTTCAAATGGGAAAAGCATTGGGGAAAGAACAGAGCTTATGAAACATTAAGCTGACACCAGCAGAATGAGTGAAGCATTTGGGAGGACAGAGAACAGGCCAGTTTTTATGACGATGGCTGGAAGTGAACTCGAGTCATGAAACCTTGAGTCCATGCCTCAACTGTAACAAAATCTTAAAGTGTATAGTGGGCAGGGTAGGGATAGCATTGAGAAGGCAGGGTCAGAGTTCAAACAGGGCTCAGGTGGGAAAGTCATTTATTATGTTCATGGTTCATACACACAGATGTTAAGAAAGTTCATTCTATACATTTTCCGAATCGACCAAGCCAAACAGGGAGAACGGTCATCTCACCAGACGGTAGATGTACATCAGAAATAGCCAGCAGAATAGGTCAAGCCAAAACAGCATTCAAGAAAATGAAAAGCGTTCTTAGCAACAAATGCTTATCAATTAACATAACAAAGAGAGTTCTTGAGTGTTACATAGAGCCGATACTGTTGTATGGTTATGAGGCATGGACAGTCAACACGCAAAGTCAGAACAAAACTGAACTGAAATATGGTTTCTAAGAAGAATGTTCAGAGTTCCATGGACAGCAAAGAAAACAAACGAGAAAGTCTTGAAAGAGGCAGACACAAGAAGATCATTAATAAATAAGACTAGAAAAAGACAAGCAACATTTATAGGACATGTCATGAGGAAAAAGAAATTAGAACACCTGGTCGCAACTGAAAAGCTGGACGGAAAGACACCAGGTAGACCAAGGGAGAAAATACTGGACGGACTTGCAGGGTGGCTGAGGACAGAGAGGGTGGGAGATGTGCTTGCAACGACAGAGGATAGGTTCGTATAAAGGGCCATGATAGCCAACGCCATGCAGCAGGGCACATGATGATGATGATGATGATGATGATGAGATACAGTTTCGTCCGGTTACGTCCTCGATGCTAGTAGTAGAATTATTTTTTGTTGCCTAATTTAAACTTAAATGGTAAGATAGAGTCCCGGACACAGAATTGCTCAAAAGAGCTGGCATTCAGTCACTATATCCCATCCTGCGGTCTCTGCGTCTCAGGTGGCTTGGTCACGTTGCGCGCATGGATAACTCCAGAATTCCCGCGCACATACTGTATGGGGAACTGTCTGAGGGCACGCGTAACGTTGGACGACCCAAGCTTCGCTGCAAGGACCAGTGTAAAACGTCCACGATGGAATATTCCATCAATGTTGCGAACTGGGATACGGTTGCCCAGGATCGAGTGGGGTGGAGAGCTGCTGTTTTCGCGGGCGCAAAGAGCTATGAAGAGGATAGAGTCGAGCGCGCTTAAAGAGGCTAGAAAAGACGCAAATGCCCCAAGGTAGATGACTCCACAGTATACTACTACTGTACTCGTCAAAGCCGTGCCGATCGCGCATTGGTTGTTTTAGCCATGAGCGTCGCTGTGTTTTAAGATAACTAAATTTTCCGCTGCCGACCGTAGCCATCAACGAAAAAGGCCACAACAGCAGTCCAGTATTGACCTGCTTCTTCAAACCTTTCATGTATATACATGTATGTGCGCAGAGAATGTATCAGCATATCCATGTGTGTCTGTGCTTTTTTGTGGTCTGGTGTGTGTGTGTGTGTGTGTGTGTGTGTGTGTGTGTGTGTGTGTGTGTGTGTGTGTGTGTTGTGTGTGTGTGTTGTGTGTGGTGTGTGTGTGTGTGTGTATGCGTGTGTGTGTTTGTTTGTTTGAGTGTGTGTGTGTTTTGTGTGTGTTTGTTGTGTGTTGTGTTGTGTGTGTGTGTGTGTGTGTGTGTGTGTGTGTGTGTGTGTGTGTGTGTGTGTGTGTGTGTGTGTGTGTGTGTGAAAGTGTACTCATCAGGTGATATATAATTTTTTCCTGACATGCTTTTCATTGACTAGTATGAACTAATTAACTAATTAATGTAAAAGCGCCGTGAGTCCTCACCTATGTGTGGGAGAATAGCGCTATATAAATGTGATTTATTATTATTATTTATTATTACTAGTATCACTGCCACATACGAGTCTTTCTATATTCACACTATGATCTGTTGATATATTTCATGAACCGTGTGTATACTGCATTGCTGTATTGCGGTGTGTGCGTCCGACTGTGTTTATCAGGACTTCTAGTTCAGCAGTCTCTTGCATAATCGGAACCAAAAGAACAAGAAAACCAATGTAAGCGCGTATTCAACAAAACAAGACAAGACAAGCGCAAATTTTCGGCCAGCCGGCCTTTGTCAAGCGCGAACGCACGGTCACAAACAGACCACAAACACCAAACAACGGATAATAAAAAGAGGACTAAAAACTTCCCTGCCGCCTCGTCCAGTGAATAAAAAGGGACCCTTTTTATTATCCGTTTGTTTGGTGTTTGTGGTCTGTTTGTGACCGTGCGTTCGCGCTTGACAAAGGCCGGTTGGCCGAAAATTTGCGCTTGTCTTGTCTTGTTTTGTTGAATATCCGCTTACATTGATTTTTCTTGTTCTGGTTCCTGTTTGCTTGGGCGCAGGCGGTCGCACTTGTTTTGGATCTTTTGCATAATCACTTCAAAATTCATCCTTTATTTTCAGTTTTTGGTTGTTCTCGTTGTTGTGGTGGTGGTGATGTTGTTGTTCTTGTTGATGTTGTTCTTGTTGTCTTTGATATTGCTGCTGTTGTTTTATTATTGTTGTTGTTGTTGATATTGTTGCTGTTGTTCTTCTATTGTTGTTGATTTTGTTTTTGTTGCTATCGTTGTTGTTGTTGTTGTTAATGTTTTTGTTGTTGTCATTAATGTTGTTGTTATTGTTGTTGTTCTTCTTGTTGTTGCTGCTGCTGTTGTTTTGTCCTTCTTCTTTCCTCGTTTTTCTTTGGTTTTTTTGTTATCGTCGTCTTCCCTTTGTTCTTGTTTTCTTCCCCTTTTCGACAGCTTCTTTTTTTATCATCATCATCATCATCATCTCGTCGTCGTCTCTCTTCTTCTTCTTCTTCTTCTTCTTCTTCTTCTTTCTTCTTCTTCTTTCTTCTTCTTCTTCTTCTTCTTCTTCTTCTTCTTCTTCTTCTTCTTCTTCTTTCTTCTTCTTCTTCTTCTTCTTCTTTCTTCTTCTTCTTCTTCTTCTTTTCTTCTTCTTCTTCTTCTTCTTCTTCTTCTTCTTCTTCTTCTTTCTTTCTTCTTTTCTTCTTCTTCTTCCTTCTTCTTCTTCTCTTCTTCTTCTTCTTCTTCTTCTTCTTCTTCCATTCTTCTTCTTTCCTTCTTCTTCCTTCTTCTTCGCATTCTCTCTTTCTTCTTCTTCTTCGCTTCTCTTCTTCTTCTTCTTCGCATTCTTTCTTTCTTCTTCGCATTCCTTCTTCTTCTTCTTGCATTTTCTTTCTTTTCTCTCTCTTCTGCTTCTTCTTCTTCTTCTTCTTCTTCCTCTCTTCTCTCTTCTTCTTTTTCTTCTTCTTCTTCTTTCTTCTTCTTCTTCTTCTTCTTCTTCTTCTTCTTCTTCTTCTTCTTCTCTTCTCTTTCTTCCTTCTTCTTTCTTCTCTCTTCATTCTTGCTCTTCTTTTTTCTTCTTTCTTTCTTCTTCCATTCTTCTTCTCGTTGCTTGTTTCTTTCTTCATTCTTTCCATTCTTCTTCCATTGTTTTTCTCCTTCTTTTCATTTTCTTATTCTTCGCATTCTTCTTCTTCGCATTCTCTCATTCTTTATCCTCTTTTCCTTCTCTCTCGAGACCAGACACTGACTTCCCGCAAACTGACTTCTTACGGATTACATCTCTTCGATTCTTCTTCTTCCTTCTTCTTCTTCTTCTTCTTCTTCTTCTTCTTCTTTCTTCCTCTCCCTTCTTCTTTCTTCTTTTCTCTTCTTCTTCTTTCTTCTTCTTCTTTTTCTTCTTCTTCTTCTTCTTCTTTTCTCTTCTTCTTCTTCTTCTTCTTCTCTTCGTACTTTTCTCTTCTCTTCGTTTTTCTCTTCTTCTTCCTCTTCTTTTTGTCCTTTCCCCTTTTCTTTCTCATCATTCTGCCCCTTGTTTATTCTTTCATTCATCTTCCATTTGTTTGTTTCTTTCTTTCTTTGTAGTTCTCAGTGTGGTTTTCAGCAGCGTCACAAACTAGAGAGAAAAAAATCCCTATCACAATGATTCTGGCAAATCAGATTCTTTATCCCTTTTCATCTCTCTCTCATCACAAGGGAGAGAAGCCAGACAAGCGGACTGTCACACAGCAGGGGAGATCACTGACTGTCATTACGGGAGATAAGACGAAGGGAGTAAAGAAGTAAGGTGGTCAAGCCATCCTAATTATCGCCCTGTGACCTGGTTTCTTGTGTCTTATTATTTGTACTACCCCCCCCCCTCTCTCTCTCTCTCTCCTCTCTCTCTCTCTCTCTCTTTCTCACTCTCCCTCCCTTTTTGTCTGTCTCTCTCTCTCTCTCTCTCTCTCTCTCCTCTTTCTCACTCTCCCTCCCTTTTTGTCTGTCTGTCTGTCTGTCGGTCTGTCTTCTCTCTCTCTCTCTCTCTCTCTCTCTCTCTCTCTCTCTCTCTCTCACCTCACCCTCCCTTCTTTTCTGTCTTGCAAATAGGTTCTTTTTCTTCAGACTGACAAATTACAAAACATCGATTAAATGGCAAGAAGATGCAAACTGACAGTGTTACACAAACATTCACAGCAACAATAACAAAAAAGGTAAACCAGATAAATACAACACTTTTATCTCAAGAGTGTGTGTGAGGTTTGTTTGATGTAGATTGGTTTTTTTGTTGGTTTTTTTTTGTTTTTTTTTAGCGATAACAGCAGATGAAAAAATAGCTTGAGGGCAATAAGGAGCGATCTTATCAGGTTATCATCCTTCCGGTCAAGAGTTATTAGAGTTATTTCAAGAGGGATTCACTGCGCTCGGACAACTCCATATGCGCTCCACCCAAATCTGCCATCAGTTACCTGACAGATTTCCTGAGCCTGCACAAAACTCTAATGCGCAGACAAGGTCTTGAAACAGGGAAAGGGGAGGAGAATGGACCTATCAAACGCTAAGATGACATCACCAGCATGATGGAAACATTAAAGATGGGCAGCGAATAGACCAGTTTTTTTAATGTTGCGGGCTGGGATTTTTATAGGCCATTTGATGAGGAAAGGGGAAAATAGAGCACCTGGTCACAACAGGAAAGCTGGAGGGAAACAGAACACCAGGTAAACCCAGGGAGAAAATATTGGCCGGACTTGCAGGCGGCTGAGGACAGAGAGGGTTGGAGATGTGCTTCCGGGGACAAAGGATAGATGCATATGGAGGGTCATGATCGCCAACGCCATGAGGCAGAGCAGTTGATGATGATGATGATGATGATGAATGATGATGATGATGATGATGATGATGATGATGATGATGATGATGATGATGATGATGATGATGATGATGATGGCCTGGGATTGAACTCAAGATATCAGATCTTGAGTCCGTTGCTCTACCAACTACGCGCAAAAAGAACTTCCGAAGAATCATAGGAATCTAGTGGCCTAGCATCATCTCCAGCCAACAGGTACTCGCCCAATTCAATCAGGAAAGTATGGGCACCATCATCATGAAAAGTTGATGGAGGTGGATTGGGCACATCAGTCAATGACAACAGGATAGCATTACTCGGACTGTCCTTCACTGGACACCAGAAGGAAGACGTAAGAGAGAAAGAACCAGGTTTCAGTTTCTCAAGATGACGTCTCCGCGCTCGGAACGAATTCCATATGCACTGACGTCACAGGTGCCACGTGTATGGTGACCGTGGCACATGCCTTAAGCCTGCACATAGACCCATGAACTTGGCCAGGTCCTGAGGCCCTACCTAGACTGTTTTACGTTGTCTATATTTCATACTGGTATTTTGTCAGCGTACCACTGGAATAATCTTGGTTTCATGTAACAAGCACAAGGAAACACCTGGAAATGAACAGTAGAAGGAGAACTCAAATCCCTGAAACACACCCGGGGTATGGCGTACCCTACAGAGGCTGGCCCAGAACAGGCAGAAGTGACGAACCTTGGTTGCTGCCTTATTTACCAATGGCATAATGGGCAGCAGGCTAGTATGTAGATGAAAACAATCGCCGTGGTGTAGTGGTTAGTGCAACGGACTATTGACTGGAAGCTTGTGGGTTCGAATTTTCATCAGTCCCTTCAAAACTCATTGTACGATTTTTCGGGTGCAACCGGCTCCTACTCAGAGTTGGGCGTGCTATGAGCTCACTGGGAAGACTGGAATCACACAGTCGAATCTCATCCACTTCAGGGATGCTTCAATGAGGATGCTTCTCAAATCGTCCGGCCAATATTGCAGGTGTCTGTATCTCTCAGGCCTGATTGACACCAGGATATATTATGATAGTAAGTGTAGAATACAGCCCTGCCACGCAGTCTCAATCCTAGATGGAATTCCGTATCATCATGATTATCATCCTCATCGTCATCTTCATCACATTGTAAAAACTGTGCTTGTTTCTGTGACCATTAGACTGGTTTAGAAAACAGGACTTAATTTTCTTAAAACAAAAATGTGAGCACAAAGTGTATCTCCCTAAGTGCGATGATTCTCTAAGGAAATACGTAAACATAAGTTCCCGTTAATATATAGCACCTACACCACCTAGTCTTCTCACTGGCAGAGTCGAAAAACCTGTGCAGGCATTATTTTGAGTGTAAAGAGAGAGAAGCATCCAGAAAAATGGTAGAAACAATTGACTGAAACTAAGGGCACATAATTCAAAACTCATCATAAAATGGGCACAGAAGTAAAATACAAACAAGTTAACAATCATGGTCAGACTACAAACACGAAACACACTGACAACA
>CM060314.1:55734351-55821851 GCA_030674185.1 Monoplex corrugatus | reverse complement strand
GGAGGGGTGTGTATTTGGAGATGGTTGCACGGTCAACTGAGAGCAAAATCGCTGATACATTCATTGTAAAACACATTGATTTTAAGCAAAATTCTTTGAATAATTACCGTTGATTATTTATCTACTTTACATATCTGTTCCTTTTTTGAAGGTAAGATACACAGATACATATGTCATTTACACGTAACCAAGATTTTTTTCCAGTGATAGGCTGATAAAATACCAGTCTAAAATACAGTCAAAGTAAAACATAGTCTAGGCAGGGCGTCCAAATCTGGCCAGCTCATGGGTTTGTGTGCAGGCTGAAGGCTTGTGCCATGATTACCATACACATGGCACCTATGACGGTAGTGCATATGGAATTCGTTCCGAGCGCGGAGACGTCGTCTTGACAAAAATGAAAATGAAACTGAAATTGAATAATGGTGGAGAGACTGAAGCAAGGAAGTGACATGTACATGCTTCTGTTTACGAAAGACAAGATGGGCCACAGAATTCTGGACGCGCTGGATGCAAGTGACAGAAGTTGCAGGCAAAGCCAGAGAGCAGAGAGCTACAAGTATTAAAAGCGAGACATGTCTATGTCTCTCTTGACTAGGACCGCGCGAACAACGATGTTTGCCGCTCTGCAATTTATTCCATTTGCACTGAGCGATCTTTGGCGACCATCATAATTAATTACAATATTTATATAGCGCAAAATCTTGATAAAATCAAATCTAAGCGCTGAAGCAGACACACACGCAAGCACGCACGCACGCACGCACACACACGCACGCACACACACACACACACACATACACACACACACACACACGCATGGCTATAAATGGGGAGAAAGAATAAAAGCAATAAAAGCAAGAATAAAACCAATGGAAAATTATAGAGAGCATAGCATATACAATTATATATTATAACCATGTGATTCCCTCCGAGCGGAGACAGGCTGCAGAGGGGGGTTAGGATTTTATGCGGAGGAGAAAAGGTGAGTTTTGAGAGCGGACTTGAAGGAGACAAAAGTAGGTTGCTGACGGACTGAGAGAGGAAGTTTGTTCCAGGAGAGTGGACCAGAAACAGAGAAGGCTCGTGGACCATAGGTATTGAGCTTAGTGCGTGGAAAGCGAAAAGTCAGAGGATCGGAGGCAGAGCGGAGGGTACGTGAGGGAAGATAGATCTCAAGTAGGCTTGACAGGTAATCGGGGGCTGCGTTATTGAGGCTTTTGTAGCACATGGTGTCTAGTTTGTACTGTATGCGCTTTGATACAGGGAGCCAGTGAAGTTGTGCCAGGAGAGGAGATATGTGGTCAGCTTTTTTCTTTTTGAGTACAAGGCGTACAGCATTGTTTTGAATGCGCTGTAGGATGTGAATGGTGGAGGCAGGAAGACCAGACAGGAGTGAATTGCAATAGTCAATGCGAGACATTATGAAGGAGAGAACGAGTTTTGCAGTTGTTTCGACAGAGAGATACTTCCTGATCAGCCTTATACGATGGAGATGATAGTAGCAGGATCTGGCAGTTTGAGAAACAAAGTTGTTCATGGAGAGGGTAGAGTCAATGCAGACACCAAGGTTTTTAGCTGAATCAGAAATTGGGACTGATGTGTTACATAATGGGAGAGAAAGAGGAGGCAGCTGAGAAAGTTTCTGACGGGTGCCAATGAGGATAGCTTCTGTTTTGTCGTCATTAAGCTGAAGTCTATTGTGTGTCATCCAGTTCTTAATGTCCGAGTAACAGTCAGTGGTGCGAGTCAACAGGCGCTGTATATTATCAGGTGAGTCACTGTCTTGAAGTTGGGTGTCATCAGCATAGAAGTGGTGTTTTATAGAATGGGAGTTGATGATGGTGGACAGGGGGGAGGTGTAAAGAGTGAAAAGAACAGGGCCAAGGACAGATCCTTGTGGAACACCACAGGTCAGGTATGCAGGTTGAGAGTAAGTGCCATTGATGAGAACGGTTTGTTTTCTGTTGGATAGGTATGAAGTGAACCAAGACAGAGCAATGTCAGAGATGCCAAAAGTATGATGAAGTCTAGAATGGAGAATACCATGATCAATGGTATCAAAGGCTGCAGACAGATCAAGGAGTGTGAGGAGAGAGACTTTGCCAGTATCAGTTGCAAGGAGGAGATTGTTGAGAATGTGTAGTAGGGCAGTTTCAGTGCTATGGCACTGGCGGTAGGCTGACTGGAAAGGATTGAGGAGATTGTTGGCAGACAGGTGAGAGTTCAGCTGGTTGAGGACGACTTTTTCAAGGAGTTTTGACAAGAAAGAGAGATTAGAGATAGGCCGGTAATTTTTCAGTTCATTTGGATCTAAATTGTGTTTCTTGAGGAGAGGGTGAACAATAGCAGACTTGAAAGAATCAGGGACAGTTCCAGTTTGAAGAGAAGTGTTGATGATGTCAGTGATGAATGGGAGGAGAGTAGGGAGACAGTCGGCGTAGAGAGAACCTGGAAGAGGATCGAGTTTGCAGGTTTTGAACGACATGGATCTGATTGTGTTGAGAATTTCTTCTTGTGAGACTGGGGTAAAAGTAGTAAGAGGTGTGCCAGAGAAGGAAGGGTCAGGTGGGCATGGTTGACAGGGTGTCCTGTCAAGCCTGTCACGAAGAGTTTGTATTTTGGTGGTGAAATAGTTGGAGAATACAGATGGGAGTTCTTCATTTGTATGTTTTGTTGGGAGAGGTAAATCTTTTCGTGTGCCAAGGAGATGATTCATGGTTGTAAAGAGTTCTTTTGAAGAAGAGGCATTCAGGATTTTGGTTTGGAAATAGCTTGTTTTTGCTGATGCAATGAGGGTGGATACTTTTGTTTTAGAGGCTTGGAAAAGTTGCCTGTGTACAGTGAGTTTGGATTTGCGCCAGCGGCGCTCTGCTCTGCGGCGGGCACGTTTTGCACAGGTGATCTCATGAGTGAGCCAGGGGGTAGGGGGGCGGTCAGGTAAAAGACGGGTTGTGGCTGGAGCATGAGTGTCCAGAAGATGGTGGAGAGTAGTATAGAATTCATCGGCAAGGTTATGTGACTTTTCAGAAAGGAGACGGGAGGCATCAGATGAAAATGTGGAGAGGTCGATAGATTTGAGATTGCGTCGAGTCACTGTGCGCATGGTACGGGAAGGAGGAGAAATGTCGAGAGAACAGAGAATTGCAGAGTGGTCAGATGGAAGGGCTGAAGTTAGACGGGTAGAAAGAACTAAGCAGTTGTCAGTAGCGGAATTTTGGTGATCACGAGAAATGATCCAGTCAAGAATGTGACCTTTTTGATGGGTTGGTTCAGAAATGTGTTGAGTCATATTGTGATTGGACATAGAGTTGATGATATGTCTTGTGTCATAACGGTGAGTGTTGTCATAGTGGACATTGATGTCACCTAGAATGATGAGATTTCCAGGTAAGAGACAGTAGTAATCAAGAAGTTGATCAAAGTCAGAGAGAAACATGGATGTGGTGAGCTTGTTGGCAGAGCTAGGTGGAGGTCGATAGACACAGGAGAAGGTGATGGGGTGAGGGGTGGATTGGAAGGATACTTCAACGTGCTCGAAAGAAGGATGGGAGAAAGGCAGAGACTGCGAGAAAGACAGGCGGGAATGGAGTGAGTCGTTGTAGAGGATGGCGATACCACCACCTCGGGATGAGCGATGGAAAGAAGCAAGCCTGTAACCACATCAGTCAAAACCGTGATCACCATGACTACGTGCGATGTGTGGCCATGTGGTTAAAGCACCGATCTATGATGCTGGAAACCCGGATTTGAATCATCATCATCATCCTCATCATCATCATCATCATCATCATCATCATGTGCTCTGCCTCATGGTGTTGGCAATCATGGCCTCCATATGCATCTGTCCCTTGTCGCCGCAAGCACATCTTCCACCCTCTCTGTCCTCAGCCACCCTGCAAGTCCGTCCAGTATTTTCTCTTTGGGTCATCCTTGAGCTCTCTTTCCCTCCAGCTTTCCCGTTGTGACCAGGTGCTCTAATTCCTCTTTCCTCATTATATGTCCTCTAATTGTTTCTTTCTTTTCCTACTCTTCTTTATTAATAATCTTCTCCTGTCTGCCTCCTTTAAGACTGTCACGTTTGTTTTCTTTATTGTCCATGGAACTTTCAACATTCTTCTTAGAAACCACATTTCAGTTGGCTCTGTTTTGCGTGTTGACTGTCCACGCCTCACAACCGTACAACAGTATCGGTTCTATCTAACATTCAGGAACTGTCTTCCTGATGTTTATTGATAGGCATTTGCTGGCAAGAACGATTTTCATCTTTTTGAATGCTGTTTTGGCTTGGCCGATTCTGCTGGCTATTTCTGATGTGCATCTACCGTCTGGTGAGATGACCGTTCCAGATATTTAAACTTATCAACGTGTCTCAAAGCTGTGCCATTTGCTGTTATTTTGCATGAGGGGATTTCTTTTGTTTGTTTGTTTGTTTGTTTGTTTGTTTGTTTGTTTGTTTGTTTGTTTGTTTGTGTGTTTTTGTTTTACTGATTACTATCACTTCAGTATAGGAGAGTGATTTTCATTTCATCAACCCCCTCTCCCTCTCTCCACCAGATCTTACGTGGTGGTTTCAATGCTAGCTTTGGGATGAGATGATAAAGTGATGGTTCTATGTGAGTCACGCTTTCAATGCACGTTACAGATCCCGTGGCAACAAGGGAGTTGTCCCCGATAAAACTATATAGCAAACATCCACTTTCATGGGAGGAAAAATATATATATATAGGAAATAAAGAAGGTTGACGCCGATCTGTAGTAGCAAAAAAAAAAAAATGTCATGTATGTCATGCCGAAAATGTGAGCCCAGTCCAATCCAGTGTAATTTAATCCGATCTGATATGATACGATTCCATCTAATCTACACAGTCTGATCTTATCTGATCCCATCCCATCCAATCTCATCCCATCCATTCTGATCCAATCTAATCTACTCAGTCTAATCTATCTGACTCGATCTCATCCCATCGCATCCCATCTGATCCTATCTAATTTACTCAGTCTAATCTGACCTGATCCCATCCCATCTGATCCAGTCTAATTGAATCAGTCTAATCTGACCTGATCATATCCTATCTCATATTTCCCATCTATCCAATTTAGTCTACTCAGTCTAATCTGACCTGATCCCATCCCATTCCATCTGATCCAATCTAATTTACTTGGTCGAATCTGACCTGATCCCATCCCATCCTGTCCCATCTGATTCAATCTAATCTACCAGGTTTAATATGATTTGATCCGATCCTATCTGATCCCATCCAATCTAATCTACTCAGTCTAATATGATCTGATCCCATTCCATCCAATCCCATCCCATCCAATCCCATCCCATCCCAACTGATCCAATCTAATCTCATTATCATCATCATGTGCCTTGCCGCGTGGCGTTGGCGAGCTTGGCCCTCCATACGAATCTATCGCTCGTCGCTGCAAGTACAATTCTAATCTGCTCCATGTAATCCCATCCCATCCCATCCCATTCCATTCCATCCCATCCCATCCCATCCCATTCCATTCCATCCCATCCCATCCCATCTCATCCCATTCCATTCCATCCTATCTCATCCCATCCTGTACTATTCCATCCCATCCCATCCCATCTCATCCCATCGCATCCATTCCATCCCATCCATCCTATCCCATCCCATTCCATCCCATTCCATTCCATCCTGTCCCATTCCATTCCAGTCCATTCCAGTCCAGTCCACCCCATCCCATCTGATCTCATCCTATCCCATCCCATCTCATCCCACCTAATCCCATCCTATCCCATCCATGCTGTCCCAATCTGATCCACCATCACCGTCCAATCCAGCCAAATTGTCGTAATGTCGGTCACTCTACATTCATGACCCTGTCATAAATTGTTCCGCCTTCCAGCGTCACTGTGCAAAGTGTCGGATGGGAGCCAGCAGGCATCGGGTCTCATATGATACGCAGTCACGACTCAAGCAGGGACGAGGCAGTCGAAAGGAAAAATGAGTGCACCCTTGGGGAAGAAACAGTACAATTGATGATATTGTCACTGAAGCGTTTTAGCCCGTTAACACTTTTCATTCCCTCGCTTTTATCCACCAGCTAAACTGCAAGAAGGATAGAAAAGGGGAGTTAACCTTTTGACTCCCGCACCCTGTCTACCAGCATCCTGCATTGTTACCCATCCTATCGAAGCAAAAACTTAAAACTTTTGATTCCTTCACCTTATCCACCAGCTTCCTTCAGGAAACTGGTGGATAGGATGAGGGAATCAAAGGGTTAAGTTTTCGTAGCTGGTGGACAGGAGTCAAACGGTTAAAGGTGGAAAGACATCCTTCACTACTCTCGACCATTGAGCAGTGTTTAGTGCTTGTCTCGGGTGTCTGATAAGTTCGTTTGTTCGGTTTAAGTGTTGCACTGGCATCACTAAAGCTGACGAACGCAGTGACTGACGCGTTGACGTACCGATTCGTTAATTTCCATTTCGCCACATGCCAAAAGTACCACATTTATCGGTTGAGTAAGAAAGTTCGGTTCTGAGTGTCAGTTCCCCATATCCATCAGCGCTATTTCTCCACACATCATTTTCACACAAGGACTTCGTACACTTCGTAAATTTTCCAAGACACTGCCTGCGCGTTAGATTTATGCATAGGGTTTTGATAGCGTATGTATGCCATGTTTTTCTCATCACACTGAATAATGTGTTTCTGTTTTTGTGTGTATGTGTGTCTTGAGTATTGACAATGACGATAAATTTTCGTTCTTTTGTTTATGCGCTGTTTTCGTGGAGCTGATACTACACCTCTCATTCTGCGTTGCTCAACACATCAACAAACCCATTTTCATTCAACCCAAGACCCTAGTGGCAGAAAACCCATAGGAGCCAGCAGTGTCAATCTACTGTACGGCCCTCCACCCGAGAAGACCACAGGGTTAAAAGGAAGGGGATCTGATGGGTGGCCCAGTGGTTTAGACCATCTGTCCGGGAAGCGAGAGATTCATAGTTCAGTCCCTGGTCAGGTGGGGATGGTTTTCCCACCCCTTCCAATAGATATTAAGTGGTCGTCTGGGGATTTTTTTTTCGGAATGACACGTTAAAGATCCCACGGCAAAGAGTTTCACTGGCAAATTCTGCAGACGAACATCCACTTCATACGTAAAGAAACACACATTCACACCGAAAAACATTGGGAAATTTGGTGGCGCCATACTATGGGGACATGCTTTTCCCTCATGAATGGCACATGGGGAAAATAAAAACACGTTTAGAGAGGGGCAAGCAAACAAAACCAGTCCACCACAATTTGATGTAATCCAGCCCAAAAGAGATATAATTTTTCTTTTATTTTACTTCGCTTTCTTTTGATAAGTCGGTCGGTTGGTTGCCGGTTGGATGCGAAACATATCGTGACACACACACACTCACGCACGCACGCACGCACGCACACACACACACACACACACACACACACACACACACACTTTCGCCCACACGCATACACGCATACGCTCCCAGACACCTACAGAGAGAGCAACACACACACTCACACACACTCACACACGCTCACGCGTGCACACGCACACACATTCACACGCGCACACACTCATACACACATTCACATACACCCACGCACACTCACACACATGCCCGCGCGCGCACGCACGCACACACACACACATACATAGACACACACACACACACAAGCACACACAAACACACACACGCAAGCAGGCACACTCACACACGCACGCACGCGCACACAAACACCACACACACACACACACACACACACACACACACACACACACACACACACACACTCACTCACTCACTCACTCGCTTTTGACACCTAGACAATCTGCACGTGGAATTCGCCTGTCTTTCACTTGAAATCTTGTCAGCTATGAGTCTGAATTTCTGGGCTGTCGGACTTAATTCAGTAACATTTGAGCTTTGGATGAACTGATACTAGCAGTGACAAAAACCAACAATCTTTCTTATTTATTTCTTCTTAGGTCTAGTAGTAGTGTCTCTGGGTATGTTGAAAATGTCCCAGGTGAAAAGCTAAATCAGCAATTATATCAGCTGATGTGAACTTCAAAGAGGGTAAGTATTTTATTTTCTTCAGAGCATGTTATAACGCTGATCTCTTGGTGTTATTGGAGTTATTGGAGTTATTTTAAGAGGGAATCGCTGCGCTCAGACAGCTCCATATGCACTCCACCCAAATCAGCCAGCAGTTATCTGACAGAGAACTGAACCAGCACAAAACCCTGTGTGCTGGCAAGGTCTCGAAACGGGGAAATGGGGAGAAAGGACCTATCAAACACTCAGCTGACACCACCAGAACGATGGAAACATTAAGATGGGCAGCAAACAGGCCAGTTTTTAAGGTCGCGGGCTGGGATTGAACTCGCGATATCCAAATCTTGAGTCCATGGCTCTACACCAGCTAGCTAGCCCGCTGTGCTTAAATGCATCGACGGGGATCTTGGTGTGTGGTTTGTATGAGGACTGGTTGATGCTGTCCGTGGAGCCATGGACTCTGGACCCGAGGTCTGATGTACTGAGCTTGTTTCTTAGCTGCAACATGGAAACTGCCATGTTTGCTGCTCAGCTTAATGATTCAATAACGTTTATGTTGTCTATCTTTCAGCCATCGAAAGTCTGTTGTTCGATGTAGGCCTTCCCCAGCTGCTGCCATTCACTTCGTTCCAACGGTTTTCCTCTCCTGTCCCAGCGCTTTTCCTCTCCAGCTCCAGCGCGTTTCCTCTCCAGCTGCCTTGATATAAAACATTGGAGGGATAGGTTGATTTTCCAGGTCCCATCCCTTGAAGATCAGTTATCCTTCTTGCCTTTCTGTAGTCTTGGGAAAAAATGTGAATATGAATATAAATTTGAGGCGAGGGAAAGGGGTGGGCTCCGCCTTCGTGGTTGCTGACGCTGGGAAAAGTTGAGGTCTCTGCCACCTCACTCCATGACCCTACTATATACGATTATGGCACTATCTAGGTAGGACCTCAAGACCTGGCCAGATCGTGGGTTTATGTGCAGGCTTAAGGCTTGTGCTGTTATCATTCTCGATCTTCTCCATCACATGGTACCTGTGACGCTATTGCATATGGAATTCATTCCGAGCGCGGAGACGTCATCTTGAGAAATTAAAATGGAAAGAAATTGAAATCCTGTCCAGTTTTTGTCAAATCCGTCAAGGTCGTCTCTCCATCTAATTTTCCGTCTTCCTCTATTGCGAGTGCCGTCTCTTGGTGTCTACAACGTTGTTTTTGTTGTCCTACGATTGTCCATTCTCCGGGTGAGATGTGCTGCTGAATGCAATTTCAGTTTGTTGATGGTTTCCAGGATGTCTCGCACTTTTGTTCTTTCTCTGATCCACTGAGCCGTTTTGCGATCTTTCCAGGTGATACTAAGCATGATTCTTTCGTGTGCTCGCTACATGGCTCTTAGTTTCAAAGCGAGTTTTTTTCGTTAGTTTTCATGTTTCGACACCGTAGGTGGCTGTTGGCAGAATGCATTGGTCGTAGACTTTACGTTTTGGGACAGTTGGAATTTTGTCATTCTTAAAAACCGAACTTGCTCTTCCAGATGCTTGCCACGCGTACTTTGTCCAACAACTCGCAGAGGCCCGGAAGCCACCGAGTTCCTCGAGTAAGAAGTTGGTCGTTGTCTGGTGACCCCTGGGGACGGGTGGAGCCCAGCAGCCAGCTGCGGGAAACCCCTAGCTAACTCTTTCCCCCCCTACCAACTCATCTAGGGCCAGCGAGGCAGGGTGTGGCCCATTCCTCACCATCTTCATCATCATCATCAGGTTCCTTGCCGCATAGCGTCTGCGATAATGGACTTCCATCTGTCTATCTCTTGTTGCCTCAAGCATCTCTTCCACCTTTCTTGTCCCCAGCCACTCTGCAAGTCCGTCTAGTATCTTCTCCATGGGTCTACCCGGTGCTCTCTTTCCCTCCAGCTTTCTCGTTGTGACTAGATGTTCCAGTTCCCCTTTCCTCATAAAATGGCCTATAAATGTTGCCTGTCTTTTCCTAATCTTCCTTATGAATGATCTACTTGTGTCTGCCTCCATCAAGACTGTGTCGATTGTTTCCTTTGCTGTCCATGGAACTCTCAACATGGCCCATTCCTCCCCATGCAGGATAAAAACAAACACAAAACGGCCGTTCCTGTAGGGTCATCGGATCTTTGTTGTCAGCTTCATTTTTAATAGGTACTTAACTCCCCCTATGTGGGGATGCCGGAGGTTCTTTCAGTATAAATAGCATCCCCACCTTCTGGAAATTCTGTGCCAGAAATTTCCTCTTTTCTGTCATTCTCTTTGTTTTTGCTTTCTGTCACTTCTGCCTATCGTTTTCTGCCTTGCTGCTGGTCCATTTACCTGTATGCGTTCGATAAAGTCTTACATACTTTTTTTTCTTAGGATTGATAATTGGGTACATGTGCGGAAACAACATTAGATATTTAGGCCTGGTTTTAAATATGCTTTAGTGTCCTTACTTAGTTTTAATTTGCAGTCAGCTATGTTTTTAAATCCCCTGTGCGATAAATTCGACGGAGTGGTCAACGCCACGGGTATACAAGATACAAGATACAAGATACAAGAATTTTATCTGTAGACTTGAGTCTGCGAAACGAAACAAACCACCACTCTCAAAGGTGAACAAAAGTACAAACGCGTACAAAAGATGGATGGTGCCCCACTATGGCGAAATGCTTTTCCCAGAAAGAAGCGGCTTGCTTGTCATGCAGAAAGCTGTTTGTTGTGACCACCACCACCAGCTCCTCCTTTGTAAAGACCATCGAGGAATGGAATCACCTGGAAGAAAAAAAAAACAGTCCAGGCCAGTACTGTCGCCGCATTCTCAGCAGCGGTGGGCAGTTCTGCAGCCCTCCACTAAATCCACGCTGCACATTACATGTAGTTAGTTAGGTTAGGTAGGTGGGGAAAGGCTGGGGGTGGGGTCCTTTAGTTTTTTTGTTTTGTGTTGTTTGTTTTTGTGGGCTTGGCACTACCTCCTGTAGTGTCAGGGCCGGTAATGTGCAGGCTTGCCTGTATGTGCAAAGCGAAAAGTAGTAGCGATCCGGCAGCTCCACACCTAGCTAGTCGAGGAAAGAATAATAAAAAAAATTTGCGCTCCCCCTGTTTTCCGTCGCAATATAATCAAGTTGGTTCAGCGGCGTGTACAGCCAGACCAGACCAACAACAAAATCCAATCGAATTCAGTTCAGTATAATCCATTGGGCTCACTAATATCCAGAACAGTGGATCTGTTTAAATCGGTGACTGTCAGCGTTCAAGCAGCCAGGAACCAGACACTCACAACAATAGAATCAGAACACGTATTTAACATGAACCAGAAAAAACACGAAAGAAGAATACGAACGCGTATTTAATACAAGACAAGACAGGTGCAAATTTTCGGCCAACTGGCCTTTGTCAAGATTACAAACAACCACCAGATACAAAAATTTTGAGAAAAAGTTTGAAACTTCCCTGCTGCTGTGTCCAATGTAAGAAAAGGAATAAACTGACTAAGATGACATCATAATGTGTTTTGAGTAAATATTATGTCAGAGCGGAAATGAGAACTATGACGCACTAGCGAAGAGTAGTGTTTGGAATGTAATGGATACCAGAATTAAATAATGCAGAAGACAAAATATAGGCATGTGTTCGACAGAATGGGAAAATATTTAATCAAGAGGCATTAAATATGCAGAAGAAAAAATATAGGTATAACAGACCTTTGTCAATCGTGTACAAAAGATAAAGCATAAATGCGCAAAACATAGTGGGAAGAAAACGCCACATCAGGGAAGTGGTTTTAGGGTGGTTGTTGTTGTTGTTGCTGTTGTTGTTGTTGTTTGGGATTCTTGTTGGTTTTTTGGTTTTTTTGTGTTTGTTTTTTTGTTTTTTATTTGTTTGTTTGTTTTTTGTTTTGTTTTGTTTTTGTTTTTATTTTGTTTTGTTTTTTTACTACGTTTTGTGCACTTATTTTTTGCTGCATTTTGTATACGCGTAACAAAGGCCGGTTGGCGGGAAATTTGCGCCTGTCTTGTTTTGTTGCATTAAATGCACGTTCTGGTTCTCTTTTTGTGTAGTTTCTGGAACCCTTTTAATCCCATGCACAATAAATACACGGCGAGAATAGTGTGAACCATAATTATTATGTTGCATGTTTAAATAAAACTCCCTGTGTCTGCAGGAAGGCGAGGCGACTGTGATCCTTCTGTACTGTGCCTTCAGTGGACAACAAGCCCCACACATCAGGCCCTGTGTCAACACCTGTACTGTGCCTTCAATGGACAACAAACCCCACACATCCTGTGTCAACACCTGTACTGTGCCTTCAGTGGACAACAAGCCCCACACATCCTGTGTCAACAACTGTACTGTGCCTTCAGTGGACAACAAGCCCCACACATCCAGGCCCTGTGTCAACACCTGTACTGTGTCTTCAGTGGACAACAAGCCCCACACATCCTGTGTCAACACCTGTACTGTGTCTTCAGTGGACAACAAGCCCCACACATCCTGTGTCAACACCTGTACTGTGTCTTCAGTGGACAACAAGCCCCACACATCAGGCCCTGTGTCAACACCTGTACTGTGTCTTCAGTGGACAACAAACCCCACACATCCTGTGTCAACACCTGTACTGTGTCTTCAGTGGACAACAAGCCCCACACATCCTGTGTCGACACCTGTACTTTGTCTTCAGTGGACAACAAGCCCCACACATCCTGTGTCAACACCTGTACTGTGTCTTCAGTGGACAATAAGCCCCACACATCTGTGTCAACACCTGTACTGCATCCTGTGTCAACACCTGTACTGTGTCTTCAGTGGACAACAAGCCCCACACATCCTGTGTCAACACCTGTACTATGCCTTCAATGGACAACAAGCCCTACACATCCTGTGTCAACACCTGTACTGTGCCTTCAGTGAACAACAAGCCCCACACATCCTGTGTCAACACCTGTACTGTGTCTTCAATGGACAACAAGCCCTACACATCCTGTGTCAACACCTGTACTGTGCCTTCAGTGAACAACAAGCCCCACACATCCTGTGTCAACACCTGTACTGTGCCTTCAATGGACAACAAGCCCTACACATCCTATGTCAACACCTGTACTGTGCCTTCAGTGAACAACAAGCCCCACACATCCTGTGTCAACACCTGTACTGTGCCTTCAATGGACAACAAGCCCTACACATCCTGTGTCAACACCTGTACTGTGCCTTCAGTGAACAACAAGCCCCACACATCCTGTGTCAACACCTGTACTGTGTCTTCAGTGAACAAGCCCCACACATCCTGTGTCAACACCTGTACTGTGACTTCAGTGGACAACAAACCCCACACATCCTGTGTCAACACCTGTACTGTGTCTTCAGTGAACAACAAGCCCCACACATCCTGTGTCAACACCTGTACTGTGCCTTCAGTGGACAACAAACCCCACACATCCAGGACTTGTTTCAACACTGTACTGTGCCTTCAGTGGACAACAAGCCCCACACATCCAGGACCTGTTCAACACCTGTACTGTGCCTTCAATGGACAACAAACCCCACACATCCTGTGTCAACACCTGTACTGTGCCTTCAGTGGACAACAAGCCCCACACATCCTGTGTCAACACCTGTACTGTGCCTTCAGTGGACAACAAACCCCACACATCCAGGCCCTGTGTCAACACCTGTACTGTGCCTTCAGTGGACAACAAACCCCACACATCCTGTGTCAACACCTGTACTGTGCCTTCAGTGGACAACAAGCCCCACACATCCAGGCCCTGTGTCAACACCTGTACTGTGCCTTCAGTGGACAACAAGCCCCACACATCCAGGCCCTGTGTCAACACCTGTACTGTGCCTTCAGTGGACAACAAACCCCACACATCCAGAATCCGTGTCAACACCTGTACTGTGCCTTCAGTGGACAACAAACCCCACACATCCAGAATCCGTGTCAACACTCCAAGACACCACAAGGCGTTATTTACACGTTCCTCCATCCCTGGTGCATCTCACATGACCTTTACAGTTCCGCGGTAAGTAACTAGACTAAAACTTAGAACTTGGTAAGAGGAGGGGAAGGGATGAAATCAAGAAGGATGCCGGGTGGGTTAGTGAGGTGGGAGGGACGTCACCTTTTCTCAGGACCTGCATTGTGAGGTCTGCACCAATCTTATCCCTCAGACGACTGACTGACTTACTGCCCTTTGTCATTGGCCTGTAGGGCAGCAATGACGATCTTCCACTCCTGTTTTGATCCAGCCTGTATATAGTACACTAAGTGTGGTTCAGGGCCTTTTGTTCTTTCTACTGTTTTCCGCCAGGTTTTCCAGGTCATCCTCCTCTTTCCTGCCTTGTGGTGTCTGAAGGTCAGCCCGGGTGATATCTTGTTTTCTTCAAATGATGTACCCAGTCCATATCATCCATTGTCTTTTCGTAATGATTATGAGTACGGGTTGGTTGGCTGGTTGGCTGGCTGGCTGGTTGGTTGGTTGGTTGGTTGGTTGGGTTTTCTGGGGTTTTTTGTTTTTTTATTTTTGTTTTTGTTTTTTCACTTCACTGGGCGAGTAATTCTTGGTGGAGATAGTGTCCAGGCCAGATGATTTGTGTAATTCTTCGGTGTTTCTTTGTGTGCACGGTTGGTAGCTTGGAAAAATTGCTCTGTCAGCTTGTGGCATTCTGAGCAGTAGAGTGTGAAGAACACAACTCTGATACAGTCTCAGCTTGGTGTAGGTACTGTATTAGGGAGCCGCCACTCTTTGTTTAACATTTTGGTGGTGTTTCTGGCTTTTCAGAGACAGTTGTTTATGTCTTGCCTGCACTGGTATCTCTCAAATAAAGACGCTAGTCTCATGCAACGTCTTCTTTTACAAGTCGTGCTTTGCATTTTACCAATGTACGTACGAGTGTAACCAACAGAAAAGCTGGAGGGAAAGAGAACACCAGGTAGACCCAGGGAGAAAATATTGGACGGACTTGCAGAGTGGCTGAAGACAGAGTGGGTGGAAGAGTTGCTTTCAGCAACAAGGGATAGAAACAGACGGAAGGCCATGATCGCCAACGCCATGTGGCAAGGCACTTGATGATGACGTATTTAACCAATACTACTGCTGCGTGTCTGTGCATACATTGTACATACACAGACGCATTACGGACCAGACTGATTTGATTCTATCACATACAAAATAAAGTCTATACCCATAAATGTAAATATAAAATTGTCTGTAGAGAGAAAAAAATACACAGTCATAATACATTTGATACCTTTTGCGTTTTGACAGATGATTCTTGAGGCGAGGTCAACAGCAGCTTTCTGAACTGGACACCATTATAGAACTAGACAGTGCCCATGAGTTCCAGGACCCATATGCTTTACAGAAATGACGAAAATTTACGTCTCCCTTTGTCAACGAGGCTTGCAGGCAAAACGTCCACATGTCTTACGACCCTGAATGTAATCGCGACGAAGGTGAGTGAACAGAATGTGTGTGTGTGTGTGTGTGTGTGTGTGTGTGTGTGTGTGTGTGTGTGTGTGTGTGTGTGTGTGTGTGTGTGTGTGTGTGTGTGTGTGTGTGTGTGTGTGTGTGTGTGTGTGTAGTGTGTGTGTGTGTGTGTGTGTAGTGTGTGTGTGTTGTGTGTGTGTGTGGTGTTGTGTTTGGCGTGTGTAGTGTGTGTGTAGTGTGGGGTGTGTATGTGTATAGTGTGTATATGTATAGTGTGTGTGTGCGTGTGTGTTGTGTGTGCACGTATAGCGTGTGTGTATGTATGCGTGTGTATGTATGTATGTTTGTAATATGTGTGTGTGCGCGTGCGCGCGCGCGTGTGTGTGAGAGAGAGAGAGAAAGAGAGAGATAGACAGTGAATGCAGAAGTGCCCATTTATTCAAATTGCGTCGTACAATGAAACACACAGTAGCCTAATTATGCAGTATATCAAACAATCTGTTAAAATTTCACGGTATGCACTTGATGTGAAAGTGCCTGGCATTTCAGTTTGGTATGATTCTGGATACATTTATAAGGAAAATATCCTTTGTCAGTTTTCAGATTCAGTTTTCAGTTTCTCAAGATGACTTTTCTATGCTCGGAATAAATTCCATATGCATTGACGTCATTGGCACAATGAGCTGGAGGAGATCCAATATGATCATGATACAAGCCTTAAGCCTGCACAACCCGTGTGTTGGTCAAGTCCTGAGGATATAGATATAGATATAGGTATAGATATAGATAGATACAGATATATTGCCTGTCTTTTCCTAATCTTCTTAATGAATGATCTTCTTGTGTCTACCTCCATCAAGACTGTCTCGTTTGTTTTCTGTGCTGTCCATGGAACTCTCAACATTCTTCACAGAAACCACATCTCAGCTGACTCAATCTTGTTCTGGCTTTGCGTGTTGACTGCCCACGCCTCACAACAGTATCACATTATCGGTTCTACATGTATATAACATTCAAGAACTCTTTTCCTGGTGTTAACTGATAGGCATTGTTGGTAAGAATGCTTTTCATCTTCTTGAATGCTGTTTTGGCTTGGCCAGTTCTGGTGGTTGAGTCTGATGTAAATCGTCTGGTGAGATGATCGTTTCCAGATATTTAAACTTATCAACCTTTCTCAAAATTGTACCGTTTGCTGTTATTTTGCATGATGGGATTTCATGTGTTTTTTAACTGATTATTATGACTTCAGTCTTCTTGCTATTTATCTCCATCCCTTTAGTTTTGCCTTTTATTTCTAGTATATTCACAATGTTTTGTAGGTCCCTTTCATTGTCTGCAATTAGCACGGTATCATCAGCGTAACGAATGTTGTTTATCATCTTTCCACCAACCTTTAATCCTGGGTATTTTTCTAGGTTTCTCATGTTTTCGCTGTAAGGTGAAAACATGTCTAGTGACAAAGCACAACCTTGCCTGACTCTTCTTTTAATATGTTGGAAAGAGCTTACATCATTTTCTATTCTCATTGCAGCTGTTTGTTCCCAATACATATTTCTGACTAGTTGGTTGATCAATTCTTCGTCTTACCCGAAGATACCATACAAATGTTAATTGCAGAATATTTTTTCTGCCACTGATACAAGTAGCGCAAATTTTATTTAAATTCATTTTAAGGCCAAAATAGTTCAGACATTGAACACATTGCTAAAAAGACTTTCTAGTACCATCTGATTATATCATGGTAATAGCAGCGAACGGTGCCAACGGTACTTCTATATCATTTTCCATTTTGATCCCCTTCATATTGTCATCTTTTCTGAACAGCGACATTTCCTCACTAATGAGATGTATACAGTATATGTTTATACATCGTATATACATATGTGTATATATTATATATATATACATATGTGTATATATTATAGATAGATAGATAGATATGTATAGATATGTATAGATATGTATAGATATGTATAGATATCATATAATATGTAAATGTATGTTGTATGATATATTTTTGAATTTCTTTATTCATTTAAATCTGATTTTTCTGGTCATTTATTCGTGCACTTTTATTCTATGTTTTAGCACATAACATTTTTGGTCTCAATGTGTTTCAGGGGGCCTGTAAAGACGTCAGGCCACGCAAGGATACAATAATACACACAGCACCACAAAAAGCAGGAACAGCTGCGGGAACTGCAAGATAAACAAGTAAGCCTTCCATTACGTCTGTTTCTGAAAACCGATTATCAAGAACAGAGAATCAGAAGTACAAAAACAAAAGCAAATGAAAAGAAGGAAGAGAAACAAAACAAACAAAAGCACAAAATAAGAAAAAATGAATAGAAGAAAGATGCGAAAAGCGGAAATGAAGAATATACAAGTAAACACAACGAAAAACATTGAGAACAAGGACAGGAAGAAAAGTAAAAGAAGTTGAAGCAAAAACACGAAGGAAAAAACCCACAACGACTGGAAAAACAACAAGAAGAACAATAACAGAGACGACAAGGGCACGAAAATTGGAACTACAACAAAGGGAGCAATCACCACGCACAACAAATAAAAAAAATATAAAAACACAACAAAATAGTTTTAAAAGGACGAAAAAAAACACGAAAAACAAAGGTTAAAACAAAAAAGGGAGAAATAGAACAGAAAATAAAAGAAAATCTCATAATTATTATTGTTACATAGTTGATAATAATAGTGACAACATGGAGAAATAGGGAAACAAAAAAACTAATAACAGCCAATAAACCAGCAGAAGAGCCAGTAAACCAAGAGAAGAGCCAGTAAACGAACAGAAGAGCCAGTAAACGAACAGAAGAGCCAGTAAACCAATAGAAGAGCCAGCAAACCAGGAGAAGAGCCATCAAACCAAAACCAGAAGAGCCAGCAAACCAGAAGAAGAGCCAGCAAACCAAGAGAAGAGCCAGTAAACCAGGGAGGAGAAGAGCAAGTAAACCAAGAGAAAAGCCAGCAAACCAGGAGAAGAGTAAGTAAACCAATAGAAAAGCCTGAAACAAGGATAAGAGCAAGTAAACCAAGAGAAAAGCCAGTAAACAAGAAGAGCCAGCAAACCAAAAAAGAGCCAGCAAACAAGGACAAGGGCCTGTAAACTAATAGAAGAGCCAGTAAACAAAAAGAACCAGTAACCCAAGAGAAGACCAGCAAACCTGGAGAAGAGCCAGTAAACCTTGAAAAGAGCCAGCAAACATGGAGAAGAGCCAGCAAACATGGAGAAGAGTCAGTAAACCTGGAGAAGAGTCAGCAAACCTGGAGAAGAGCCAGTAAACCAGAACCACAATAGCCAGCAAACCTGGAGAATATCCAGCAAACCTGGAGAAGAGCCAGCAAACCTGGAGAAGAGCCAGTAAACCAGGAGAACTGCCAGCAAACCTGGAGAAGAGCCAGTAAACCAGGAGAAGAGTCAGCAAACCTGGAGAAGAGCCAGTAAACCAAGAGAAGCGAGTGTAAACCAAGAGAAGAGCCAGCAAACCTGGAGAAGAGCCAGCAAACCTGGAGAAGAGCCAGTAAACCAGGAGAAGAGCCAGTAAACCAGGAGAAGAGCCAGCAAACCTGGAGAAGAGCCAGCAAACCTGGAGAAGAGCCAGTAAGTCAGGAGAAGAGTCAGCAAACCTGGAGAAGAACCAGCAAACCTGGAGAAGAGTCAGCAAACCTGGAGAAGAGCCAGTAAACCTTGAGAAGAGCCAGCAAACCTGGAGAATAGCCAGCAAACCTGGAGAAGAGCCAGTAAACCAGGAGAAGAGTCAGCAAACCTGGAGAAGAGCCAGTAAACCAGGAGAAGAGTCAGCAAACCTGGAGAAGAGCCAGTAAACAGGAGAAGAGCCAGTAAACCAGGAAACAATGTAAAGCAAAAGAAAAAAATAAACTGAACAGCAAGTAAACCAGAAGAACGGTCAGTAAACCTAGAGAACAAGCAAACCAGGAGAATGGATTAATTAACCAGACCAACAAGTAAACCAGGTGATCAGCCAATAAACCAAGAGAACAGTCAGTAAACCAGGAGAACAGCCAGTAATCCAGGAAAACCGCAAGTAAATAGGAGAAAAACAAGAACGAAAAGGACAAGAATCAAAACGAAAAATAAACCAAGAGCAAGAACAAAGCAAATGTAAAATAACAACACGACGAAGAAAGCAAACAACAACAGAAAAAGGAACAGGAAATGTAAAAGAAGCAAGGTATAATAAAAAAGAAAAACAGGAACAAACGAATGAATAAACATGCAATCAAATAGAACAGAGAACAAAGAAATGGGGAAATAAGTGAAACAAGACACCTAAGAACAGTCAACCAAACAAACAGCAACCAAAGAAACGAATGATCAGGAGGCGAAAGTTGGGATCAAAGGACACGGCTCAAGAAAGGTTCGCAAGAACGGAAAAAAATTGATCAAGACAAAAAAGAACAAAGGCAAGTAAACAAAGAACTTGAACAACAAACATAGGAATTTCTGCCCTCATCCATCTCCCGCTTCAATTAGAAAAAAAAACACAAATAAAAGAAAAAATACACGAAACAAAAAAAGGCACGAAAAGAAAAAAAGAGAACAAAAACTACAAGAGCAAGAATTCAAGCGGAAAAATACTATCAAAAAGAACAAGAACATGAAGAGGAACAAGTACAGAAAGAGAAAATGTTGAAGAGCTGAATTGGCACTGGCAAAAGAACACCACAAATACCAACAAATGCCAGAGCAGCAACATCAAAAGCATCAACAGACGCAAAAATAATGAAAATGTACTAAGCAAAGCAAAACATAACAAATACAAAACAATAACAAGAGCAACAAAGCCAAATTGGATGAAACTGAAAACAAAAACAACCCATTTCAGTACAGCATCAATGTCGACAAAAAACGAAAAGAAAAACTACAAGAGCAAAATCAACAAGAACAGTATGAATGCTAAAACAGCAACAAAGACACCAACAGGACCAAGAAAAAAAGTAAATTACACAATAGAACAAAAACAAGACAAAAACTAAACGAGGAAAAGCAACAAAACTAAAGAAGAACCATACAAAACGCTGCATAATATACAACGAACTTAAAAACTAGAAGTCAAAGAAGCGAACATGCAGACAAAAAAATCAACAACAGCAACAACAAAAAGCCACAAAAAACAAGAAGAAATACAAGTACGGGAAAAAAAAGTATAAGATCAAAAGCGTTAACAGAAAACACCTGACAGTGTTGGATGGGACACAGAGCAACAATGCCTTACCACTGGCCAAATAATCATCTCTAAACACCCGACGCCACGTGGAATCTATTTCGCTAAGGAAATTGGGGTTGTCCATGAGCTACATGACCCATTTGAACTCGGTTATCAGTTACCTTGTTCGCGAGCTAAATGGCAAAGCTGGGAGATGAGAAACCAAGAGATAGAGCCACACAACACACACCAGCCATCTGCACCAAACCAAGAGAGAATGAAAGAGCCCTCAAATCTGGCAAAAGTAATTGCATAACAACATCATCAAGAACAGCAGTAATGACACCATCGGACGTATAAGAATAATATCAGCAAATACAATACCTACAACACCAAAAGCACTAACAAGAACATGAAAAAATAAGAGAGACAATACTAGAAAGAGCAATAATGAGACCTAAAAACCCTACGACGTTTCTTTGATGAATATGTCCACAACAAGAAAAAATGAAGGAAACGTTTATCTAAAAGACGAACAATATCAACAATAGCGAATGCATGACAAAAAGAATGAAAAGAGGAAAGAAACGAAAGGAGAAAAAAGTGGGATAAAACTAGGAAACGAAACTTTAAATAGGGGACAGAATCAACAACGACGAAAGAAAAAGAAAAACAACTAAAATAACATAAAGAAAACGGCAAACAAAATATTAACATAACACAAAGAAAGGGAAAACGAAAGCATAATCAAGAAAAACAAGAACAATAAAACAAAAGCACTGGAGAATAAAAACGAGCAACAAAAAAACGACATTCAATAACAGGCAATACACTATCAAAAATTTAGTTACTGAACTACAAGTGATTTCATAAAAACAATACAAAAACTACTAAGAAATTCAAACAAAAAACAAAACAAAATAAAAAATCAGAGCAGCAACAAAAACAATTAAAAACTAAAAGAACAAAATCAAGTGCAAAGACCAAAATGACTAGAAATCAAAGAATAAAAACTGAACAGTGACAACAGAGTCAGTAAGAACAAGATAAGAATAACCAGAATACCAGCAAGATAATAAGAGTAATGTCAACAAACACCACAACCACAAAACTAGCACCACCAAAACTAGTAAAACAAACTATTAAGATGTACGAAAACAAGAAAAGAAAAACAAAACCAGAAAGCTTTTAAAGAAAACAATGGCCACAGAAAAGAAACACCAAGAACAAAATGTAACTAAAAATAGCAACAAGAAGAAAATAAAAAGGAAAGCGGCGAAAAAATTAAGTCTACAAAAAACAAAAAGAACATCCAACAACAGGAAGAAAAAGGCGGACAAACATTAACTTGAAGGAAAAATATCAAATACAGCAAGATTGAAAAAAAAAATCAGCTGAAACAAAATGGAAAAAAGCGAACAACAAAATGAAACAGAACAGAAGTATGTAAGGGAAAAGGAAAACATGATCAAGGAAACCTGGAACAAACAAACAAATAAACTGGAAAATAAAAGCATAGATAAAAAATAAACAATTCACCAAAGAACACAAAACAAACAAACACAAAAACAGAACGTTAAGAGGGGGAGACAAAAGACAGGAAAAATACAATGAATCAAGGACAGAAAACTTTGTTGAAGAAAAAAAAGAGCAAAACCAAAAAGGGCAAGTAATCAAAGAATCTGAACAGCAAAAATATGAATACGTCTCCCTTCCCTTCTTCCCCCCTCAAAAGAAAAAAAAGAAAGAAACACGCACACAAATCAAACGGAAGGAAAACAAACAACAAAATGGGTAAAAAGTTGCGAAAGGAACAAGAGCAAGAACAATAAAAATGACAAACAGATAAAAACAAAACCGAAGAGAGTAAGAAGTCCAACAAATAAAGAAGAAACAAGAAGAGGAACTAGTACAGGAAGAACAATTGTAAGTAAGCAAACATTGCACCAGCAAGAATACAATACCAACAAATGGCAAAACCACAACATCAAAAGTAAAAACAGGAACAGAAATGAGAAAAAAAATGAGCAGAACAAAATCAAGAAGATTAAAACACAACAAAATCAACAAAGCCAACAAAAATGAGGGGGAGAACGGAAGTTTAAAAGGAAAACTCAGAACAACACCAAAGTTAGCAAGAATAAGAAGACGAACAACATCATGAGGAACACGAACAGAAGAGCAGATACAACGGCAGCAAAAGTTTAAAAACGATGTCAGTAAATGTCAGAACCTGCAACACAAAAAGCACAAATATGAACAAGAAAGGAAAAAGTACAAATCAGAACAAAAAGAAAACGCAAAAAAAAATTAACACGAGCAACAAAAATAAGAACAGCAAAAAAAAAGACAAAAAAAATTTGAAACTAAAGCATACCATACGTCAAACAAGTAAAAAAAAAACTAACAAAGTCAGTGAAAACCGGAAAAGAAAAAAGTACAGGAAAATCGGAAGTAGAATATCAAATACAACAACAAATATGTGGGAGCAATGTCGACGAATTGCAAAACCGCAACAATAACCACAGGAACAACGAAATTCAAATTTAATCAAAGCAGGAAGAACAAAATGTAATAACATAAATAGACAAAAAAATCATAGCCACATCCACGAAAGCAACTAGAAGAACAACAAAAAACAAACATAAACAGAAAAGAACGATTCAAAGAATGAAAGCAAGCAACAAGAAATCATAAAAGAAAAACAGCAAGTCACCAAAACCAAAACGGGAAAAATCAAGAAAACGATAAACAGAGCAAAAATGACAACAGCAAGAGTATCGGAACAATGTCAACAATCACCGGACCTTCAATACCAAAAATGTTGATAAAGTGACAAAGAATTACTAAACAGAGGAAATACAAGAAGACAAAATCAAACGAACGAAATGTTTATAGTAAAACAATTATAGAAAAGTAAACACCAAGAACAAGAAGTGAATCAAAAAGAACAATAGCAACAAGGACAGGATCATGAGGGAAAAGAATAGCATTACAAATGAAACGAACACAATCAATAAAAAGAACAAGAAGAAACAGGCGATTTGCAAACTAACCAATTGACAAAATCAAAAGCAACGACAAAGGAACATGAAAAACAAGTAGAACAATATGAAAACGCAGACTATAATTTTTTTTATAAAAAACGGGAAAACGGAAGGAAAAAAGGAAAGGATGATCAAGAAAAACGGGAAAACAGAACAGAACAGGGGAAAAAAGAGAGAAAAAATGAAACTAGTTTCCGAAGAACAGAAAACAAAAGAAACAAACGAGAAGGAGGGGGAGCAAAGGAAACGGAACAAGACAAAAAACACGAGAACAGAAACATAAGATCACGACAAACGCCAGTTAAAAAAACTCATCGCTAAAAAATCTAGCAAATTAGGAGGAAAAAACGAGAGCAACGAGCACAAAAACGACAAAAGGAATAAAAAGCTTTAGAACTAAAACAAATACGGAAAGAAGTTCAACAAACAAAATAACGAACAAGGCCACAATTAAAAATAGAGGAACAAGCACAGGATGAACAGAGAAACAAGCACAGGATAAACAGAGGAACAAGCACAGGATGAACAGAGGAACAAGCACAGGATGAACAGAGGAACAACCACAGGATGAACAGAGGAACAACCACAGGATGAACAAATATAGAAGAGAAAAACTGGCATAAGCAAAGGCGCAATAACAATATCAATCAACAACAAAGCCACAACACTGAATGCACCAACTGGAACATAAATAAGAAGAAAAAACAAACACTACGAAGAACAAAAAACGAAGAAGACAAAAGAAAGTCAGAAAAAAGACCTACAAGAACAAAAACAAAATAAAAGAAAACAAAGAACAAAATTAAAAACGCCTATGTCAACAGGCTACGTCAACAGGAACAAGATGAGGAATTGATACAGTAACAAATTCAAAGCAATAAAAACAACAGAAGCTAGAATCTCAAAACAATGTCAACAAATGCTAAAACCACAACGCTAAATACACCAGCAAGAACAAGTTACAAATGAAAACAATGAGACGAAACAAAGAGAACAGCAAAAGTAACAAGAATTAAAATAACAAAAACAAAAACAACGAGAATGAAATTCAAAAAAGACTTAAATCGAGCAAGTAAACCAAAGAATCACGAGAACAAAGTAAAGAAAAACAAGAAGAGAAACAAATGCAGAAAAAATATTAGTAAAAGATCAAAAACGACAACAGCAAGAATATGACAACAATGTCAACAAACACCTCAATACCAAGACCACCAACAAGAAACTATCAGGAAGATCAATACTAGATGACGAACAAAAAGAAACCAGAGGTTTTGTAATCAAAATATCCATGAAAAAGGAAAACACCAAAACGAAAAAGTAAATCTAAATCAAAAAAAAAAAAAAAAGCAGTAGCAACAAGAACAAAATCAACAAAAACGAACAGAGAAAAAGAAAGTAAATGAAGAGTAAAAGACGGAAGGACATTAACAAAAGGAAAAAACCAAATCAACAACAAAAGAAAAGTATAATAAAAAACCAGAAAACGAACAACAACGAAAAAAAACATTACAGAAGACAAAACGGGAAAACGAAACCATGCACAAAAAAACTTGGAACTGAGAGACAACACGAAATAAAAACATGAAAACGAAGAACAGAAAAACGAAGAAATATGCAAACGAAACGAAAAGAAGAACAAAGGACATGACTGAAGAAAAGATGAATAACAATAGAAAAATGACATCAAGACAAAAGGCAAGGAGACCAAGCAAACAAAGAATTTGGAAAACAAAAAGAGACCACCACAAGAAAACAAAAAGAGACCACCAAAGAAAACAAAAAGAGACCACCACAAGAAAACAAAAAGAGACCACCACAAGAAAACAAAAAGAGACCACCAAAGAAAACAAAAAGAGACCACCACAAGAAAACAAAAAAAGACCACCACAAGAAAACAAAAAGAGACCACCAAAGAAAACAAAAAGAGACCACCACAAGAAAACAAAAGAGACCACCACAAGAAAACAAAAAGAGAACACCACAAGAAAACAAAAAGAGACCACCACAAGAAAACACAAGAGACCACCACAAGAAAACAAAAAGAGAACATCACAATAAAACAAAAAGAGAACATCACAAGAAAACAAAAAGAGAACATCACAAGAAACAAGAAAACAAAAAGAGAACATCACAAGAAAACAAAAAGAGAACATCACAAGAAACAAGAAAACAAAAAGAGAACATCACAAGAAAACAAAAAGAGAACATCACAAGAAAACAAAAAGAGACCACCACAAGAAACAAAAAGAGACCACCACAAGAAAACAAAAAGAGAACATCACAAGAAAACAAAAAAGAGAACATCACAAGAAAACAAAAAGAGAACATCACAAGAAAACAAAAAGAGAACCATCACAAGAAAACAAAAAGAGAACATCACAAGAAACAAGAAAACAAAAAGAGAACATCACAAGAAAACAAAAAAGAGAACATCACAAGAAAACAAAAAGAGAACATCACAAGAAACAAGAAAACAAAAAGAGAACATCACAAGAAAACAAAAAGAGAACATCACAAGAAACAAGAAAACAAAAAGAGAACATCACAAGAAAACAAAAAGAGAACATCACAAGAAACAAGAAAACAAAAAGAGAACATCACAAGAAAACAAAAAGAGAACATCACAAGAAAACAAAAAGAGACCACCACAAGAAACAAAAGAGACCACCACAAGAAAACAAAAAAAGAGAACATCACAAGAAAACAAAAAGAGAACATCACAAGAAAACAAAAAGAGAACATCACAAGAAAACAAAAAGAGAACACCACAAGAAAACAAAAAGAGAACATCACAAGAAAACAAAAAGAGAACACCACAAGAAAACAAAAAGAGAACATCACAAGAAAACAAAAAGAGAACATCACAAGAAAACAAAAAGAGAACATCACAAGAAACAAGAAAACAAAAAGAGAACATCACAAGAAAACAAAAAGAGAACATCACAAGAAAACAAAAAGAGACCACCACAAGAAACAAAAAGAGACTACCACAAGAAAACAAAAAGAGAACATCACAAGAAAACAAAAAGAGAACATCACAAGAAAACAAAAAGAGAACATCACAAGAAAACAAAAAGAGAACACCACAAGAAAACAAAAAGAGAACATCACAAGAAAACAAAAAGAGAACACCACAAGAAAACAAAAAGAGAACATCACAAGAAAACAAAAAGAGAACACCACAAGAAAACAAAAAGAGAACATCACAAGAAAACAAAAAGAGAACATCACAAGAAAACAAAAAGAGAACATCACAAGAAAACAAAAAGAGAACACACAAGAAACAAAAAGAGACCATCACAAGAAAACAAAAAGAGAACATCACAAGAAAACAAAAAGAGAACATCACAAGAAAACAAAAAGAGACCACCACAAGAAAACAAAAAGAGAACATCACAAGAAAACAAAAAGAGAACATCACAAGAAAACAAAAAGAGAACATCACAAGAAAACAAAAAGAGAACACCACAAGAAAACAAAAAGAGACCACCACAAGAAACAAAAGGAGACCACCACAAGAAAACAAAAAGAGAACATCACAAGAAAACAAAAAGAGAACACCACAAGAAAACAAAAAGAGAACATCACAAGAAACAAGGAAAAACAAAAAGAGAACATCACAAGAAAACAAAAAGAGAACATCACAAGAAAACAAAAAGAGAACATCACAAGAAAACAAGAAAACAAAAGGAGACCACCACAAGAAAACAAAAAGAGAACATCACAAGAAACACCACAAGAAACAAAAAAGACCACCACAAGAAAAAAAAAAGACCACCACAAGAAACAAAAAAAGACCACCACAAGAAAACAAAAAAAGACCACCACAAGAAACAAAAAAAGACCACCACAAGAAAACAAAAAAAGACCACCACAAGAAACAAAAAAAGACCACCACAAAAACAAAAAAAGACCACACAAGAAAAAAAAAAGACCACCACAAGAAAACAAAAAAAGACCACCACAAAAACAAAAAAGACCACCACAAGAAAACAAAAAGAGACCACCACAAGAAAACAAAAAGAGACCACCACAAGAAAACAAAAAGAGACCACCACAAGAAACAAAAAGAGACCACCACAAGAAACAAAAAGAGACCACCACAAGAAAACAAAAAGAGACCACCACAAGAAAACAAAAAGACCACACAAGAAACAAAAAGACCACCACAAGAAACAAAAAGAGCACCACCACAGAAAACAAAAAGAGACCACCACAAGAAAACAAAAAGAGACCACACAAGAAAACAAAAAGAGACCACCACAAGAAAACAAAAAGACACCACAGAACAAAAAGACCACACAAGAAAACAAAAAGAACACCACAGCCAAAGAGAACAAAAAAAGACCACCACAAGAAACAAAAAGAGACACCACAGAAAACAAAAAAGAGACCACCACAAGAGAACAAAACAAAAAAAAAGAGACCACCACAAGAAAACAAAGAAAAGACCACCACAAAGAAACAAAAAAAAGACCACCACAAGAAACAAAAAGAGACCACCACAAGAAAACAAAAAAGACCACCACAAGAAACAAAAAAGACCACCACAGAAAAAAAAAACAAAAAAGACCACCACAAGAAAACAAAGAGAGACCACCACAAGAAAAAGAAAAGAGACCAACCACGAAGAAAACGAAAAGAGACCACCACAAAAACAAAGAGACCACCACAAGAAATCGAAAAAAAAAAGAGACCACCACAAGAAATCAAAAAGAGACCACCAAAGAATCAAAAAGAGACCACCATAAGAAATCAAAAAGAGACCCTAAATCAAAAGAATACACACAACAGACATTCACAAGAAAACCACCTTTTTCTTTGTCTTCTTCTTTGTCTTCTTCTTTGTCTTCTTCTTTGTCTTTCTTTGTTTTCTTCTCCCTTAACTTTATGAAGAGTCATTGGGGCGTCGCGCCGAAGAACTGTTCTCCAGATTCCTCCAGCTCTGCTAGTTGTGTGTCAAATCAGATCCCTCCAGCTCTGCTAGTTGTGTGTGTTCAAATCACAGATTCCTCCAGCTCTGCTAGTTGTGTGTCAAATCAGATCCCTCCAGCTCTGCTATTTGTGTGTCAAACCAGATTCCTCCAGCTCTGCTAGTTGTGTGTCAAACCTGATTCCTCCAGCTCTGCTAGTTGTGTGTCAAATCAGATTCCTCCAGCTCTGCTATTTTGTGTCAAATCAGATTCCTCCAGCTCTGCTAGTTGTGTGTCAAACCTGATTCCTCCAGCTCTGCTAGTTGTGTGTCAAAGCCTGTCTCTCTGAAAATAGCTTATCTGTCTGTTCTGCAATGTTGTCAGTCCATCGGGGTTTTTTTTTTGGTTTTTTAGTGTGTTTTTTTCTGTCTTCCTCTCCATCTCCTTCACTCAACAGTCACTTGGAGAATTCATTTAGCAAGGCAATTGGATTTCGTTATATGGCCATGCCAACTTAGTTTTCTTTTGTTTACTGATGTCAGAGAAAGTTCATGGTCCAGTTTGCTATCCAAGGTCCATGTCTCACGTACAATCAGAAAGATGGATATATGCGATCGCACGTAAGAGCCTGAAGTTGTGTTTCGTGGAGATATGTTCAGTCTGGACAGTGCTGTTGTTTTATCCAGCCCTTGAGATAATTTCTAACTTGAATCCCTGGATGCTAATGATTGATCCCAGATCAGTGAATTATTGAACAGTCCCTAGTTTCGGTCCATGGACAGTTATATCACTAGTGGAAATTGTGCTGTGGCTGGCCATCAGTTTGATCTTCTCGCTCGGCACTATTTTCAATTCCATATCTTGTCGATGTTTCATCCAGCCTTTTAACGAGCTTAGGAAATACTTGCTGATCGTCTGCTACATCATAAATGTCATCTGCAAAGCAAAGATTTCTGGTGGTTCTTTATCCAGTGTTGACTGTGCTGACATGATCCCAAGCGTGTCAGTCATGATGTGTTGCAGGAATATGTTCAAAAGCATTAGGGCCAGAAAGCCGCCCTGACGAACGCCAACCGAAGTATGGAACCACTCCCCAATAGCATAGCACCCTGTGTAAGTACTTATTGCGTTAGAACATAATTTTCTTATGCTTTTGATTGGCTTTTGTCTGCGGTCGAGTTTCTTCATGTGCCCCATAATGCCTCTTCCCATACGTCGCCAAACGCGTTCTTGAAGTCTAAGACGACGTGGCTGAACGCTTCCCTCTATTGGAGGTGTTTATCGAAAGGGTGTGCAGGTTAAAGATCTGTTCGACATTACTTCTGCCCTTGCGGAATCCAACATGTTCTTCAACAGTAATGGTATCTGCTCACTGTTTAATCTATGCACAATGATTTGAGCATTACTTTGCTGGCATGGAGGATCAAACTGATACTGTGGAAGTTCTGTCTGTGTCGGAGATTTTTATAGGGAAGGGTGATGATAAGTGAGTTGAGTTTATGGCGTAGACCATTTGCCTATGAGCCAGATTTTGCTGCAGACGGCACTTAGGATATTGGTTATTGTCTCTCCGACATGTTTCAAGAGTTGTGCAGGGATGCTGTCAAAGCCTGCAGCCTTGTCACATTTCAGCGACATCACTGCTGCCACAACTTCCTCACTGAGTAATAGAAAGTCATCTTTAATGAATCTCCTCCCTCCCTGTCTTCTATAGCATCTTAATGGCCACGGAAAGTGGCACACTTTTTATTATGGAATGATGATGGTGATGATGGCGATGAGGATGATAATAACGATGCTATGGAGTTCCATTTAGGATTGAGATAACGACAGGCCTGTATTCTACACTTTCTATCATAATATATCCTGGCATCAACCAGGCCCGAGAGATATAGACGCTGCCGTGTTGGTCAGACTATTTGAGCAACACCCTCAATGACAAATCCATAAAGTGGTTGAGAGTCGACTGTGTTGTTTCAGTCTTCTCAATCAGCCTATAGCACGTTCAGTGCTGTGTAGGAGTCGGTCGGAGCTGAAAAAAATCCCACAATGATTTTTGAAGGAACTGATGGGGATTCAAAAACAACCATCCAGTCGGTAGTCTGTTGCATTAACCACTAAACCATGGTGACTGGTTCTTTTTAATGAATCCTGTGCTGTCATTGCATTTGGATCACCTTTGTTTTTGTTTTTTGTTTGTTTGTTTGTTTGTTTGTTTGTTTGTTTGTTTGTTTATTTGTTTGTTTGTTTTGTTGTTTTTTTGTTGTTGATTTTTTTTGTACAGCTCAAAGCAGCACTCGGTCATCTGTGTCTCTTTCTGCACGAGACAGTTGTCGTCTTTGTCTTGAATGGCGCTGACCTGATTTTGCTGTTGTCTGATCAAGTCTTTAACAATCTTTACAGCATTTCTTTGTGTCATTGTTGTCAAGATTTTTCTCAATGTCTTCACGTTATTGTGCAATCCAGCTTTCCTTTTTTTTCCTGTCCTCTTGTTTACAGTGCCGAATTTCTGTTTTCCCTTGTAAGTTTTCTTTTGCTGCTTTAACCTTCTTCTAGCGTCACACGTCTCTATGATATAACTTATGCTCCATGGCTTGATCTCTGTCGGCTTATCCCTAAGACTGTTGTTGTTTCAGTCATCCCTTGGTTGAAAATGTTAGTGAGAACCTCAAAGTCTTCTTTAAGGAGGAGTGGTGGTAGTAGTTTTCCTTCTATTGTCGCTTGGAATCGTTCATTAAGTTAGCATTTGTTTGTCAAAATTGAATTTGAGCTTGCTGTTTTTCATTCTGTTGTTGATCTTCAATCATACTTCTAATTTCATCACAACAAGGTCATGGTCACTGCCAAGCCAGTTCCAGAAACGTTCTTGTTTTGGTCCTATTGATGCCAGAATTGTTGCGGTGCTCAACAAGAATAAAGTCTGTGTCTGTGATATTGTTTAGGGAATGACATTTCTGTTGTCAGGACCCTTTGTGTTCCATCAAGAGTGTTAGCAAGAAGCACACCGTTATCACTGGTGAATACTGGCAGATGTAGTCCCTGTCATTGGTACTTTAGTCATGGTGGGGCCACAAAAATTTCTCCAGTCTTCTTGGATATTTACACCAAACATGGTTTTCCAGTCACCTTGAACGATGAGGATGCCTTTCTTGTCATCCTTAATTCTTTTTTTCAGTCTCACCGTCATCATAATGTGGTAGCATATATTTACATTATCATGATGTTGCACGGTTTCACTCACAGGCAGATGGTTCTGATCCTGCTGGAAACAAAGCAGCATCCCAATACAGTGTTCATGATCTTTCTCCGTGTGCATGTTTGTCTTCTATTCCACTATAGTATAGGCCATGTCCTTTTTCTGTCTATACTTCTCCATTGTTCTTCATCTGACTTTGCAGAGGCTAAGGATGTACGTGGAGTATTTGTTCATCTCGTGGGTCAGTTCTTTCAGCTTTCCAATCTGCCTGAGTGTTCTTATTTTCCAAGTGACGAAAGTGATGATGTTCATTCCACGAATACTGTGTTGCTTCCCCTCTTAGCACAGTTTCTGCTCAGGTGGAAGTCGATGGATGGCACAGTCCTTTGTGAAATGGACTTCAACTGATCCGGTATGGTCTCTGTCTACTTGCCTTTCATGCGACGTGTCTTGGGCAAAAACGAACATGGCGAAGCCCATCTACCTCCAGACTGGATGTTTTATTGGGTTCACTCCACACATATGGCAGGTAGTACTGGGTTACATGGATGCCTGCTGCAAAGGATGACCTCTGACCTGACTTTGTCAGAGAAACATCAGCAATATAAACAAAAAAGAAAACAAGAGCTCCAACAAACAGTAAAATGGAATAAAAAGAAAAGAGGGACAGATCTGGAAGAACAACAAGATGAACAGAACAAGCTGCACAGAACAAAGGACAACAAGTAACAAGGCGATGAACACGAGTTGGACAGAACAAAGGAAAGAGATTTCAAAAAGGAACACGAGTTGGACAGAACAAGGAACAAGAGATATCAAGGTGATGAACACAAATTGGACAGAACAAAGGGCAAAACGAACAAGGCGAAGAACGTGAGTTTGCCAGAAAAAAGAAACAACGAGAAATAAGGTGATGAACACGTAAAGGAACAAAGGACAACAAAAACAAGGTGATGAACATGAATAGGACAGAACAAAGGACAAGAGATAAGAAGGTGAAGAACACGAGTTAGACAGAACAAAGGACAAAAGATAAAGTAATGAATACGAATTGGATAGAACAAAAGACAAGAGATAACAAGGAATGAACACGAATTGGACAGAACAAAGAAAAGAGATAAGAAGGTGAAGAACACGAGTTGGACCAAGAGAAATTGAATAGAATAGAAGACAACAGTTTATAAGGTGATGAACGCAAGTTAGACGGAACAAAGGACAACAGATGGCAAAGTGATGAATACAAGTTGAACAGAACAAAGTACAAGAGATAACAAGGTGATGAACACGAGTTGAACAGAACAAAGGATAAGAGATGATAAGATGAGTACAAGAAAAACAAGGAATTAAGAACAAAATAGATGGTGGCTAGGGACAGTGGTGAGAAGTAGGAGATACTCCGAAAACCAGTAGGAGGTAAATCTGGAGACCAGGAACTCTGATAGGACATAAATCGGAGGAATCTTAGGCAGAGGAATAGGTGAGGTGGAACAAGGATAGCAATGCATAAGTTCAAGATTGGAATATGCGTGGGATACCAAAGCGAGAGGGAACTCCGGAGAGAGGGGGAAGAGGAAACAAGTGGGACATGCAGAAATTAAGAGAAGGAACTTCAGGGGCGTTGACCAAAGGGACAAAACCACACGGAAGGGAAACAAGGGGAAAAAAACATCAGGAGAGAACCCAAGGGTAGCAACTTTGGGGTAAATATCCCAATAAATGGAATATGGGGGAGTAAGAAAGGAAGGAAGTGTGGCAAGTAGGAAGTCAGTATGAGGGAACATTTCGAGAAGGGGTATATGGGCAACCATTTTTTTGTCGGGAAAGAGGGGTATCAAAGTGAGATTGAACTCTACAGAAATCAAGGTGAGGGAGGGGACGAGTGGTAGGGAAGTTTGGAGACAATCAAGGGGACGGAACTTAAGGGGAAGTGGCCATGGAGACAAAACCTGGAAGGAGACCACAGGGAGGGAATTAAGGGGAGGTAACTTGGAAAACTTGGAGAGTAAAGAACCAATAGAAGAGAAGTTCACAAGGGAGGTGGGATGATGGTAAACAGGAGGGACAGGAAGGGAAGAGGGAACAAGTGCGAAACTTTGGGAAAGCTTCAAGGGGACGAAACTTTGAATGAAACCTTAGTAAAAGGGGGGGGGGGCGATTGAATGGGAGATTGGGGGGGAGGGACCGATCATAGGAAATTCCAGAGAATCCGATGGGAGAGAGATCTGAAGGGACCACTGAATGGGAGGAAACCTTGGGGGAACTAATGGGAGGGAACTCTGGGGCAACCACTCTTGGAGGACCAAAGGAGGGAACTCTGGGGCAACCACTCTGGGAGGACCAATGGGAAGGAATGTAGTGGAACAACAAATGAGTAGAACTCGGGGGGGGGGGGGGGCGGATCAAGTGGGAGAGAGATCTGGCGGAAGATCTATTCGGGAATAAATGGGACGGAGATCGGGACGGGAGGGCGGGGGACGACTGGGAGGGAGATGGGGGGGGGGGGACATTCCATGGTGCTGAGATACGTTTTGTGATGTCACCTATGACTACAGGAGCACATTCCATAGTGCTGAGGTACGTTTTGTGATGTCACCTCTGACTACAGGAGCACATTCCATGGTGCTGAGGTACGTTTTGTGATGTCACCTATGACTACAGGAGCACATTCTATAGTGCTGAGGTACGTTTTGTATGTCACCTATGACTACAGGAGCACATTCCATGGTGCTGAGGTACGTTTTGTGATGTCACCTATGACTACAGGAGCACATTCTATAGTGCTGAGGTACGTTTTGTGATGTCACCTATGACTACAGGAGCACATTCTATAGTGCTGAGGTACGTTTTGTGATGTCACCTATGACTACAGGAGCACATTCCATGGTGCTGAGGTACGTTTTGTGATGTCACCTATGACTACAGGAGCACATTCCATAGTGCTGAGGTACGTTTTGTGATGTCACCTATGACTACAGGAGCACATTCTATAGTGCTGAGGTACGTTTTGTGATGTCACCTATGACTACAGGAGCACATTCCATGGTGCTGAGGTACAATTTGTGATGTCACCTATGACTACAGGAGCACATTCTATAGTGCTGAGGTACGTTTTGTGATGTCACCTATGACTACAGGAGCACATTCCATAGTGCTGAGGTACGTTTTGTGATGTCACCTATGACTACAGGAGCACATTCCATGGTGCTGAGGTACGATTTGTAATGCCACCTATGACTACAGGAGCACATTCCATGGTGCTGAGGTACGATTTGTGATGTCACCTATGACTACAGGAGCACATTCCATAGTGCTGAGATAAGTTTTGTGATGTCACCTATGACTACAGGAGCACATTCCATAGTGCTGAGGTACGATTTCTAATGTCACCTATGACTACAGGAGCACATTCCATGGTGCTGAGGTACGTTTTGTGATGTCACCTATGACTACAGGAGCACATTCCATGGCGCTGAGGTACGATTTGTAATGCCACCTATGACTACAGGAGCATGGATGTCAAGCAGATTGCCCAAGCTGAGAGTTGTAATGGGCTCTAGGATATGAAGAGTGTAGTCGTGCAGTTGTATGTGCTGAGACAAGGTCAGCCTTGAAGGTTGCAGTCTGTTAAGTTGTAATGTTACGCGACTTGCCTGTCTTGATTACGTAGGGAAAATGGTAATTATTACCAAGAGATCAGAGTTTGTCAGTGACTTAAAAGTCACTCATGTAAGCCTGACATTTAGTGATGAGCCAATCAAGATGACCACAACGGGGGAGGAGGGGGGGAAACGGAGGGGGATTATGTGATAGGTGCAGCTAAAAGCTGGTTTCCACTGTAACTGTCAGTCAAGTCTTAAAGTGATAACGTATGTGAAGAAACGTCATCTAAACAGAAAGTTAACTTCACAAGCAATACATGAATAAGTCCATGAGAAACTCATCCACAAACAGTCTATCAGTGGGGTTATGTGTTTTGCTGGGTGGTGGACGGTAGATGGACAGAAAGACAGTTTTTGTGCTGGAAACGAACTTCACAGATTTCAAAAGATTTACAATTAACCCTTTGACTCCCGCATCCTATGCACAAACTACAATAACTTAACCCTTTGACTCTCTCACCCTATCCACCAGCTTCCTACTTGAAGCTGGTGGACAGGGTGAGGGAATCGAAAGGTTAGGTTTTCCTTTTGCTAGCATGGGCGACAATGCGGAAGCCCTCACCTTATCCATCAGCTTCCGGCAGGAAGCTGGTAGACAGGGTGAGGGAGTCAAAGTGTTACATTTTTGCTGAGTTAGCATGCTTTACAATGCAGGATGCTGGTTGACAGGGTGCAGAAGTCAAAAGGTTAAAGTTTTTGGTAGATACTGTGACGTAAGAGACAAGAGTGTCTCTATGTATAACATAAGACCACCCCAAGGACCATGTTCTTTTGGTATTGAGATCAGAGGAAAGCCAGTGGATGTTGTAACAGCATTGTCACTTTCGTCACCAGCACACCTCTCCCATGTTATTGACAGAAAAACTAAGTTATCTTCACTGACCAGGTCACTAACATCACTTGTTCTGTCTCTGCAAATTGCTGGATATTAAAACCCATTAATTTGAAAACTGTGCATTTCTCCTGTAGATTAAGATTGATGTACTCCCGTAGTGATGCCGGAGGCTCTTTCAGTATAAATAGTGTCCCCACCTTCTGGAAATTCTGTGCTAGAAATGTTCTCTTTTCTGTCACTCTCTTTGTTTCTGCCTTGTTCCATTGCTTTCTGTCATTTCTTCCTGTCATTTTCTGCCTTGTTGGGCAATTCACCTGTATGTGTTCGATAAAGTCTAACGTAATTTCTCTTAAGATTGATAATTGGATATATGTATTAAGTGTATTTTTGGCTCTAGGGACATGTGATATGCAGAAGCAATTTTAGCTAATTTAGAATCGTTTATATACGTGTTAGTGTCCTTAGTTATGTTTAAATTTGTATTGAGGTATGTTTTTTCACTCCCCTGTGTGATAAATTGGACGGAGTAGTCTAAGCCAGGGACATTTCCTTATATTATGTGCTCGATTGCATTGATATGTGTTCTTGATTTTCTTTTCCTTTTTTTTTCCTGTTGAAGTATCGTCTGTTTTGAAACGGTTATAGCCCTGATATGGCTCTACGCAGTCGGCTGGGCTTTAAACAAAAATAACAGTAAATAACGGTAAGATTGATATTCACAGCTATTAAGATTGAATAGCAGCATTTGTAGAGGTTCTTGGTTTGATCTGATGTGAGATTACGGGGAATGAAAGTTGGTTGGGTACCAGTCGTTGTGGTGTAGTGATTAGCGCAACGGACTACCGACTGGAAGATTGTGAGTTCGAATCCCCGTCAATCCCTTCAAAAATCATTGTGGGATTTTTCAGCTCTAACCGGCTCCTACCCAGAGTTGGGCGTACCATTGGTTCATTGGGAAGACTGGGACCACACAGTCGAGTCTCATCCACTTCACGGATGCGTCATTGAGGGTGTTGCTCAAATCCACTGACCAGCACCGCAAGTGTCTGTATCTCTTGGGTCTGGTTGACGCCAGGATATATTATGATAGTAAGCGTAGAATACAGCCCTGTCACGCAGTCTCAATCCTATAGGGAACTCCATAAGCATCATGATTATAATCATCATCGACATCATCATCATCGTATTATACCAAAAAAAATAAACGGTTCCAGCTTCTGTGGCTATTAAGATGGTGTAGAAAATGGGCCAAAAAATAAAAAAGAAAGTTGGTTAGGTGTCTCTAATAGATGTCAAGACCGGGATGTGTTGTTGTTTTCTCCTGCAGTTACGAGGATTGCGCTTATGTGATAGGCAATATCCATTTCCGATATCCGTCAGGCGAGAAGCTGCGTTGTGAGATAAACGACATGCTTTGATGGAAATAGGAGTTAGTCACGATTGTAACGACATGCCGTAAACCTATTGCTTTCAAATGATGAATCATTACTGCGATGTATGAATTTCACATATGTTGAGGCAATGGACGTTGCATAGAATTTTCGTTATTTAAGGAATACCTAGCATACGATAGTTTGTGAACTATGGTGTGTTGGTTTAAAAATTGATGTGTTATGCGTGGCAAACATCAATGGAAAATGAAAGTAGCTTTCTGGAAGACACACGAAAACTTAGAAATAGAGCACTTCATTAGTTTGAATGGCACAACAGTACCATTAATCAAAATTTCAGACCACTATATATATTTCACACAAACATCACAATCAACACAACATCTATTTCACACACAAATTTCAATCAACACAGCATAATTATGATTATTTCACACAAACATCACAATCAATACAACATATGTTTCACACAAACATCACAATCAACACAACATTTTTTTCACACAAACATCACAATCAACACAACATATATTTCACACAAACATCACAATCAACACAACATATATTTCACACAAACATCTCAATCAACTCATATTTTTCACACAAACATCACAATCAACACAACATATATTTCACACAAACATCACAATCAATACAACATATATTTCACACGAAAATTACAGTCAATCAACATGTAGAATAACACACAATGGTGAAACACTGACATTCACACAAGTCTGCAAGGTGTGTGACCGGTAAAAATATTGTGGCCGCACTCCATTGATTGCATTAGACAAATGAGTGTTGGTTTAAAGATTGAGTGAGCCAGAAGATTTGTATCATTCATCAGAAGCACTTTGTATGGAAGGATGATCGTTCCATAAGGTAGTTTTCTCTCATGCACCAACGTGTAAAGCAAGGTGGAAAGGACACAGCTCTGGTACAACGTCTTGTTAATAATAATACATGTAATAATAATAATAATTATAATGATAATAATAATAATCATAATAATGATGATAATAATAATAATAATAATAATAATAATTACAGCCTTTATACCGCACCAAATCTTGACAATTCAAATCAAAGCACATTCACGCACTAGGCATACGCATACATGTACAATCGACAAAGACCACCTCACAATATCTTATGTTAATGAATGAATAATAAATAAATAATAAATAATAAATAAATAATAAATTGATTAATTAATTAATTAAATAAATAATAAATAAATAAATAAAAAGGTACACAAACTGAGGGAAAGATGTAGTTGCAGAATTCATTGTTGGAAAAAGAGGTGGGTTTTTAAGTTGGATTTAAAAGGAGAAAGGGTACGTGTTAGGCGAAGGCAGAGCGGAAGTCTGTTCCAAGCTGACGGTCCTGAAACAGCAAAAGAACGCTGGCCAACAGGTGATAATTTAAAGCTAAGAACCTGAACGGAAAAAGTATCTGAAGTTGAGAGCAAGGTGCGAATTGGCGTGTGAATATTGTTGTCGCAAAGATTTGATGGAGCAGAGTGTGAAGTGATTTGTAACACAAGGTGTTCAAATATTCAATTCTTTTTAAGACAGAGAATAGTGGCAGAATGATTCAGACGTTCGCCTGCCAATAACTAAACTCGAAGTTCCAGGGTTCGCTCCCCGTAGAGGCCTCGACTTTTCTCTTCAGTTTGACCGGAAAATCAAACTGAACGCCTAGTCCTTTGGAAGGGGTTGAAAAACGAGTCGGACCCGTGTGCCTTCTGGCTGCGCATGCTTAAGATCCCACGGCAGTTGAAAATCGTGAAGAGCAGGGCATTGCCCGCTGCCTTGCTATAAACCATTAGAGAGATAAGCTGATTTCCCAGGTCCCACCACTTGAACACCTTCTTGCCTTTATTAGTTTTGGTGAATAAAAAGTGAATATGAATATAAATTTGAAGCGAGGGAGAGGGGGTGGGCGCCACCCTTGTGATGCTGGCCCCGGGAAAAGTTGAGCTATCTGCCACCTCACTACCTACGACCCATGCTGGCCCCGGGAAAAGTTGAGCTATCTGCCACCTCACTACCTACGACCCAGGGTTATGGAACTATCTAGGTAGGTCCTCAGGACCTGGCCAGCTCATGGGTTTATGTGCAGGCTTAAGGCTTGTGTCGTGATCACTCTGGATCTTCTCCATCACATGCACCTGTGAGTTAGTGCATATGGAGTTCATTCCGAGCGCAGAAACGTCATCTTGAGAAATTCAAACTGAAACTGAAACTAAGACAGGCAACCAGTGACGAGAGTGAAGAAGGTGACTGATATGATCAAACTGTTTCTTTCTTGTTGGTGTTGATGGTGTACCAGGGGAACCTTCGCAAGTTGTTCAGCTTTCTGAAGGTGTATCTGGTTTTGCTGAGATGACTCTTGATGTCGCTGCCTGCCCCCCTGTCGTGTCGGATATTGCTGATGAAAGAGGTGAATTCTTTTCTTGTGGGCAAGTCTGTTGATGGATTGGTGAGGGGTTTGGGTTGTTCGGCATCTCACCTATGTTTGTTTGGTGGGGTTTTTATTTTGTTTGTTTGTGTGTGTTTCTGGCTGATCCATTCGTTATTTAAAGACATTTAGGTGGGATATTTACTCCTACATTGTCAGTGAGTGTGAGAGACCAGTGCTATTCGTCTGCAAAGTCAAGCTCTGCCAGTGTTGAAAAGACATTTCAGGATATGCATTTTGATTGGTCCCCGGTCATTCATCTCATCACGCAGCCTATGACCATGTTGCCAGCATACTGGTCATGTTGCCAGCATACTGGTCATGTTGTCAGTATACTGGTCATGTTGTCAGCATACTGGTCATGTTGCCAGCATAATGGTCATGTTGTCAGCATACTGGTCAAGTTGTCAGTATACTGGTCATGTTGTCAGCATACTGGTCATGTTGTCAGCATACTGGTCATGTTGTCAGCATACTGGTCATGTTGTCAGCATACTGGTCATGTTGTCAGCATAATGGTCATGTTGTCAGCATACTGGTCATGTTGTCAGCATACTGGTCATGTTGTCAGCATACTGGTCATGTTGCCAGCATACTGGTCATGTTGTCAGCATACTGGTCATGTTGCCAGCATACTGGTCATGTTGTCAGCATATTGGTCATGTTGTCAGCATACTGGTCATGTTGTCAGCATACTGGTCATGTTGTCAGCATACTGGTCATGTTGTCAGCATACTGGTCACGTTGCCAGCATAATGGTCACGTTGTCAGCATACTGGTCATGTTGTCAGCATACTGGTCATGTTGCCAGCATAATGGTCACGTTGTCAGCATACTGGTCATGTTGTCAGTATACTGGTCATGTTGCCAGCATAATGGTCACGTTGTCAGCATACTGGTCATGTTGTCAGCATACTGGTCATGTTGTCAGCATACTGGTCATGTTGTCAGCATACTGGTCACGTTGTCAGCATACTGGTCATGTTGTCAGCATACTGGTCACGTTGCCAGCATACTGGTCATGTTGCCAGCATACTGGTCACGTTGCCAGCATGCTGGTCATGTTGTCAGCATACTGGTCACGTTGCCAGCATACTGGTCATGTTGTCAGCATACTGGTCACGTTGCCAGCATACTGGTCATGTTGCCAGCATACTGGTCATGTTGCCGGTATACTGGTCATGTTACCAGTATACTAGTCATGTTGCTAGTCTATTGGTCATGTTGCCGGTATACTAGTCATGTTGCTAGTCTATTGGTCATGTTGCCATCATACTGGTCATGTTGCCAGCATATTGGTCATGTTGCCGGTATACTGGTCATGTTACCAGTATACTAGTCGTGTTGCTAGTCTATTGGTCATGTTGCCAGCATATTGGTTATGTTACCAGCATATTGGTCATGTTGCCAGCATATTGGTCATGTTGCCAGCATATTGGTCATGTTACCAATACACTTCTCATGTTGCCAACATACTGGTCATGTTACCAGTATACTAGTCATGTTACCAGTATACTAGTCATGTTGCTAGTCTATTGGTCATGTTGTCAGCATATTGGTCATGTTGTCAGCATACTGGTCATGTTGTCAGCATACTGGTCATGTTGTCAGCATACTGGTCATGTTGTCAGCATACTGGTTATGTTGCCAGCATACTGATCATGTCACCAGCATACTAGTCATGTTGCCAGTCTATTGGTCATGTTGCCAGTCTATTGGTCATCTTGTCAGCATACCGGTGATGTTGCCAACACACTGGTCATGTTGCCAGTATTCCGGTCATGTTGCCAACACACTGGTCATGTTGCCAGCACGTATTTAGCACATGTTTAAGATCCCATGGCAACAAAGGAGCTGTTTCTGGCAACATTCTGCAGAAAAATCTGTCTTCAATAAACAAGACAATGTGTACGGGAAACACAACAGATATTGTGATGTGATTTCCCCGGATAGAGTAACTCACATTTCGCGAGGAAAACTTCACTATGACAAGCAAATCAAAGAGACAGGGGAGAAGAGAGAAAGAGATAGAGAGAGGGGGAGAGAAAGAGAGAGAAGAGAGAGGGGAAGAGAGATGGGGAGACAGATGAGGAGAGAGAGGGAGAGAGAGAGGGAAAGAGAAAGAGGGAGACAGGGAAATGGGAAAGAGGGAGGAGGGAGGAAGGGAGAGAGGGAGGGAGAGAGAGGAGGGAAGGAAGAATGGAGAGAGAGGGAGAGAGAGAAAGAGATAGAAAGAGAGAGAGGGGGGGAGAGAGAAAGAGATAGAAAGAGAGAGAGAGAGAGAGAGAGAGAGAGAGAGAGAGAGAGAGAGAGAGACTTTGCTGCTTTTTGATTGTCCAGGCCTTGTTCAGGCTTTGTGTCCGTACAACGGTATTGGTTCCGTATAACACTCCTCCTGATACTGATTGATAAGCATTTGTTAGTAAGAACGCTTTTCATTTTCTTGAATGCTGTTTTAGCTTGGCTAGTTCTGCTGGATATTTCTAATGAACATTTGCTGTCTGGTGAGATGATTGTTCCCAGATATTTGAACTTATCAGCTTGTCTCGATGTTGTTTTGTAAAAATTGCAATCGATTACAGACGGTGTCTGACTACAAGGGAATCATTTATAAATCTGTTTACGCACTTTTCCTTGACGAAGTGTCCATGTTGGCTCAGTGGGTTCCATCAAAACGCTGACAAGACAGGGGTCGTGGTTTTGACCCTCAGACAGTCCAGTTTTTTTTTATGCAAGATGGCTGGCTCTTGTGACAATGCTGTATACTCCATATCTTATGTCCTAAGTTCAGTTCCTGCATCATAAACATTGTCTTGTTCCCTGCCCATCTGGATGCTCCAAATCAGTCCGATGATGTTGGTGTTTCATATTTTCTGCCTCCTTTTGAAACATTTCCAGTGCATAGGTTTTTGAGCAGGACCAAACGGTGGAACGCATGTGTAACTCTCTTAGTGCTAAAAGTCCCCTTAAACAAATTTCAAAATCAAATCTCCACCATCAAAGGCATGCAAAGTGAAAGTAAAAACAAGAGATGTAACTGTAAGCTGCAAGGGAGGTAACTGTTCATCTAGACAGCTGGTAGGTAATTGTGTCTATTCTGTGGTGGATTTAACTACTCCTGGAAAAAACGATGGTGCTGGCTGAGACTGAAAGGGCTTCTTCGTTTCATTTTATTCATCGCCATCACATTCTGCTTCTCCTACCACTTCTGTTTTTTCTTTTGTTCTTTCTCCTCCAATTCATAGTTCTTCTTCGTCTTCGTCGTCTTCTGATCTTTTTGTTATTATTGTCTTCTTCGTCTCCTTCTCCTACTCTTTCTTTTCCACCTTCTATTTTTTTCTGAAATGGGACACTATTCCAATTTTGAGGTAGTTGGCTTTAAAGCCATCCTCAAGCACAGTTTGCGTGCCAGAGAAAAATGCCATGACTGGCCAGATAATTAACTTTTTCTCTGATACCCAGCAGACTGTTGTTGACCTCCCGACTATCCCTCTGCCTTTTATGGCAGCCTGTAATTGACAGCCATCTCATCATTTTTCATAATGCCATCTTTTTTTTTTCCCTCTTCTCCTCCTCCTCCTGTTTTATTACTCCACTCCTCCTGATGGGTGCAAGAGGCAAACTGGTTAAGATGTCGGTCTTCCGGTAGGATGGTCTGGGTTCGATCCTGTCGTGGTACATCTGTTAGGTGGGCAAAGGGTGGACGTTTTTTTTTTCCCTATCTCATTTGTAAACCTGTCGTCCATCAACCCACCTGGTGGCCAGAATATCAGTGGTGGTGGCGGTGGCGGTGGTGGTGGTGATGGCGGTGGTGGTGGCAATGGACGAAAACTCTCACACGAATTCCAAGACAAGTGTGACTGCCTGCGTTGAAGCAAACAGGAACCAGAAAAAACACGAAAAAAGAATAAGAACCACAGTTTCTTTTTCTCACACTGGACGGAGCAGCAGGGAAGTTTCAGTCTTTCTCTCCTATTGTTTTTTGTATCTGGTGTGTGTTTGTTTGTAATCTTACGCTTGACAAAGGCCAGTTGGCCAAAAAAAACTTTGCGCCTGTCTTGTCAGGTTGTATTAAATATGCGTTCTAATTCTTTTTTCGTGTTTTTTTTTCTGGTATCTCACACGAATGTTTAAACTGATATGGATTTGAGCCTATAGGCGTCCCAATCACTAGTCATTTATGCTAATCACTTCACCAAAGTGACTGGTTAGAGGGTTTGGGTTATTGTCCCGTTAAATTGGGTTCAGGATAGAGTCAGGGATGGTATGTAAACGATATAGTGTCATTTTGTTGCCAAAATAGACTGTGGTTACTTCGTGTGTGTATGTGTGCGTGCGCGTGCGCGTGCGCGTGTGTGTGTGCGTGCATACGTGCGTGCGTGCGTGCATGTGTGTGTGTGTGTTTGTGTGCGAGAAATGACATTGAAAAACAGAGAACATTATCGATCTCATAGATATGAAAACAAAATTTCTTCATTCCTCAACTATTTTCTTGTAGAATTTTTTCGCGAAAGAAAAGAGAGAGAGAGGAGGGGTGGGAGAGAGAGAGAGAGAGAGAGAGAGAGAGAGAGAGAGAGAGAGAGAGAGAGAGAGAGAGAGAGAGAGAGAGAGAGAGAAAGAGAGAGAGCAGAAAAGAAAGAAAAAAGAAAGGAAAGGAAAAGAGGAAAAAATCTCATTTTTATTGTCTCTTTACTCACATTCAACCTAGACTGTCTGCCCAATGCAAAGCGATGAATGAACTAATTAATACTGGGAGAAACAACCGATAGAGCAAAAATAAAACCAATCAAACAGCGAAACGAGCAATAACGAAATTGCTGAATGAATGAAGGAATGAACAATCAATCGAACTATTGAACGAACTGTCTTATAATAGTACGATGGATTTATCGACCTCTCAAAAGGTTGAAACGATCAACAGAATGACCGAACAAAGAAATAAGCAATACAACATACAAACGGGGGAAGAAATGAAGACAGGGACCTAACCCGTTTCATGCATTTTGTCTTTTCATGCAATTCGTCTTATCATCATTTCAGGGGCGAGCACCTCCCACCAAGACACATCAAAACTGACTTTGCCGCCAGTTTATCTTTCCACAAGAGCTGCAAGTAAATGGCCTCCCTTGACACACAACAACAAAGAAAAATATTTGGTGAGATTGCTCTCTTGCTTTTATCTGATCAACGTGACATTGGTGCGTGCATGTGTGTTCTCAGAGAGAGAGAGACGGACGGACAGACAAGCAGACATGCAGACAGGCAGACTGGCAGACAGGCAGACAGACTGGTAGACAGACAGATAGGTATACAGAGAGACTGGTAGACAGAGCCAGACAGAACAGAGAGAGTAGATGAGATAGAGAGAAATGGACAGACCTACAAGACAGGCGGACACAGAGACAGACAGACACAGAGAGAGACAGAGAAGACAGACAGACAGACAGACAGAGAGTGTGTGAGTGTGTATGGGGGGTGGGGTGGGGGTGTGTGTGTGTGGGTGTGTGTGTGTGCGTGTTTTAAGACTCCAGATTTTTATTCAATTAAATCGTTGAGGCCATAGCCCCGTATGAAGGGGATTGAAATACAGTTTTCAACCACCAGTTTTTCTAAATCATAAACATTACTCATCAAGGAAATTGAGGCAGTCACGCCATGATAACATACTAATGAGCTGCAAAGGGGAAAATGGACAAACTTGAACCCCCTTGTTTCTCTTTTCACACTTTCTTAAGAGATTCATATATAAATAATGCCAACGTTTGAAAGACTGGGTCATAATGAAAAGAAATAAAACCTTACTTTTCAATAGTATAGATATTAAAAGATAGACCACCACGCATACCTGTGGATGATAATCTGGTTGTAATAAAAACAATATGTAATAGGACAGTGCAAAAAATTCAAATGAAGGGGAAAATTCATTTTCCACAATAGAGATTTTCTTTTTTACTTTTTGAAAGAAAATATTAACAGATAGTTCTCTGAAAGACATTCTTTTGACTTCATGTTGTCAATCTACTACCCCCGTGGAGATAGATGCCGGGGGCTCTTTCTGCTTCTTTTCTATCACTTTCTTTGTTTCTGCATTACTCCTCTGCTTTCTGTCATGTCTTCCTGTCATTTTATGCGTTCAGGGTCCATTCACCTGTATGTTTCCCAAAAAGCCTTCATGCTTTTTCTGAGGATCGATAATTGTGCACATTTATTAAGTACATTTTCGGCTGTAAGGAAATGTGATGTGCAGTATCAATTTGAGGTAATTTAGGCCCGATACATGTTTTAGTGTCCTTCATTGTGTTAATATTATCACTCAGGTTTGTTCATTAAAATCTCATGGTGATAAACTACGGAATTATCATCGTCATGGGTATATCCTTCGATTGTGTGTTAATGAATTGATATGTATATTTATATTTCTTCTCCACGCTTTCTATTTTTCGCCATTTGGAAATGATTATAGCTCTGACACACAAACACCCAAATATCCACAAAACAGCTGAAAACTCAGATAGACACTCAAATAAACACCCAAACGAATCCCAACATTCGGACAAACACCCAGACAAACTCCCAAACTCATAAACAAACACCTAAGTGTACACCCAAAGAAACTGCAGACAAACATCTAAACAACGAAATGAACATACAAAGCAAACAAACGACCGAACAAGCAACCAAACAAACAGACAGACACACCAAACATTCTACTAAGAACAACAACAACAAAACACACACAAACACATACGATACTACTGCTGGTTCATATCAGAAGCATGGAAACATAGCTACCGAATGAGAAAAAAATAAAACAATATCATTGATTTGTGTCATACTGTAGACATTGACCGAAACGAGCTTACAATTAACCTTGTCCCTAAAACACAAAGAAAACAACAAATGATTTGGTGAATGAAGGACTGCATGCTAGTATGGAGTATACCAGAAAGTGTGAGAAATTTACAGACTGTTTATCACTACATGAAATTAATGACCGCCATACTGTGGTCTGAACCATAAACAAAGAGGAGGTAGAATTTGGCCCATGTCATTGACGTATAATTCAGATGGCATCTGTCATTGTATAATTCAGTTGGCCCACGTCACTGGCGTATAATTCAGTTGATCACCGTCATAGTCGTATAATTCAGTTCATCCATGTCAGTGAGGTATAATTCAGTTGGCCCACGTCATTGACATATAATTCAGTTGGCCCATGTCACTGACATATAATTCAGCTGGCCCGTGTCATTGACGTATAATTCAGTTGACCCATGTCATTGACGTATAATTCATTTGGCCCATGTCATCGACGTATAATTCAGTTGATCTACGTCATTGACGTATAATTCATTTGGCCCATGTCATCGACGTATAATTCAGTTGATCAACGTCATTGACGTATAATTCAGTTGACCCATGTCGCTGACGTATAATTCAGTTGCCCCATGCCATTGATGTATAATTCAGTTGGCCCATGTCATTGACGTATAATTCAGTTGATCAACGTCATTGACGTATAATTCAGTTGACCCATGTCACTGACGTATAATTCAGTTGATCCACGTCATTGATGTATAAATCAGTTGGCCCATGTCATTGACGTATAATTCAGTTGGCCCATGTCATTGACGTATAATTCAGTTGATCAACGTCATTGACGTATAATTCGGTTGGCCCATGTCACTGACGTATAATTCAGTTGATCCACGTCATTGATGTATAATTTAGTTGGCCCATGTCATTGACGTATAATTCAGTTGGCCCATGTCACTGACGTATAATTCAGTTGGCCCATGTCACTGACGTATAATTCAGTTGGCCCATGTCATTGACGTATAATTCAGTTGGCCCATGTCACTGACGTATGATTCAGTTGGCTCATGTCATTGACGTATAATTCAGTTGGCCCATATCACTGACGTATTATTCAGTTGGCCCATGTCATTGACGTATAATTCAGTTGGCCTATGTCATTGACGTATAATTCAGTTGGCCCACGCTATTGACGTATGATTCAGTTGGCCCACGCTATTGACGTATAATTCAGTTGACTAACGTCATTGACACATAATTCAGTTAGTCCATGCCAGTTGACGTATAATTCAGTCGGCCCATGCCATTGACGTATAATTCAGTCGACCCATGCCATTGACATATGATTCAGTCGGCCCATGCCATTGACAAAGCGCATCAAACACTTCCACTGGTTTGATTTATATCAAAAACGAAAAGAGGATATTGTTCTGGTGTGGTCCAAACCCTGATTTTAGAAGTGAATGTGTGTTCAAGAAGATTCATAGCACTCAGGCAAATCCGTACGTGATCCTCTCAAGTCTGAAAGTAATGACGTGAAACAGTCCCTGGGTTTGTGTCAAACTCTATGTGATCTAGAGACGACGGGAAAGAATCTAAGAAGATTAAATCGCAAAACATTCAGCTGACACCGCTAGAATAAATGACTCATTAAGATGGGCAGCCAGTGGGTCAGTTGGTTTGTTACAGACTTGGACTGAACACCAGACATTAGATTTTCAGTCCACGACTCTACCGCCCGATCCAGGAACTCAAAGGGAAGTCATCACCCGCCACCCCCACCCCCCACCCCCAGGTCTGTGTCTAGTTGGAAAGATCAGATGTCTGAGAAGGTGATTAACTTCAGCATCGTTCAATCATTTAGCGTGAGAGCAATGTCGATCACTTTCCTGTTGTGGAAACGTTGTGTAAACTGGGCTCAGCGGTTACAAATAGCTGTAGGGTTAGAGCTGAATTAGGGGAGGGGGGGAAGGGGGTTCTGCCCCGTCGTCTTCACCTCTCCTGCGTCAGTACCTCCCCCCTCCCCACGCCACACACCTCTCCAACACACCTCTACACCCACTGAAACTGAGGCCACTATAAAAACAGGGCATGAAAAGCCACAGAATTTAAGATTATTTTTCACAATACTACCATGATTGTAGTGGGAATCATAGTGATGATGCCAGTCAGTTTTTTTTGCATTGAAAATACATGACAGGACTTCATTCTACGCTTACTGTCAATCAGTCCCGATAGATCCAGACACCTGCGGTTTTGACCAGCAACTTTGACCAATACCATCAATGATGTATCCATAAAGTGGATGATGATGCTCGACTGAGTGGTCCCAGACTTACCAAGCAGCCCAGAGTACGCTCATCTCTGGGCAGTTACTGGTCGGAACCGTATTGATATCAGATACTATCAGTGATGTTCAGTAATGGTTATTCTGTCTGATGCAGAGTAACTCAGAGTATTACCTACAGACTCCTAACTAACGACAATAATTGCCTGCTTAGCAATGGGGCTATACTGAGTATCTTCTCTTTTCCTCTCTGTCTCTGTCTCTGTTTCTGTCTGTCTCTGTCTGTCTCTGTTTCTGTCTGTCTGTCTCTGTCTGTCTCTGTCTCTTTCTTTCTCTGTCTGTCTGTCTGTCTCTCTCTCTCTCTCTCTCTCTCTCTCTCTTCTCTCTCCCTCTCTCTCTTTTTCTCTCTCTCTTTCTCTCTCTCTTCCTTCTCTCTCTGTTTCTGTCTCTCTCTCTCTCTCTTTGTCTTTCTCTCTGTCTTAGTCTGTTTGTCTCTCTCTCTCTCTCTCTCTCTCTCTCTCTCTTTCTTCTCTCTCTGTCTCTCTATCTATCTATCTATCTATCTGTCTATTTATCTATCTATCTGTCTATTTATCTTTCTCTCTCTCTCTCTCTCTCTCTCTCTCTCTCTCTCTCTCTCTCTCTCTCTCTCAGTTATGGCAGAAAAAATGACCAAGCATTACTGTGCTGTGTTATTGCCTTCACCGTCGTAAAATACGAAAAAAGTCAAGTCATTCAATTTTGCAAACTGTCTGTACATGTCGTTTCGGTTGGTTGTTTGATTGGTTGTTTGGTTGGCTGGTTTGTTCCACCTTGCAATACTGTTTTTCCTTCAACAGAAAAGTGCACACGATTTCCAAAAAATCACACTAATACATACAAACCATCAATTCACTATATGAAACAATTTACGACACAAATTTACAGTATCGCCCAATTATTGTACAATTAAGATAACTAGTGTTACAGTAAAATGATGACAGTAACAAAAATACTACTACTACTATAATAATAATAATAGTAATAATAATAACAACAATAATGATAATAATAATAATAGCAATAACAATAAAAATAATGATTACGATAATAAGCATCATCATTATCATGATAAGTAGACAAGGAAAAGGAAAGAATGATAACAAGAGTGAATTTTGAAGCGATTTGATCGCGTACATTATTTTATATTTCATCCTTAACTTTTGTTTGACGTACATATCTATTTTTCTTTTTCTTTTTTTAATTTTTTATGATGATTGACACAGACGTTCCCTGTCCATGTTCTCCATCGTCGGACACTGGTCGAGCCTGAAAAACGCCAAACAAACAGGCTGGTCACAGGGCCTGTAGTTTGCTCCCATCAAACATGGGGCTTAGCGGGTTTTTTGTTGGTTTTGTTTGCTTGTTTCTGTCTAGACGATTCGTTATCCCTGCAATTACCACACATGCTGACCTTTCTTATTCTCCTTAGGAGGGAGAGGGTGAAGAGTGAAGGGGGAGAGAACTGAGTCGACTGATGTTATGTTATGGCCATCCTTTCTCTGTAGTCTCCCTCCAGACATTTTGATGTGACCAGTTTTGTGTCTGCGGAGGAACATTTCTGGTTTCCTGATCCCTTTGACTCCCACACTCCTATCCATCCACTGCAAAAAAAATTAACCCTTTCACTCCCTCACCCTCTTCACCGGCTTCCTGCAGGAAGCTGGTGGATAGGGTGAGGGAGTCAAAAGGTTAAGTTTTTGCTTTGCTAGCATGGTTGACAGTGTGCAGGATGCTGGTGGATTGGGTGCAGGAATCAAAGGGTTAAATTTCTCTGATTTTTTGCATGTGTTTTGGTATAAGTTAAACAGTTTCTTCCTGGAATTCTTCTTCTTTTTTATGTCTCCATTTTTCCACAAGTCCCTTTCCCTCCCCTCCCCGGTCCCATTTCAGGACCTTGTCAGTGTATAGGGTTTTGCGCAGGGAGTCTTCGCTGGCAGATCTAGGTGGAGCACCTATGGAATTGTCTGAGTGCGATGAACCCCTCTTTAACAAATTTCAAACTCCAAACTCTCCATCTTTGGTGTCGCAAGGCAAAATGTTGATGGTAAACAGCGAGATGGAAGGCCTACGTCTTCGCGCTCGGAACATCACAGATGCCATGTGTAATGGTGATCATGGCACATACCTTAAGCCTGCCCATAAACCCATGAGCTGGCCACGTTCTGAGGTCCTGCCAAGCTTGTATCAAGAAATGTCAAGATGTCTTCCATGCCATCGACCTGCTCTTCTAGTGTTTAAATTCAGGTATCTGTATGTGACATGTGTGTTGAGCCAGCTGGGGAGGGTGATTGTGTTCTGGTCAGCTGACAAAACCATTGAATTTCCTTTTGATGGACTGATGTTGCTTCCACCATTTCTCTGACCTTGATGTTTGTGATCATGTGGTGTCTGACCTTGTTGACAGCTCTTCTCAAAACAACGCATCCCACAAGCAGTGATTTTGTACTCTAGGGGCTCGGTCAGGGTTCAGGCCCGGGATAATTATCAGCTGAAAATGTCAAGAGTTGTATTACTATAATGGAGATCAATTTTTTTTTCAAAACACATAGTCAGGTGTTGAAAAGATGCAGAACATAAATGAAGAGTCATCATCATCATGTGCCCTGTTGCAAGGCGTTGGCGATCATGGCCCTCCTCACGAATATATTCCTCGTCGCTGTAAGTACATTTCCCGCTCTCTCTGTCCTCAGCCATCCTGCAAGGCCGTCCACTATTTTCTCCCTGGGTCTATCTGGTGCTCTCTTTCCCTCCAGCTTTCCTGTTGTGACCAGGTGATCTAATTTCTTTTGCCTCATACAATGTCCTATAAATGTTGATTGTTCTTCTTGTGTCTGCCTCCTTCAAGACTGTGTCGTTTGTAGGTATTTTCAAATCAGTGTCTCAATCAGTAGAGTGGAATCAGCTCAAGAGATTCCGGCAAGTTTGTGATATTCTAATGTGGGTATGTTCGATTCTTCATGATCAAACTGTTTCCAATATTTTTACTTAAGTCTCAACATGTTAGTGTTTTGGATTATTATAAAAAGAAATAAATGCCAAGGGCCGTATTTTTTCAAGAAGAGTAAAAGTAGGTACATGTCCTCAGCCCCAAGAGAAGGAAGGCAGGGTTGTCAGCCTTGCATTGACGAAAAGAACTAAAATCAGACAGACAGACAAACAAAAAAGACCTTTTTTCGTGTGTGTCTCTTTCTCAAGACAAACAAACAAAAAATTAAGACACGAACCAGTAATGCATAATAGAGAAAATAAGATAAATTAAAAAAAGAACTGAACTGACTGACTGACTGACTGACTGACTGACTGACTGACTGACTGACTGACTGACTGAATAAATGAATGAATGAATGAATAAATGAATGAATGAAGAATGAATGATAATGAATGAATAAGATATAGATAGATGGATAAAAAGATAGGTATATGTAGATAGATAGATAGACAGGTGGACAGACAGACAGATAGATAGATAGATAGATAGATAGATAGATAGATAGATAGATAGATAGATAGATAGATAGATAGATAGATCTTTTTCTTTTATTGTTGTTTAAAGCCCAGCCGACTGCGCAGAGCCATATCAGGGCTAAGATAATAGATAGATAGATAGATAGATAGATAGATAGATAGATAGATAGTAGATAGATAGGTAGGTAGGTAGGTAGGTAGGTAGGTAGGCAGGTAGGTTGGTAGGTAGGTTGGTAGGTATGAATCAGAAACACATGAAAATGTAATTAGAAGGCTTATACGATGTGTGAGCTTCCTTGCCTTGTCTTATTTTGTCTTGTTGCCTTTGTCTTGTCTTGTCTTGTCTTGTCTTGTCTTGTGTATCAAACAGGTGTTCGTATTCTATTTTCGTGTATTTCTGGTTCACAATTTATTTTGCTTAAGTGTACCAAATTTCAGCATTCATCTGCAGTAGATGTGTAAACAGATTATTCAAACTTGCTTAAAATGAATAAAACAAAGCTTGAAAAAAAACTGTCTTGTCTTGCCTTTGTCTTGTCTTGTCTTGTCTTGCCATGTCTTGGCTTCTCTTGTATTGTCTTCTCTAGTCTTCTCTTGTGTCTTAAACAGGCGTTCGTATTCTGTTTTTGTTTGAAAGTAGGCAGTCGGTATGATTTAGATTTAGATGTTGAATTCATAATGTGCAGGATAAAGATCCATTATCATTAAAAAGTGTGCAATACAAAAGACTCCTTTTTGAATCCATCTACTATATTTTATAATTTTATTCCCAATAGTGATATTTTCGATATATGAGACTGGTCCCGAAAGACTGATTGGTGTTTTTGGTTTTATATTACTACAAAAATGACCTATGCCTTTAGGGTGTGTTTCCAGAACATATTATCATTGGCTTTATATAATGCATAACTGGGTCCATATTTTTTCAAACTCCGTTAAAAAGGAGTACAGTTCACTAGCTATGCTTTTCCATTTACGTTCCGTGGTTTTAATGTTTTTCAGCCAGAAAAGTTTTAAAGCTTCAGTGTACCTCTGTATATGTCCGGTATGTTGAAACCTCCTTTTTATGCTTTTGTGAGGTTCCTGGATATTTACTATGGGTTCGGTTTGAAATGACTGTGCACTGAATAGCGTGAAACCGTGCTTATTTGTCTCACCCCCCATCTCTCTCTCTCTCTGTCTCTCTCTCTCTCTCTCTCTCTCTCTCTCTCTCTCTGTCTGTTTGTATGTCTGTCCGTCCGTCTGCCTGTCTCTCCCTCCCTCTCTCTCTCTCTCTCTCTCTCTTTCTTTCTGCCATCCCCCTCTCTCTCTGTCTCTGTCTCTGTCTCTCTCTCTCTCTCTCTCCTCTCTCTCTCTCTCTCTCTCTCTCTCTCCTCATACACACATTGATTCTCTTTTTCTTGCTCTTTGCTTCAATCACCTTTCCAAAAGCAATGTTAAGATAAAGTTTGTTTCGCATTAACCGGTGAGAGATGTCGATCAGTCTAACCGTTGGTCAATCTGGCGGGTCCGTCGGGAAACTTGTGTCAGCAATTTTTTCTCTGCTGTTACCAGAGCGATCCTTCCAGATTTACGTTAAAGATGTAGAGCGTTTTAATAGTCACAAACACATAAAGTTTGGAAGTCAAAGTGCAAGGTTCCAGGTCACACGAACAAAAAACTGACTTAATTCAACACTTTATGAGGAAAATGCGCGAGCAGATCTTTCTGAACTTCTGACAATCCTTACATTCTGTTTTCACTGATGTGACAGTTACCATTATCGTATCTTGACGTCAAGTTGTACCTCATCTAATGCTTCTGCAAAATCACAGTGACCTTGAGAATAACAAACCGTAATGATATTTGTATAACATTTGAGTTTGTCAGAATGGCTTGACCATATTGTTTTTATTTTCCGCCTCTCATCCGTACTCATTCACCCCACGGCAAGTTTGATGAAAGGCCTTTAGCCAGTAACATTCACCTGTAGGTAATAAAGCATCATTATCATTGTCTTCTTGATATGCATTACATTATTTTCTCTTCAATCCTCATCTTAAGTTTCCTTCCGTGAAAAAAAAAAGAAGGCAGAAAATATTGATTCTGTTGATCGTCGGTCATTCTGGAACGAAAGTGCTTACAAGCCAGAGGTAAATGTGTTTTTTATTCAACAACTGTCCCTGTCCAATTGACTGTTGAAAATAAATCCTTACCAAGGGAGATAAGTGGCTGTGACTGGAGAACCGGAAGCGGAAGGGGAAGTGGGGCTGGTATCTCATCAACGCTCCAGTGCCCAGTTAATTTCTGGTCTGCTAAGTTAGAGCTTGTGAAGACAGAAAGAAAGGACGAAAGAAAGAAAGAAAAAAAGGAAAGGATGGATGGAAGAAAGAAGTAAAGAAAGGACGAAACAAAGAAAGGAGGAAACAAAGATAGATAGATAGATAGATAGATAGATAGATAGATAGATAGATAGATGGATGGATGGATGGATGGATGGATGGATGGATGGATAGAGAGATAGAGAGACAGACAGACAGAAAGAAAGAAAGAAAGAAAGAAAGAAAGAAAGAAAAAGAAGGTGAAAAACAAGAGAAGTAAAAGGCGATAAAGAGGAAAAGTTTGGAGTTTGTTCGGTAGTACTTGAGAAATTCGATATGCACTCCAACCAAATTTGCCAGGAATGATTTGGCAAACTCCCTGGGCCTGCGTACAATAAAACTGTGCACTGGCAAAATCTTTAAATGAAGACACCACCAAGAATAGTCAATGTATTTCAGGTAGGCAGAGATTTTTCTGTTGCAAATTAATTAATCATGACTCTTCTTTGCAAAGTACTAGATTTTGTAAACAGCAATGATATTGTGAGGTTTCTCTTTGTATTCTATGCCTAACTCCGATAACCTACATGAATGATGTTCTTGACTTTGATACTGCCTTTTTTTTATTAGACCTCAGCTGCATGTACGTGTATTGAGCACTTTTTTTGTTTTTGTTTTTATTATGTCTTACTTTGACTGCCTACAGGCATGATGTTGTTGACTTTGATACTGTCTTTTTTAAATAGACCTCAGCTGCATGTACGAGCATTGAGCACTTTTTTTGTTTTTGTTTTATTATTCTTACTTTGACTGCCTACAGCATGATGTTGTTGACTTTGATGGTGTCTTTTTAAATAGACCTCAGCTGCATGTACGAGCATTGAGCACTTTTTTTGTTTTTGTTTTTATTATGTCTCACTTTGACTGCCTACAGGCATGATGTTGTTGACTTTGATGGTGTCTTTTTTAATAGACCTCAGCTGCATGTACGAGCATTGAGCACTTTTTTTATTTTTGTTTTTATTATGTCTCACTTTGACTGCCTACAGGCATGATGTTGTTGACTTTGATGGTGTCTTTTTTAATAGACCTCAGCTGCATGTACGAGCATTGAGCACTTTTTTTGTTTTTGTTTTTATTATTCTTACTTTGACTGCCTACAGGCATGATGTTGTTGACTTTGATGGTGTCTTTTTAAATAGACCTCAGCTGCATGTACGAGCATTGAGCACTTTTTTTGTTTTTGTTTTTATTATGTCTCACTTTGACTGCCTACAGGCATGATGTTGTTGACTTTGATGGTGTCTTTTTTAATAGACCTCAGCTGCATGTACGAGCATTGAGCACTTTTTTTATTTTTGTTTTTATTATGTCTCACTTTGACTGCCTACAGGCATGATGTTGTTGACTTTGATGGTGTCTTTTTTAATAGACCTCAGCTGCATGTACGAGCATTGAGCACTTTTTTTGTTTTTTGTTTTTATTATTCTTACTTTGACTGCCTACAGGCATGATGTTGTTGACTTTGATACTGTCTTTTTTAATAGACCTCAGTTACATGCAGATACATGTATCACGGTTTGTTTTTTTCTATTTTCAGTGCTGCATCTTCCTTCTTCATTGGCCTAGTTTTTTCTTCTGTTCTTTTCTTTCTTTTTTCCACTGCCTTTTTTATCATACTACATTTATTACACACATTTGAAAGACTTGAATTATGTCATACTTAACCATTTGTTCTATCTTTTGCGTCTTCATCTGTTTCATTTTGCATTTCTTTCTTCCTTCATATACAGATTTTGATTCTTCTCTTGGACTGAAATGTGCTCGATGTTGTACTGAAAATTATATAGTGTATTTACCGAATAGAAACACAAAGACCGAATAGAAACACAAAGAAGAAGAAGAAGGAGAAGAAGAAGAAGAAAGAAGAAGGAAGAAGAAGGAAGAAGAAGGAGGAAGAAGGAGGAAGAAGGAGGAAGAAGTGGAAGAAGAGCAAGAGGAAGAAGAAGAAGAAGAAGAAGAAAATATTTTTCTGTACAGATTTCGTTGGTCATGCAAAGTGAATTTTTGTTTTTCATCCAACCCTTATCCAACATCCAAACAGAATGTATGCTACGCATAAGAATGAGTGAAAAATTTTAAAAGCTTCATTATTCAAAAACGGTTGCATCGGATCCATGTGGACCTGTCCTACAGCTGTCTCATAGCTTAAGCTTACTTTCTTTCTTTCATAATTTAAGACAAAAAAGATCAGCAATGAGTTAGCTAACTTTTATATTGAAGGATAGGGTTTGAACTTGAGACATGAGACCCTGAGATCATGACTGGATCAGAAACTCCAGACAGCTCACTGTAAAACTGTGGCCTGGCTGAGGGTGCAACCCACGACAACTTCATCATCAACAAAACGATCTAACTGACTTAGTTAAGGGACCACCAACACAGGCGCTGTGCTGATTACTTGGGCCACTTGGGTGCGCTCCTCAGGTGTTCTTAGTAACCTCTCCCTGTCTCTGTCTCTGTCTGTCTGTCTGTCTCTCTCTCTCTCTCTCTCTCTCTGTGTCCCTCTCTTTCTCTCTCTTTCTTTCTTTCTTTGTCTCTCTCTGTCTCTGTGTCTCTGTCTCTCTCTCTCTCTCTCTCAATCTCTTTCTCTGTCTTTCCGTCTCGCTCGCTCTCTCTCTCTCTCTCTGTTTCTCTCTCTGTGTCTCTGTCTCTGATTCTGTCTGTCTGTCTGTCTCTCTGTCTCTCTCTCTCTCTCTCTCTCTCTCTTTTTTTTTTTTTTTTTTTCTCGGATAGGCTATGAGACAGGGTCTCAGAGATCCGATTCAATTATTCTTGAGTAATGGAGCATTTTCAAGTTTTCATGATCAACAAAATTTGGTCACAAAAATGTTTTTGCTTTCTTCTTCTTTTTTTTTTCTTCTTCTTCTTCTTCTTTTTCTTCTTCGCATTCTTCTTCTTCTTCGCATTCTTCTTCTTCTTCGCATTCTTCTTCTTCTTCGCATTCTTCTTCGCATTCTTCGCATTCTTCGCATTCTTCTTCTTCGCATTCTTCTTCTTCGCATTCTTCTTCGCATTCTTCTTCTTCGCATTCTTCTTCTTCGCGTTCTTCTTCTTCGCATTCTTCTTCTTCTTCTTCTTCGCATTCTTCTTCTTCTTCGCATTCTTCTTCTTCTTCTTCTTCCTTCTTCTCATTCTTCTTCTTCTTCTTCTTCTTCTTCTTCTTCTTCTTCTTCGCATTCTTCTTCTTCTTCTTCCATTCTTCTTCTTCTTCTTCTTCTTCTTCTTCGCATTCTTCTTCTTCTTCGCATCTTCTTCTTCTTCTTCTTCTTCTTCTTCTTCTTCTTCTTCTTCTTTTCTTCTTCTTCTTCTCTTCTTCTTCTTCTTCTTCTCTTCTTCTTCTTCTTCTTCTTCTTCTTCTTCTCGCATTCTTCTTCTTCCTTCTTCTTCTTCTTCTTCGCATTCTCTCTTCTTCTTCTTCTTCTCCTTCTTTCTTCCATTCTTCTTCTTCTTCTTCGCATTCTTCTTCGCATTCTTCTTCTTCTTCTTCGCATTCTTCGCATTCTTCTTCTTCGCATTCTTCTTCTTCTTTTTCTTCTCCTTCTTCTTCTCCTTCTTTTTCTTTTCCTTCTTCTTCTTCTTCGTCTCCCGTCTCTGTATCTCTTTCCTTCTCTCCGTCTCTGTCTCTGTCTGTCTCTGTATCTGTCTCTATCTCTCTCTCTCTCTCATTCTCTCATTCTCTCTCTCTTTCTCTCTCTCTCTCTCTCTCTCTTTTTTTTTCTTTCTTTCTGTCTTTCTCTCTTTCTCTCTCACTCTGTGTCTCACTCCACCCATTGACAAGTTTGAGACTGAATTTTAACCAATATCAAAAAAATACAACATCGTTGTCATTGTCATTGCATCCTTGCTGCATGTTTCTTGTTTTTTCGTTTTTCTTTTCCTCATAAGTCTTTTTTCCTGTCAAAAGGGAAAGCTGACGATTGATCGTTGATCGCCACTCGTGCTCAAAATAATGTGAACGAAAGCCTGAGATTAATGTATTTTTTATTCAAGAACTGTCCCAGACTGACACGGTGTTGAAAATAAATCCGTCCCATTTTTTTTAGGTTTTCTTCGGGGAGGGGGGTGTTTGTTTCTGTTTATTTTTTGCTTGTTTGTTTTTTTATTGTTTGTTTCTTTGCTTTGGGGGGTGTTTCTTTCTTTCTCTCTTTGCCATTAACCTTTTGACTCCTGCAACCTGTCCACCAGCATCCTGCGTTATCAAACATGCTAGAAAAGCAAAAACTTAACCCTTTGACTCCCTCATTCATTTTCAACGAGTTGGCTTAGAACAGTTGCTTAACCCTTTCACTCCCCCACCCTATCCACCAGCTTCCTGCAGGAAGTCAAAGGGTTAAGTTTTTGCAGTTGGTGGATAAGATGCGGGAGTCAAGCAACTGTTCTAAGCCAACTCGTTGAAAATGAATCCTTCCTAAGTTAATGGGGTTATAACTTAACAACTCTCCCCAGTCATTTGAAGTGATAATAAATCTGCCCCCAAAGTATAGTTTTGTATCCAATAACTAACGTAAGCCAGTGGAATGTTAAAAACAAATCCCTGACAAACTCTTTTTTCTTCTTCTTTGCTCCCAAAAAAATCCTTCACCAGAAATCCCCAGCTTTGTCTTCTGAGTATCAAAACCTGGGTTTCTGCGAGCATTTTTTTCCCCCATTCCGCAATGTTGCTAGTCCATCGATGTCTTATTTTTCATTCTGTCTATCCCTCCGTCTCACTCCCTGAACAGTTCGCTTGGGGATTTATTTAGGAAAGCCATAGGATCTTGTTACATGGCCATGTCAACGCATTTTTTTCTTAACTGATATAAGATCTTCATATGGCCTAGTCTGCTGTTTGATGGTTTGGTGCCCTTGTTCATTGGTGATATTATCAGTATATCTGATGTTTATTATCACATTTCCATGATTTCGATTCATCTTTCCAAATCCGCTGTGACAGTCTGTATCTGGCATGCATACAGGAAGATGGAATACACCAGCTCATGTAAGAGTCTAATCTTGTGTTTCATGGAGATGTTCTTCTGAATTACATTCCTAGATTCAGTCCATGGACAGTTATATCAGCAGGGAGAAGAGTGGCAGAATGGTTCAGACGTTCGCCTGCCAATAATTAAACACGAGGTTTCAGGGTTCGCTCCAAGTAGAGGCCTTGACTTTTCTCCTCAGTTTGACGGGAAAATCGAACTGAACGTCTAGTCCTTTGAAAGGGGACGAAAAACGAATCAGACCCGTGTGCCATCTGGCTGCACACGCTAAAAATCCCACGGCAGTTGAAAATCATGAAGAGCAGGACATTGCCCGGCTGCCTTGGTATAAAACATTGGAGAGATAGGTTGATTTCCCAGGTCCCCCCCTTGAAGACCGATTAGCCTTCTTGCCTTTCTGAAGTCTTGTTTAAAAATGCGAATATAAATATGAAGTTGAGGGGAGATGGGCGCCGCCCTTGTAGTGCTGGTTCCGGGAAAAGTTGAGTTCTCTGCCACCTCACTCCATATGACCCCAGGGTTATGGAACTATTTAGGTAAGACCCCAGTTCCTGGCCATCTCTTGGGTTTATGTGAAGGCTTAAGGCTTGTGCCGTGATCATTTGGGATCTTCTCCTGAAACTAAACTTATATCAGTAGTGGTTGTGGTGTTGTGACCAGCTATCAGTTCGCTTTTCTAGGTGCTGATTTCCGTCACATACCTTGTCAAAGTTTCATCAAGTCTTTTAACAAGCTTGGCGGGTTTATGTTCATTGCCTGCCAAACCATGAGTGTCATCTATGAAACGATGGTTCATGATGGTTGTTCCTGCAATGCTGACTGTGCTGACATGGTCTTAAAGTGTGTCAGTCAGGATGTGTTCCAGGAATTTGTTGACAAGTTGAATGTGGTATTTATTCAGCAACTGTCCCAGGCCAGCTGAATGATGATGAAAATAAATCCTTTCCAATTTTTTAGTTCCCCCTCCCCGCCCCCCCCCCCTCCCTCTGTTCAACAACAGTCCAAGGCTATGTGAGTATTGAAAACAAATCTTACCGAAACAAATGTACTTCTATTCAATATCTTTAGAAGGCCAACATAGTATTGAAAATAAATCTCTATCAAGGGAAGTAATGCTAGTGATTGATGATAACGGAAGAGGAAGAGGAAGTGGGCACGGTATCTTGTCAACGATTCGCTGCACAGTTTCCGATTTGCTAAGTTAGAAACCAAAGAAAGGAAAGAGGAGGAGAGGTGAAAAAGAAGGAAGGGAGGGAAGAGGAAGGGAAGGACCAACAATAACATTAATGAGAAGTAGACAGATGAAGACGAATAGGAACAACAAAAACCATCTGATACCAAACCACCACCATCCCTCACCCCCTACCACGTTATATCCTGTCTCCTTCCATGTCAACCATTCCCACTGCTGTCTCCCACCCCCATCCCCCACCCACCCCCTTCTTCCTGTCATTCTCTCACTCTACACCTTTTGTAACCCCGCTCCTATCTCTTCATTATTTTCAGTTCCCTGTCATTATTCATCCATTCTTCTGTTCTTCCCTATTATTTTCCCGCCTCACTCCTTCTGCCGTTTCTTTGTCCTCATCTCCTGTTGCTACATATATGCTCAACACGTGAAGAGATCCATGGACGTCAAAGAAAACAAACGAGATAGTCTTGAAGAGGCAAGCACAAAAAGAACATTAATGAAGAAGATTCATCATCATCATCATCAGTCCCGTAGTCTGGTTGACCGTTGGGGCACCACTGAAGATTTTGCAACCAACTTCCTCCACTCCTCACGGTCTTCAGCTTTCCGCAGAATGATATTCCATTCAAGGCCAGTCCACTCTCTGATATTGTCTTCCCATCTTTTTCTCTGTCTGCCTCTTCGTCTCCCTCCCTGAACTGTTCCCTGCAAGACGGTCTTGGCCAGTCCAGATGATCGTGTGACGTGCCCGTACCACCTCAGTTTGCGTCTTTTCACTGAGGTCAGGAGGTCTTCATACGGCCCGATGGCGTTTTCGATTCGGGTTTTCACTTCCTTATTGGTTATATGATCTTTGTACAAGATACAAGGAGTTTGCGGAAGCATCTCATCTCCATTGCCTGTATCCTTCTTTCAATGTCCTCTGTTATGGTCCATGTTTCGCATGCATACAAAAATATTGACATGACCAGGGAACGCATCAGTCTGATCTTGGAGCCGATTGCGATATTCTTGTCGTTCCAGATGACTTTTAGCTTGGTCATTGCAGCTGTGGTCTGGGCAATCCTGGAAAGTACCTCGGGCTTTGATCCTTCATCTGATACTATAGCTCCCAGATATTTAAATCTATGGACGGTCTCAAGTTTCTTGTTATCTATGGTAATGTCAGTGCTGATGCCATTGGTATTATTTGTCATCAACTGGGTTTTCTCTGCACTGATCTGCATGCCAAATGCTGTGGAGGCCTCATCAAGATGTTTTATCAAGCTGACTAGCTCTTGCTCTTGCCCAGCTAGTCCGTCAATGTCGTCGGCAAAACGCAAGTTTGTGATTGTTCTACCTCCGATGTTGACTGGTCCCTCGTGGTCTTCAAGTGCGTCAGCCATTATTCTCTCTAAGAAGATGTTGAAGAGAGTGGGGGAGAGCAGGCATCCTTGGCGTACTCCAACTGTGGTTCGGAACCATTCGCCTATGTTGTTGTCATGGTAGACTGCACTGGTCGCCTTTTCGTAGAGGCATTCTATGGTTCTGATCAGGTCGGCATTGATGTTGTACAGCCTCATGGTTGCCCACAAGGCTGCGTGCCAAACTCTGTCGAATGCCTTCTTGAAGTCCACGAAGACGTGGTAAAGGCCTTGCTGGTGTTGCAGGTATTTCTCACAGAGCAATCTGAGGTTGAAAATTTGCTCTGTGGTACTTCTTCCTGGTCTGAAACCTGCCTGCTCTTCTTTTATTATCTCCTCAGCTTGTGGCTTCAGTCTACTCAGAAGGATTTTTAGCATGACCTTACTTGGATGGCTGATCAGGCTGATGGTGCGGTAGTTTTGGCATAGTTGTAGGTTGCCTTTCTTCGGGAGAGTGATGATCAGGGACTGGGTCCAAGGTGTTGGCCACTCACCTGTCCGCCAGATCTTATTGCAGATGATGAGTAACATATCTATCATGGCCTCTCCTCCTGCCTGGACCAGTTCTGAGGGAATGTTGTCCATTCCTGCCGACTTGCCTTTCTTCAATGATTTTACTGCAGCTTCAACTTCTTCTCGCACGATGGGGTAGCTGTCGTTGTTGGTTGGTGGAGGAACGTCTAGCACCTTGGGATCTCCTGTTGTTGTGTGTGTGTATAATTCGGAGCAGTACTCTGTCCACCTCTGCAGAATCTCTTGATCTTCTGTGAGACATTTCCCTGCTTTGTTCTGTATGGTAGTGGTTCTGCCTTGTTTTGAGCTTGCTAGTCCTTTCACAAGCTGGTAGGCTTTTTTGCTGTTATTTTTCTGCAGGTTTGCTTCGATATCTTGGCATTGTTCTTCAATCCATGTTTCCTTTGCTTTCCTCATGCCTTCTTTAATTTGTTGGTTGGCTTTTCTGTATAGTTTAGCACCTTCATCCGTACTCTTCTTTTGCTTTAGTTCTCTGCGTTTGTCGCTCAGCTTTAGTACTTCTTCCGTGACCCAGGGCATCTTTGTTGGTCGGTGTTTTCCAAGGATGTCGTTGGCTGCTTCGGTCACGGCAGTGTTGAAGTTGTTGATCAGAGTGTCTACTTCGGTGTCCACATTGTCAAGGACGAGGAGAGGAGCAAACTTCCCTCCTATCGTTGCTTGGAAGTTTTCAACTATGTTGGGGTCTTTGAGCTTCTCAAGATTGAACTTAATTCTTATGTTGCCCTGTTTCTTCATCCTCTGGAGGCGGAGTTTGAAGGTCATCATTACAAGCTCATGATCGCTTCCAATGTCGGCTCCTGGAAAGCTCCTGGTCTTTGCGATGTTAACACTTGACTGGAAGCGTCTTTTAACCATGATGTAGTCGATCTGACTGTGGTATTTTTCTCCTGGGCTGTGCCATGTCCAGCGTCTAGATGGTTTGTGTGGACCGAACGTGTTCACCACCTTCAGGTCGTTGTAACTGGCGAATTCTAGGAGCCTCAAACCACTTTCGTTGGTCTCAGGGTTGCAGTATTGACCACATATCCCTTTCCAGTTATTGTGTTCATCCTCTCCAATCTTCGCATTCCAGTCGCCCTGCACTATAATGATGTCTTTCTTTGGCGTCTGATCTACGATTTCCTGAAGAAGATTATTAAAAGACAAACAACAAGAATAGGACATTTTTGAAGCAAGAGAAATATGCGCACCTATCCACAACCGGAAAGCTGGAGGGGAAATAAGCACCAGGCGAACCCGGCGAGGAAAATAATTTTGCTGAGTGGACATGACAGAAAGGGTAAGAAATATTTTTTGCAGCGACAAAAGATAAATTAGTATAGAGGGCCATGATCGCCAACGCTTTACGGCATGGCACATTATGATAATGATAAAGATAAGACTTAATAAAGAGAAAATATGAGATGTAGGTACGTAGCAACAGCGATAATTCTACTCACTGTGAATTAAACTGTAGTGTTTGAATGAGAATGCCGGGTGTGAACATGTTAAAAAGAAGAGGAAAAGAAGACCAAAGGGACGAAGCAACGATTTCAACCCCATGTCTCTCTCTTTCTCTTTCTCTTTCTCTTTCTTCCTGTCTCTCTGTCTCTGTCTCTGTCTCAGTCTCTGTCTCTGTCTCTGTCTCTGTATGTGTTTCTCTCTCTCTCTCTCTTCTCTCTCTCTCTCTCTCTCTCTCTCTCTCCAAACTGCAAATTTAAAAAGGAGCTATTCTGGTTAACAATTTTCAGCATTCAAACAAAAATGTGGCTCCCTGAGCTAAGCTGGCCATACTAATAACACAGGGGTCCTAGGTTCCAGTCTCCAGTGGACCACATATTTTTGATCAAGACTTCGCCAGCGCGTGAGGTTTATGCAAAGGTGTTTGGCATGATCAGACCATGATTAATTTGGATTTCCCTTTCTATCACATGGATTTCGTCGTTTTAGTGCATAGGAAAATATTCAAAAATTAAAATTTAAGAAAAAATTTACTCCAGACAGACTCATCGCACTTGCAGGTTTCCATACGCACCCCACTCAATTCTGCTAGCGAGGAACTGGCAGATTCTACGAGCCTCCACAACACTCTACAAGGTCTTCGAATGGCAGGGGGGCTGGGAGGGGCGGACCTATGAAACAATACGATAAGACCTCCAGAATGGTTACTTTCTTAAGATGACTGGCGATCAGGTGTATTTTATCTTGCTGGCTGAAATTGAATCAATATATCAAATTTTCATTACCACGCTCTACAAATATAGCTGGCAAACCCGCTGTAAAGAAAACATCAAAAGCTAAGAGAAACTATCTTAAGAAAACAGAAAATTGAAATTGAAGTAGTTCTTGTCATTGTCTCCTGGTTTTGTCTTTTATCTCTGTCTCACAGTTCTATTTCAGACAAACATGGGGCTGGTTATTGATTGTCAACAGTCGTTTGTCTTCGAGAAAAAAAATGGAGGACAGCCAAAGATAAAACGTTTTCATTTAACCATTGTCCCAGGTCAAAGTTGTGTTGAAAATAAATCTTCACAAACGTAAATGTGTTGTGTGTTTATCAACTGTCCCTAGACCAATTGAATGTTGACAATAAATCTTTACCAAGAAAAATGAATGGTTTTTTGTTCAAGAACTGCCCTGAGCCAATAGAGCGTAGAAAAAGAGATTCTAACCAAGGGAGGTAAGAAGCTATAACTGGAGGCAACGGAAGGGGAAGTGGAGTCGCTAAATCATCAACGCTTCACTGCCCATTATCTGGTCTGCTGAGCTAGTGATTGAGATGAAAGAAGAAAGAAGAGGTAGATGTGAAGAAGAACACGAAAACAATGAAGGCACTGAAAACAAATGGTTCAAGAACATCCATTGCCTACCAGAGAAAACCAAATTTGACAGGTATTTCAGGTGTGGTGTATGGAAGCAAAAGGGAGATTATCATTCAAATTTGAGAGGGTTTGAGATTTTTGTTTGTTTCTCTCTCTCTCTCTCTCTCTCTCTCTCTCTCTCTCTCTCTCTCTCTCTCTCTCTCTCTCTCTCTCTCTCTCTCTCTCTCTCCTTCTTTCCTAACTGCAAATTTAAAGAGGAGCTATTCTGGCCATAAATTTTCAGCATTCAAACTATAATGTCAAAGTCGTTATTTTTGTGGCTTGCTAAGCTCAGTTGGCCATACTGATAACACAGGGGTCGTAGGTTCGAGTCTCCAGTGGACCACATGTTTCGACTCAATACTTCGCCTCCGCGTTAAGGTTTATGCAAAAGGCTTTTAGCATAATCACGCAATGATTAATTTCGATTTCCCTTTCTATCGCATGGAATGTGTAGTTTTAGTTCATAGGAAAACATTCAAAAATAAAAATTTAGGAAAAAGTTTGCTCCAGACAGACACATCGTACCTGGAGGCTTCCATACGCACCCCACCCAATTCTGCTAGTGATAAACTGGCAGATTCTACGAGCCTGCACAACAGTACGAGGTGTTCACATGACAGAGGGGGGGGGGGGAGGACCTATGAAACAATAAGATAAGACCACCACAATGGTTAATTTCTTAAGATGAACGGTGATCAGATGCATTTTATGTTGCTGGTTGAAATTTAATCAATATATGACATTTTGAGTACCAGGCTCTAGTAGTACAGTAAGAATGTCTGTGAAGAGGTGAACAGCAGGAGGTCCTCAGACAAGGAACCCTCGTCAAGCAAGTGTTTCGACCCTTAACTCCATCTAAGGGGGTCGGGTCGCATCCAAATCATGACTTCTGGATGCCCCTCTGCTGTCGCTATTTTTTTTTTTTTTTTTTTTTTTTTGTCCTCCTCTGGGAATCGAACCCGCGCATCCTAGGTGGTCAGGTTTTTCAAGGCAAACGAGAATGCTTTTGTGCATTTCAAAATGTTTTCACATATTCCGTATGCACTTAGTTTTAGGAGTACTGATTTATGTGGTACCGAGTCCAAATTCTTTTTTCAAATATCCAAACATGTGACATCAATTTTAGTCTCATCATCCAAAATACCTATGAAGTTCATAACTTCTGGCAACTCCGTTATGCGAGATCTTTTGTTGAAAAAAAAACATGTTGACATTTTGTGTACAGATTATTCATGCAATATGTTCTCTTTCTCCGAGCGCGCGCACACATACATACACACACACACACACACGCACGCACGCACGCACGCACGCACACCTACATATATATGCATACGTACGTACGTACGTACACACATACATACATACAAACAATCAAACAAACATAGTTGCATACAGTACAGTACACACACACACACACACACACACACACACACACACACACACACACACACACACACACACACGGATACATACACACAGATAGATGATATGATAGATAGATAGATAGATAGATAGATAGATAGATAGATAATAGATAAATAGATAGATAGATAGATAGATAGATAGATAGATAGATAGATAGATAGACAACAGATAGATAGAATAGATAGAAGTAGATAGACAGACAGGCGGACGGACGGACAGATAGATAGATAGACAGACAGACAGACAGACAAATAGAAAAGACGCGTGTGACAGACTACATTAGTCAATTATCATATAACTACATCCAGTTCTGTACGTATGTTATGCCAATACTTTCGCCTTGCCACCGTCCAATCATATATCCTGACACGGTCCACCAACTTCCTGTCAGTTGGTTCAAGATGCTACACGTCATTTGATTCGCTCCAGTGATCCTTAGAGATGTCACGATTGGCTATACTGGTCAGGACTGGTGTTGATGACAATTATATAGTGGTATGAGACATGTCATCTGGTGACGTTGTCGGCTGTTCCACCTATGTTTATCTTGTTCTTATGAGTCATATTGCCGTCATCGTCGTCGTCGTCGTCGTTGTTACTGCTGGCATTGGTGTCGTCGTTTTTGTTCTTGTTATTGTAGTTGTGTCGTTGTTGTTGTAGTTGTTGTCGTTGTTGTTGTTGTTGTCGTTGTTGTTGTTGCTTTGATTCTTGGTTTTGTTCGTCTTTTTCGTGCTTGCTTATTTTCTTTTTGTGCTTGTGATTGATTGGTTGCATGGCTGTTGGTTTGCTTGACCAATTCAATTGGTTGGTTGGTTGACTGGGTGCCAATCGTGTGGTGTGTGTGTGTGTGTGTGTGTGTGTGTCTATCTGTCTGTCTGTCTGTCTATCCGTGTGTGTGTGTCTGAGTATGTGTGTCTCTGTGTGTGTGCGTGTGTCTGTGTGTGTATGTGTGTCTATCTGTCTGTCTGTCTGTCTGTCCGTGTGTGTGTGTGTCTGTGTATGTGTGTCTGTGTGTGTGCGTGTGTCTGTGTATGTGTGTCTGTGTGTGTGTGTGTGTGTGTCTATCTGTCTGTCTGTCTGTCTGTCCGTGTGTGTGTGTCTGTGTATGTGTGTCTGTGTGTGTGTGTGTGTGTGTGTCTATCTGTCTGTCTGTCTATCTGTCCGTGTGTGTGTGTCTATGTGTGTGTGTCTATCTGTCTGTCTGTCTGTCTGTCCGTGTGTATGTGTCTGTGTATGTGTGTCTGTGTGTGTGCGTGTGTGTGTGTGTGTGTATGTGTGTGTGCGTGTGTGTGTGTGTGTGTGTTTTGTTTTTGTATCACTTTCAAGACGGATATTGATTTTATTATTGTCTTTTTATTGTGATTTAAATCATATTTATATTCGTCATGTGGTTAGTTGTTTGTTTGTTTGTTTTCTTTCTTTTTTGATACGAGTATGCAATAAAAACATTGTCTCTTTTTTTTTCGATAAAAGGGAATGAACTGACTTCACAATCGAACATTAGGAGTGACATGTCAACACTACCAGTTGTTTTAACCCGATTAACCTGTAAACCCAATCACAAAGATTGTTAACATTATTGTAACGAGGTAAATGATCAAATATTGTTAATATGTTTTCTTTCCTTGGCTATGGTTCACGATGCGTTGGGGGATCACAATGGGATGCCATGGCAAGATGAAAGTCGCTGGTAGACAGTGCATCAGTGTTGTCAATAGGCCAAACACGGCTTTTTATTTTTCTGAATATTCAAAATTGAAATTTTAGTAAGAGAATCTGTGCAGTGGATGTAGGAAAGGAAACAACCAAACAAGATGGCCGAGCCATTGTGACCATTTCCTTTTTCAAGAAAAAAATGAAAAATACCCATTTTGTACTTGTCAAGATCACTCTGGTATTGAAGAAGGTTCGGTTGCCACAACAAGGAACAGGGATATTTTACATATTGTCAGAGGTTCCTGAGAATGTGCTTTTTACACTTTACTCCAAAAGTGATGATTTTAGACAATGTTTACTCTGTGTTACCTCGACGGTCTTAAAGGAGGCAGACGCATAAAAAGAACATTTATGAAACATGTTAGGCAAAAACAAGCAATATTTAGAGGACAATTTATTAGGCAATAGGAATTAGAGCACCTAGTCGCATCAGGAAAGCTGGAGGGAAAAAGAGCATCAGGTAGACCCAAGGAGACAATAATGGACGGACTTGTGCGGTGGATGAAGACAGAGATGGTGGGAGATGTATTTTCAGCGACAAAGGATTGATTCATATGGAGGGCCATGATTGCCAAAGCCATAATGATGACGTAGACTTTTTGTTTTCAAACGTATGCTCTCGCGACTTTTCAAAAGTCCAGAGTTTTAACAAGATTTGGTAAAGATCTATTCATAGAAAATTGAGAAAAGATCGTTTGCATATTTTTTGTCACACACACCACACACACATGCACACGCACACAAACACACCACACACACACACACACACACACACACACACACACACACACACACACACGCACACGCACACGCACACACACACATACACACACACACACACACACACACACACACACACACAACACACACAAATACACACACATACCACACATACACACACATGCCCCAATCACGTTTCAAACCGCATTGCTATGCAAATGAGAGAAATAACAGGACTGAAAGCAGACATGTCATGAATTTTTATTCGGTGTGTCTGTCTGTCAGTCCACCTGTCTGTCTGTCTGTTGTTTGTCTGTATTTCCCAGCACAGGAACACGTGAAACACAGAGATAAGTGTCTGGAAGGATGACGAGATGTGTGAGTCATAACATCTAGTTTTCTACTGGAAAAACCAACACTGATTTCCAGAACAAGTGTGACTGCCCGCCTTCAAGCAAACAGGAATCAGAAAAACACGAAAATAGATTCGGAACGTGTATTTAATACAACAAGACGAGACAGGCGCAAATTTTCGGCCAACTGGCCTTCGTCAAGCGTAGATGTAATATCACAAGCAAACACAAAATGATTTAGTCCTCTTCTCCCACTGGACGAAACAGCAGGGAAGTTTCAGTCTGTTTCTCCTGATTTTGTGTTTGGTGTTTGTTTGTGATCTTACATTCACGCTTGACAAAGGCCAGTTGGGCGAAAAATTGCGCCTGTCTTGTCTTGTTGTATTAAATACGCGTTCTGATTCTATTTTCGTGTTTTTCTGGTTCCTGTTGGTTTCCTGGTTGTCTCTGACTGTAGGTAGGTTGGTTTTTGTTTGTTTGTTTGTTTGTTTGTTTGTTTGTTTGTTTGTTTGTTTGTTTGTTTGTTTTGTTTTTTAACCGGAATGGTTGTCGTAAAACGCTGCCATAGTAGAGGCGCGAGATTATAGAGACCTCAGCTTCTCTTGAGACTAGTAATGTGAGGTAACCATTCGCCATGGTGTAGTGATTAGCGCAACAGACAGCCGATTGGAATGTTGTGGGTTCGAATCCCCCTCGATCCGTTCAAAATCAGTGTGATATTTTTCTGCAACACCGCAGAGTTGAGTGTGCTATGGGCTCTTTGGGAAGACCAGGACCACACGGTCGAGTCTCGTCCACTATAGCACTCAGCATGTGTTCATTCACCATGGGCGTGTCAGTCACACCGTCTGCCTTTTTAGAAAGACCAGGAATCATCAATACTGATGATTAAACCATTATTTCTACATTGGAGGTCTCATCATAAACAGCACGAAGTTAACAAGAAACGCCACGAGGGGGCGGATTGGACACAGAGCACCAATGCTTCGCCACTCTCCAGACAATCACCTCCCAAGCTCCCGACGCCAGCTCCATAGCCATATCGTCAAGCAAAGGGGGCTGTCCATGCGTTGCATGATCAATTGGACCAAGTCATCATCAATTACTTTGTTTACACACCGAATGCTAGTCACACGTCACGCACCATCCATGTAATTTCAAAACTTCCGAACACTTTATTACTCAGTGACAGTAGCATTAGGTCCCCTTGGACCTGTCTCACAGCTAGTCCTTCCTAATCTACAGATACCATATAAGCATATTTAAAAAGAAAAAAGAAAGACAACAAAAGAAAAGAAATACACATGAACTACAAAATATTGAATGTGGAAGAAGTAATGAAAATGAACAGTAATTAATAATGGACGTTTGCTAGAATACAACTTGCTTACTGTATTCAACAGGCATGCTTCTGACATTGACTGTTTGTGCTATATGATTAGTAGTAGTAGTAGAAGTAGTAGTAGTAGTAGTAGTATCATCATCATATCATCATCGACATCATCATCATTATCATCGTTGTTATTATTTAAATCTTGATCCTTTTTATTATTGTTGTTGTTGTTGGTGTTGTTCTTCTTCTTGCATTGTTATCATCATCATCATCATCATCATCAAAATCATTACTATCATTATCATCATAACCATATTATTATTATAATTATTGATTATCATTATCATCATCATTAAGTAGTAGTAGTAGTAAATAGTAGTAGTAGTAGTAGTATCATTATCATTATTATTGTTGTTATTATTATTATTATTATTATTATTGTTGTTGGTCGTGGTGGTGGTGGTGGTGGTGTTTTTGCTGTTGTTGTTGGTTACTGTTGTTGATGTGTTGCTGTTGGTTTTGTTGTTATTCTCGTTGTAATTTTTTTACCAAATAAAACAAGTCATTTTAGCCAGACGAAAACATGTCCCCATCTAAAATGCTATGCCATAATATTTTAGTCACAAAGTGTGTCAAAGAATACAGCACAGTGTGGAGGACGACTTCTTTCAGCAAGCAACGTGCTGTCCATATGTAACATTCTACCACCTCTGAGTTTACTGGCTCCTTTTTTTTTTTTGCAATGGTACCCTATGTCTTTACAGTACAATGACCCTAACACTCCTCTAACAGTCCACTCTCGGTATCCCCTTCACCCGCCCTCCTGGGTTTTCCACCTTCTACTTATCTCCCCTCCCATTCCTATCAACCCTAGCGCGAGGACCTGAGCCAATCAGATAGCGGTAAAATCCCAGCGGTGTGTTTTGGAGCGAGACGTGATGATGTAAGTTGATAGGCTACAGAGGATGCAAAACAAACTGGCTGGTGTATTAATTGATGTATGATAGTTGCGGATTTTGTGTGTGTGTGTGTGTGTGTGTGTGTGTGGTGTGTGTGTGTGTGTGTGTGTGTGTGTGCTTGTTTTGTTGTGTTTTGATGTTTTTGTTTCGTTTTGTTTTGTTTCATATCGGTTTTTGTTGTTGTTGTTGTTGTTTTGCTTTTGTTTCTTTTTGATTTTTTGTTTTTGTTTGTTTTTGTTTGTTGTTTTGTTTTGTTTTGTCCATCTCTTCTACGTCACGGTTGTAATTTTACTAAGTGTTATCAGGGTCAGGTAACATTTCACAGCTGGTGGACTGGACACAGTTCATACGGAGTTCTTCTCAAGCCTGATCATTTTGGTTTTGTTTTTATTGTTGTTGTTGTTGTTGTTGTCGTCGATGTTGTTGTTGTTGATGTTGTTGTTGTCTTTTGAGTATGATTGATAAAGGTCAGTTGGCCGACTATTTGTGTTGTCTTTTTCGTGAATTATACATGCGTTCTGATATTAAACAATTAAAAGAAAAGAAACGGACAAGCAAGACAAACAGACAAATAGATAAAGATCTTTCTGTCAATGTTCTCTTCATGGTTTCACACGCATCACTGAAGGCTCTGACCGCCTTTGTTTTGAAATCTCCGTCGGATGGTCACGCTTTGGTCACTTCTTTTATCCTTCCGCCCATAAAGATAGTAGTAAGATAGAGACGTGTTTGTAGCGGATACACAGGAGGTTGACATTGTTTGTCTCGTGCATGCATTTACACATATGGTCGTGCATGGTTTGATTTGATTTGCCAGTTTTGCTTTGCTTAGTTTTGGTATATTTCATTTGTAGTTTTTATTTTATTCATGTTTTGTTTTGTTTTTGTTTGTTTTTGTTTTTGTTTATTTGTTATGTTTTGTTTTGTTTGCGATAGAAACTAGGAAGATTCATTGGAATTCAAATTGTAAAGTCAACAAGAAACACCCACAAGTGTTTGATGGAACCGGAGCAACAAAACCTCATCGACATCCAGTTTTTTTTTTGTTTTTTTTTTTTTTTTTTTGTTTTTTTTTTTACTTCTTCTTAAAGTTAACATGCTTTCCTTCCCAGGCAGACACGTAGAAGACTGAACGTAGAGTATCCTACACAGTTATCTCCCTCCTCACGAGGGCTGTAGTCTTGGCCCAAAGGTAAACCTGACTCTTTAATCTATAGTGCATGTTTCTCACCCTTCCCACACAACAGGCATCTTCTTCCACTGCTGGTCTGCCTGCTCCCACAGCTCCTGACACTTCATATTTCAGTTTGTCTGTCTCCTTAGTCATTGGTTTCATTTGGAAGACCCCACGGTGAGCTGGTGATTTCACGTGTGAACTATACTACGTATATCCTGCAACAGAATTAAAACATTGAGTGATAGCGTCAGACGCTATGAGCATTATGAATAATCCTTATGCTCCAACGAGGTTTTCAACGTTTTCTATTTTTTCTAAAGTTGAAATATTGAGCAATACAGGTGGGTTTTTTGGTTGTTGTTGTTGTTGTTGTTTTTTGGGGGTTGGGGGTTAGTTTTTGTTTTGTTTTGCTTTTGTTTTGGGTCCCTTTTCTCCACATTTTCATGAGCCTTACCTTTGAATCTCAAACACAACACAAAAATCAGGCTCATTCTGTTGCAGTCCCAATACCAAGGAGTCAACACGAACAACCACTCCCAAATCACCGTGAAGCCACTTACCAGACAAGAACCTGCACTGTCACATGGTCATTTTGGTGGAGTTAAGTGGGATCTATTCCGATCCAAGGCTGCAGGACACCATGTACCAGCTGATGGCAAACATTGCTATGTTTCGACAGTTAGGTGACCCCACCCCCGTCCACTCACTAGTGAATAAGTGTGGAGACTGCCGCTGCATTCCTCCAAAAAAACTCCACAGGACACAAAACCAGTGACCTTAAGTTATTCCTGACACGCGAGGTGCCAAAGGAACTGAAACTATCAGTAGAATAGGGCTGTATATGGCACAGAAGTATTGCTACTTTTCGCAATAATATGATGATTCAAGAAAATAGGAATGAATGGTAATGATGCTACTTTTTTAATTCATTTTGGATTGATACTGAATTACAAGGCTGTATTATACGTTTCCTAGTATGGACCATTCCGGAACCATCCAGTGATATGAAATACACACATCTATCGTGTAACAATGTTCTCTGGATATTTGAGCATTTGTGAAGCGAATGCGAATGAGACTGAATTCAGTAGTTTGAATCTTACATTGTTACTGGGAATACGCAACAAAACCAGCCCGAGTTTTGTGATGTTTTGAAGATTCAAAGGTAAGTCCCAGCTGAACCCACAGTAAACTCTCAACTCAGGCTTTAAGCTGTTCATGTCCAAAATCTCCCTCAATGATTACGATTGGTGGGGATTAGAACTCGCAGCCTGCAAGTTATTATTCAGATGCCAGCCGCTGTTATGACTGATAGGTCATAATGATATTTCTGTGGCCTTGTGATTTGTCTGTCCAGGTAACTTTCATCACTGTGTCCACATGCATTTGCTTTCACCAGTCCCACGACAGGTTAGCTACCAGTTTCAGCTTCAATTTCTCGTGATGACGTCTCCGTGCTCGGAATGAATTCCATATGCACAAACGTCAAAGGTGCCATGTGATGGAGAAGATCCAGAATGATCACGACACAAGCCTTAATCCTGCTCATAAACCCTTGAGCTGACCAGGTCCTTTGGTCCTACCTAGACAGTTCCATAACCCTGGGGTCGTAGGGGAGTGAGGTGTCAGAGACCTCAACTTTTCCCGGGGCCAGCACCGTGAGGGTGGTGCTCATCCTCTTTCCGTCGATTCAAATTCATATTCATATTCTCATTTTTAACTAAGACTTCAGAAAGGCAAGAAGGCTAATTGGTCTTCAAGGGGTGGGACGTGGGAAATCAACCTATCCCTGCAATGTTTTATACCAAGGCAGCCGGACAATGCCCTACTCTTCACGATTTTCAACAGCTGTGGGATCTTTAGCGTGTGCAACCAGAAGGCACACTGGTCCGACTCATTTTTCGTCCCCTTCCGAAAGACTAGACGTTCAGTTCGATTTTCCGGTCAAAATGAGGAGAAAAGTCGAGGTCTCTACGGGGAGCGAACCCGACAACCTCACGTTTAGTTATTGGCAGGCAAACGTCTGAACCATTCTGCCACTCTTCTCCCAAGTTATTGCTACCACCAAGTGTCATCATGGTCATCCATCATGACCATCAGGGAAAAGTAATTCACATTTCTTCAGCAATTTAACAGCTTTTCACTACGATTCTTTTTCCCGAACTTTGTAGCTCTTCTCCCCATCGACCCATAATTTCCCTGGCTAAAGCCATTAAAGCCAAACACATTTTAAAAGATAGAGGAAGAAAGAAAAGGGAAAAACATTGCGCTGAACAGAGCAGTCACCTCAGTGGTGCTCAAACTACCTACCAAAAAATTCAATTTCGTAACATTATTCATGTCGTCTAGCCATAACATAAAAACATCCCGTTTTATGATTGAAAAATATTCGCTTGTCTTATGATCGTGATCCCAAAAAATATGCTATGCCAGTTGAAATATACAGGTTAACATTGTTGTTTTCATTTGGTGTATTTTTGTGGCGTTTCAGTACACAGTCAAAATCAATACAACATGTGGGATTCGCGCTGCTCTGCTAAGGAAAGCGCGTTGCCGTAGTTCAGCGCCACCCATTTTTTCTTTTCTCACTGTTTGTGTGTATTTCTGTTTACCTATGACATTGGATTTTTCCAAAAACATTTGCCAGGATCAACTTCTTTGTTGCTGTGGGATCTTTAACGTGCGCTGAATGCGTGCTGCACACAGGGCGTCGGTTTATCGTCGTCATCGGAAAGAGTAAGTGGCACCTACCAACACTTCAGAAAGGCAAGAAGGCGAATTGGTCTTCAAGGGGCGGGACGTGTGAAATCAACCTATCCCTCCAATGTTTTATACCAAGACAGCTGGCAAATGCCCTGCTCTTCACCATTTTCAACTGCCGTGAGATCTCTAGCGAGTGCAGCCAGAAGGCTAATGGGTCCGACGTGTTTTTCATTCCCTTCCAAAAGACTAGACATTCAGTTCAATTTTTCGGCCAAACCAAGGAGAAAAGTCGAGGTCTCTACGGGAAGCGAACGCTGGAACCTCGAGTTTAGTTATTGGCAGGCGAACATCTGAATCATTCTGCCTCTCTTCTCCCCTACACTACCATTTAAGACTGACTGGAAGGGGGAGAGAAAATCCTGGTCCCGTCCGTATTTTGAAGTTGTGTTTCTTGCATCCGGTGTTATATACTGACCTGAGTAACACGTTTCTGACTATTAGTCATACTATACTGTTTCTCTTTCAGACAGCTAAGCTGTTCCCTTGGATTTGTGGAAGGGAAAGGAACTATTAATGCCATATACACCTAAAGAACTGTCGTACAGAGATCAATCCAGATGAATAAGGATATATATTTATGCTTTGTTGATTATACCAAGGCTTTCCATCGGGTAAGACATGAAGAATTGATCAACCAACTGGAAAGACAATATTGATGGAAAAGATCTACGCATAATCAGAAATATGTATCGGAAACAAACAGCCGCAATGAGAATAGAAAACGATATAAGCTCTTTCCAAAACATCAAAACAGGAGTCAGACAAGATTGTGTTTTGTCACCAGATTTGTTTTCACTTTACAGCGAAAACATCATGAGAAACCTAGAGGAAGACCCTGGATTGAAGGTCGGAGAAAAAAATGATAAACAACATTCGATACGCAGATGACACCGTGCTAATTGCAGAAAATGCAAGGGACCTACAAACCTTGTGAATATACTAGAAATAGAAAGCAAAGGTAAGGGGTTGGAATTAAACAGCAGGAAGACTGAAGTCATGGTGACCAGTAAAAACAAGAAATCCCCTCATGCAAAATAACAGCAAACGGCACAACCTTTTGACAGGTTGAATACCTGGGAACGATCATTTCACCAGACGGCAGATGCACATCAGAAAAAGTCAGCAGAATCGGCCAAGCCGAAGCAGCATTCAAGAAGACGAAACGCATTCTTACCAATAAATGCCTATCAATTAACATTAGGAAGAGAGTTCTTGAATGTTATATAGAACCAATTCTGTTCTACGGTTGTGAGGCGTGGACAGTCAACAAGCAAAGCCAGAGCAAGATTGAGGCAGCCGAAATGTGGTTTCTAAGAAGAATGTTGAGAGTTCCATGGACACCAAAGAAAACAAACGAGACAGTCTTGATGGAAGCAGACACAAGAAGATCATTCATAAGGAAGATGAGGAAAAGACAGGTAATGAGGAAAAGGGAATTGGAGCACTGGTCACAACAGGAAAGCTGGAGGGAAGGAGAGCACCAGGTAGACCCAGGGAGAAGAATTGGACGGACTTGCAGAGTGGCTGAAGACAAAGAGGGTGGAAGAGATGCTTGATGCAACAAGGGATAGAAACAGATGGAAGGCCATGATTGCCAACGCCATGTGGAAGGCACCTGATGATGATGATGAAGCTGTTTCCTGGTGAAAATGAGGATGTCGTTTTTAACTACAGTAAAGTCATCTCTTTCATATTATACTCGTATAGACGGCGTAAGTTACTGGATGACTGTACTGGCTAAATTGCTGTATTGTTTCATAATGTAGATGGGTGAACAATGAATGCGTGTATGAGAATGAACGTGAAAGCAAAATGTGGTACGAGTGTGTTGTGTGCCCTTACTTGTATTTACTCATTATTGATTAAGGCATGTTTCCATTGTTTTAATGATGTTGGCTTCAGTGGGACGTTCACTCATACGTGTTTAATATGTTCCTATAATGTAGTTACCTAATCTTTGTGCGTTTGTAAAACTGCTGTAACTCCTTTTGTAAGGGTCTCTTGGCCTATACAATAAATTTCATGTTCGTGTTTGTTCGTATTCGTGTAGGCGTTTAACCGCTAATCCACGCACTGTACTGGGTTTTGTGTATCGTCCTTGCACACACAATTTCCCACACTTAATGACTGTCCATTCTCCAGGTTCCAGCTTCCTTGACCAAGCATTAAGCACCGTATGTATCCCACAGGGCAATAGGCGTGGACGTAATAGTGGCTGGGTTACAACTACTGTCAACTAATTGGATAGCTCTAAGCTTACTGTCTGGTCTACTTCTGTAGATTGGTTCTAAAGTACGAGACGTTAGCTCAGTCTTTACATGAGATTTTGATCTAGTTAGGATTCTGTTTTAGTTGTTGGTTGCTCTTTCTTTCCTTCTATCTTTTCTCTCTCTCTCTCTCTCTCTCTCTCTCTCTCTCTCTCTCTCTCTCTTTCTCCTCTCTCTCTCTCTCTTTCTCTCTCTCTTTTTCTCTCTTTTTCTCTCTCTTCTCTCTCTCTCTCTCTCTCTCTCTCTCTCTCTCTCTCTCTCTCTCTCTCTCTCTCTCTCTTTGTTTTGTCTGTATTCTCTTTGTCAGTTTTTGTTTGGGTTTCTTTGTTTTGTTTGTTGTTGTATTTGTTTGTTTGTTTTCCCTGTCAGTTTATAATTGTTTGCTAGTTGGCTTTTTTGTTGTTGTTTGCTTTTTGTTTGTGTTTGTTTGTTATTTGTTTTATTTTTGTTTGTTATTTGCTCTTTCCCTCCATCCTTCTTTCCTTCTTTCTTTCTTTCTTTCTTTCTTACATTCTACTTTTTCTCTTTTTTGTCTTCGTACTTTGTTCTTTGTTTTTCAGGTTTTGTTTCGGTTCTTTCTTTGTTTTTTCGTTTGCTTTCCTTGTTGTTTTATGAAATTCTTTTCTTTCAAACTCATCATCGTTTCTTTCAAAATGTGATTTCTCTGGGGGGGGGGGGGGGTTCTTTTGAAAACATTAACTTTTGTGTTGTTGTTGTTGTTGTTGTTGTTGTTGTTGTTGTTGTTGTTGTTGTTGTTGTTGAAAGATCAATGCGGGCTGGTTGGTTCTCATTTGACTGAGCCGTAGACTCTGGGTCTAATATCTTGAATTCAGTTCCAACTCGCAAAATGTAAACACTGACCAATTTGCTGCCCATCTTAAATGTTACCATCATTCTGATGGTGCCCTCATAATGTTTCAAAGGTCTCTCGCCCCCCACCCTTTCTATTTTTCCGTTCCTCAGTTCAAGACGTTGCCAGCGCATAGGGTTTTGTGCAGGCTTGGGAAGTCTGTCAAATTGTTGCTGGCAGATTTGGGTGGATCGCATATGGAATCATCTGAGTGCGCTGATTCCCTCTTGATCAGACTCCAAACTCAGCGTTTGTTTTCTGGTTCTTTCTGTCCATAAGCCTGTCATTTATATATAGAGTGTGGCCATGAATGTTGTTAAAGACTATTTACAAAATCTATTAATTTTTGTTAACTGGTACGGATTCATCTTGTTTGTTTCGTACATTTTATTTCCGCTACGAACGAAGTTGTTTGGTTTGACATATCTACACGATTTGTCACCACCTCTGTACATGTATATGTTACAGCCATGCGTGCTTAACTGTTTTATTTTTTGTTTGTTATAAATGAAACCTGAAAACATGGATTAAACCGGAACCAGAAGGACACACACACACACACACACACACACACACACACACACACACACACACACACACACACCACACACACACACACACGCACGCACACACACACACACACACACACACCACACAACACAACACAACACAACACAACACACAACACACACACAACACACACAACACAACACAACACAACACAACACACACACACACACACACACACACAACCACACACACACACACACACAACACACCACACACACACAAGAATCAGAACGTGTATTTAGTACACAAAACAAGATAGGTGCAAAATGTCAGGCAAATGGCTTTCGTCAAAACCACACAAAACCACAACAAAGAACAAATATACAACATGTGGGGCAAACCTACCAGCAAGGCTTTCCTGATGCGCCGGTGGACAAGCGAAAATTAAACGGTCATGGCAGCAGTCAGCAATGGTAATAATAGTTGTTCTAGTAGAAGGTCCAGTTGTATGTTAATAATGTTTTGCTATATAAAATCAAAGAAATAGAATTTACTTACCACATTCCCCACGCTGCTTAACTGGAAAGTAATTGTACGTGTTATTAATAGTTATCATAGTCTGCGTTTTGTGAGTGTTGTGTTCTTAAATCAGTGTCTGTGAAGTTTACTCTCCCTACTAACTTTTCATACTTCTCGAATTCCTCAAGCACTGTCTGTACTGTTGTTCTTCTTGTTTGTTTGTTTGTTTGTTTGTTTGTTTGTTTGTTTGTTTGTTTGTTTGTTTGTATGTTGGTTCCCTTTTCGTGTATCTTGCTTTCCAAAATTATTATTATTATTATTATTATGAACATTTAGTACGCCTAATCAAATTAATGCCCTAGGCGTTTACAATGGCAAAACATATAACCAGAATCACAAGCACACACACACACGCCCACAGAAGCACCCACACACACACAAACACACACACACACACACACAAACACACACACAGCATGACATGCAAATACAATGACACATTGACACTAAGACACTATAATGTCACCATTACATTACATGGGGGGAAGGGGGCAGAGATTACCAGTTTTGGGAAACAGGTGAGTTTTGAGGGAGCGTTTGAATGTGGACAGAGAGGGTGAGTATCTAAGAGAGCGAGGTAACTTATTCCAGATGGTTGGAGCTTGATAGGAAAAAGAACGCTGCCCAAACCTTTTAGTGCGGACTATGGGGATACTATAGAGACGGGTATCAGATGAGGACCGCAAAGCTCGAGATGGCGTGTAGAGATGTAACAGATGGGTGAGATACTCAGGACAGGAAGACTCAATAGATTTGAAGCAGAGGCAGGCAATCTTGTAGGATATTCTTTGCTGAACAGTGGAGAGAACAGAGCAATGGCGTAACATGGTTAAATTTTGAAGAGCGGAAGATGAGACGGGCAGCATGATTTTGAACTTTCTGAAGTTTGTTAATGAGATGAGAGGGGGAACCAGAAAAAAGAGCATTACAGTAATCGAGACGGGATAGAACAAATGCACAGACAAGAGCCTTTGTCGTGTCTTCTGAGAGGAGGTGGCGGATAGAAGCAATTCGGCGGAGTTCAAGAAAACAAGTCCGACAGACGTTGCTCACATGCTGGTGGAAGGACAGGGTTTGATCAAGAGTTACACCAAGGTTACGGGCAAAATGGGAGAGAGGGATAGATGAGTCAACAAGTGTGACAGAGGTTGGAAGAGAGGGGTGATTTTGGAGTTTGGGTGGGGTGATCAAGATCAATTCGGATTTCTCTTCATTTAATTTCAGTTTGTTTTCAGTCATCCAATCCTTCAGGTCAGCTACACAAGATTGGGTTTTCTGGATCATGATGGGAAGGTCAGGGAGAGGCCCAGAGACATACAGCTGATTGTCATCCGAGAAAGAATGATGCTGAAGCAGGTGTTCTTGGACAATAGAGGAGGCAGGGTAGGTGTAGAGAATGAAAAGTAGGGGGCCCAGAACAGATCCTTGTGGCACTCCGTAAGTCAGACAGGAAGGATTAGAAGAAAGACCATTGACAGAAACTACTTGCAGACGATTGGTGATGTAAGAATGAAACCAGTTCAAGACAGTACCATGGCGCCCAAAAGAGTGATGTAGACGGGAGAGAAGGATAGAGTGGTCAATAGTGTCAAAGGCAGCAGATAGGTCCAAGAGAGTCAAAAGTGATACGTTGTTAGAGTCGAGAGTAGTCAATAAGTCGTTGCAGATTTTGAGAAGAGCAGTTTCGGTACTATGTCCAGAACGGTAAGCAGACTGAAGGGAATAGACAAGGTTATTGGAATGAAGGTGGTTTAACAGCTGGTCAAGAACAACTTTCTCTAAGACCTTGGAAAGAAAAGGAAGATTTGACACAGGTCTATAGTTTTTCAAATTCTCAGGGTCAAGAGTCGTCTTTTTTAGAAGAGGTCTTACAATTGCTGGCTTGAAAGAAGAAGGAAAGGAGCCAGTTGAGAGGGAATGGTTAATGATATTGGTGATGTGAGGGAGAAGAGTATCGAGACAATGGGTGAGAAATCACTGTATTAAAACATATACTATAACGTAAAATTTGTTCATTTGTAATAGCATTTTTTTTCCACAAGGAAACTTTTTCTAACTGTCGGTTTCATTTCTCAGTGATGCTCATTACTGAAACTGACTCAGTCACAGTATGAAACAATGTAATTAGCATATCTCCATCAACCAACTGCCCAGACTTTCCACTTATCTCCCTTCCCATTCCCAGCAACCCTAACACGAAGCCCTGGGCCAATCAGATAGTGGGAAAATCCCAGTGGGGTTTTTGAAGTGAGACGTGATGGAGTGTGTTAATTGATTTGTGAAAATTCGAACAGACAGGTTGGTGCATTAATTGGGATTCCTAGTTTTTCTTTTTTTCCGGTCGATAAAAAGGCGATAAGTTTAAACTGATTAAACAAATTGGTGTCTGTCTGTCTGTCTGTCTGTCTGTCTGTCTGTCTGTCTGTCTGTCTGTTTGCCTGTCTGCCTGCCTGTCTGCCTGCCTGTCTGCCTGCCTGTCTGTCTGCATATCTGTCTGTCTGTCTGTCTGTTTGCCTGTCTGCCTGCCTGTCTGCCTGTCTGCCTGTCTGCCTGTCTGCCTGTCTGCCTGTCTGTCTGTATGTCTGTCTGCCTGTCTGCCTGTCTGTCTGTCTGTCTGCCTGTCTGCCTGCCTGTCTGTCTGTGAAGAAAATGTATCAACAAGGAACTCTCAGCTGTTTGTGAGTGGATTTTCCACCAAATTTTATTGTAAATCTATTCCGATGAGTTGTCATGAATGTATAAGTATAGACCAGATCAGTCACTGTGGCCGAAGTGATTGGTGCAACAGATTAATGGTGGTAACAGATTAATGGCTGCAACAGATTAATGGTGGTAACAGATTAATGGTGGCAGCAGATTAATGGCTGCAACAATTAATGGCTGGATGTTTGTGCATTCAAATCTTATCAGTCCAAACCATTGTACAGCTTCAACCGGCATCTGCTCAAAGTCCGGTTATGTTTGCATGTGCCTGCAGGGATTTCTTCCACTTTCATAACCAAATTTTTAACCAAATGTGAATCACATATTCAGTCGGGTACATAGTTACAGTTGCGTAAGTTCAAAACATTTATGCTACTGGGCAAAAATGTGCTATATCTTTAAGCACTTATATCTCAACAATTTGTAAACTGATCTGAATCAAATTTAACTGGTTTATTTTAAGCTCTGTAAAAATTGTTTGCTAAGAATATAAAGATACTTTATAGACTGAAACATGTCAAATGGGGGTAAAAATTATTATCGTTAGAATGGCTTGACCAGGCTTCGTTGCCATTAATCATGACTGGCCAGGACAAACATTTTAGAAGTCTAACTTTCAGGCCATTTGGTATGCCTTTGTCTTTCCAAATGTTGTTGAGTTGGACCAACTCAACAACAACAGTAGAAATCGTAATGGCAGCAGCAGCAGCAAAACCGTCAACAGAGGCGTTATAACAAGGAGCAGCAGCAGCAGTATCAGTAATGCCGCAGCAGTAGAAAGCAGCACAGTATGACTGTTACGAGCAGAAGATGACACCGCCATTACCACCAACGCTAGCGGCAGTAAAAGGAAAAGTTTTCCAATAACTCTGTCGTAGAGTCGGAGCGGGGGGGGGAGGGAGGGGGGATTGCGTGATCAGGACTTTAGTATGTCCTGAGACCAGAATTATAAGGATGGTGTCCATTTCTTCTCCTTCACTGCTTCATTATCCTCAAACCCTAAACAGGGTCAGGAACCCATTCGCAGCTGGATACACTAGGGCTTGCACCTAGAAAGTTATCTATGAAACAGACTCAAGCCCTTGACGTGAAACTGGAAGATAGGAGTTCCTTCTCTGTGTCAAACAGTACCAGCGAATAAACTGACCAGAAAAGAGGGCAGCATTGCCAACAGTGAGTACGAGCCGGCAACGTTTTACTACGACAGGAGAACGGACGGACAGATAAAGCTCAGTCATCACATCTATGTTTCAGTCTGTACTGAATCTGTTACTGGTTTTAACACGCTTCATTGATGGCTTTGACCTCCTTTGATCTGAGGTCTGTGTCAGATGGTCACGCTTTGGTCATTTTCCAGCGCTACCGCCTATAAAGATAGTAGTGAGATAGAGATATACCCTTGTAGCTAATACAGAGAAGTTTTCATACTGTTGATCCCATACATATATTAGTACTCATGCTTATGCATGGTTAAGTTTAGATTGAAATTGGCTGGAGGTGAGGTGAGGGGATGATATTATTAGTATCATGTGTTTTTGTTTTGCTTCCTTTCGTTTGATTTCGTTGTTTCGTTTAGGGTCTCGCCCCTCCCCCTTCTCTCTCTCTCTCTCTCTCTCTCTCTCTCTCTCTCTCTCTGTCTCTCTCTCTCTGTGTCTCTCTCTGTCTCTGTCTCTCTCTCTGTCTCTCTATCTCTGTTTGTCTGTCTGTCTCTCTCTCTCAGTCTCTCTCTCTATCTGTCTCTCTCTCTCTCTCTCTCTCTCGCTGTCTCTGTCTGTCTGTCTGTCTGTCTCTCTCTCTCTCTCTCTGTCTCTGTCTCTGTCTCTCTCTCTCTCTCTCTCTCTCTCTCTCTCTCTCTCTCTCTCTCTTTTTGTTTTGGTTTTGTTTGGTTTCGTTTCGTTTCGCTTCGTTTCGTTTGTTTTCGTTGTTTCGTTTTTGGTTCGTTTTGGTATGGTTTTTGTCATTTCATTTCGTCTCGTTTTGTTGTGTTTGTTTTCATTTTGTTTTGTTTTTTCTTTTGTTTGCAAACAGAAACTGTGAACTGTTGTTTCTAATTCACTCTGTTCAAAAGTTAACCTGAATAAAGAAGTAGGAACAGCTAAACGTTAACATGAATAAAGAAGTAGGAACAGCTAAAAGTTAACCTGAATAAAGAAGTAGGAACAGCTAAACGTTACATGAATAAAGAAATAGGAACAGCTAAAAGTTAACCTGAATAAAGAAGTAGGAACAGCTAAACGTTAACATAAATAAAGAAATAGGAACAGCCAAAGTTAACATGAATAAAGAAGTAGGAACAGCTAAACGTTAACATCAATAAAGAAGTAGGAACAGCAAAGTTAACATGAATAAAGAATGTAGGAACAGCTAAACGTTAACATCAATAAAGAAGTAGGAACAGCTAAAAGTTAACATGAATAAAGAAGTAGGAACAGCTAAACGTTAACATGAATAAAGAAGTAGGAACAGCTAAAAGTTAACATCAATAAAGAAGTAGGAACAGCTAAAAGTTAACATCAATAAAGAAGTAGGAACAGCCAAAGTTAACATGAATAAAGAAGTAGGAACAGCTAAAAGTTAACATCAATAAAGAAGTAGGAACAGCCAAAGTTAACATGAATAAAGAAGTAGGAACAGCTAAACGTTAACATCAATAAAGAAGTAGGAACAGCTAAAAGTTAACATCAATAAAGAAATAGGGAACAGCTAAATGTTAACATCAATAAAGAACTAGGAACAGCTAAAAGTTAACATCAATAAAGAAGTAGGAACAGCTAAAAGTTAACATCAATAAAGAAGTAGGAACAGCTAAAAGTTAACATCAATAAAGAAGTAGGAACAGCTAAAAGTTAACATCAATAAAGAACTAGGAACAGCTAAAAGTTAACATCAATAAAGAAATAGGGAACAGCTAAAAGTTAACATCAATAAAGAAGTAGGAACAGCCAAAGTTAACATCAATAAAGAAATAGGGAACAGCTAAAAGTTAACATCAATAAAGAAGTAGGAACAGCTAAAAGTTAACATCATAAAGAAATAGGAACAGCTAAAAGTTAACATCAATAAAGAAGTAGGAACAGCTAAAAGTTAACATCAATAAAGAAGTAGGAACAGCTAAAAGTTAACATCAATAAAGAACTAGGAACAGCTAAAAGTTAACATCAATAAAGAACTAGGAACAGCTAAAAGTTAACATCAATAAAGAACTAGGAACAGCTAAAAGGTAACATCAATAAAGAAGTAGGAACAGCTAAAAGTTAACATCAATAAAGAAGTAGGAACAGCTAAAGGTTAACATCAATAAAGAACTAGGAACAGCTAAAAGTTAACATCAATAAAGAAGTAGGAACAGCTAAAGGTTAACATCAATAAAGAACTAGGAACAGCTATATCTTCACAGACCAACACACTTCTCTTCCCAGCCAAGCACATTGAAGATTGAAAGCGGAGTACCCTAGACCGTTATATCCTCCTCACGAGGGGAATAGTCTTGAGCCTAAAGGTAAAACAGACCCGTAAATCTACATGGTATACTCCTGACCCTTCCTGCAGAGGTCAGCCATCGTTTTTGATTGCTGCTCTGCTGTCTCCCACTCTCTTGACACTGACGTTCTGGTCTGTCTACTTTCTGTAGTCGTTGCTTTGCTCGGAAAAGCAGTGTTGCATGCAAATGGCATCACATGTGCTACACTATAATATTGATCTTCCGGTAGATATAAGGAAATATTGAATGATCGTGGCAGACATCATAAACGTTACGGTGTTAAACTGCACATGTTGGCAAAGCTTTAAAACTCTTGCTTTATTTTTTTAAGTATTAAGTCACATTTTTGTTTATAACCCATCTTCCCTTATTTTTTCCTGATAAATAACTCTAACCTCTGCAATGCGCCACCAAATATAAGTTTATTCCGCACTATCCCAGTGCCAGGGAGTAGACAGGAGCTGTAGAGTCCCTCACCAGAGGTGACCCCATGCTCCTTCTTGGTCAGAATGGTGGAGTTTATGACTGTCTATTCATATCCATGGTACTAGGGACATCTCAACTAA
>CM060314.1:55724351-55726851 GCA_030674185.1 Monoplex corrugatus | reverse complement strand
CTTTTTACTGGCTCTTCTGTGACAGTGGGGATGGCTTGGTTGGCTACCATGAATTTGACTGAATCTGCCACTTTTCCTTTTCGCAGTGAGAGACTTCGGGATTTCTTAGGTTTGAACCTCATTCTTGAAGAGGCCACCAGCTCATCCAGCTGCTTTAAGATTTGGTGTGTCTCTTCCTCATCCGTGGACAAGACTGTTGTGTCATCCATGAAAGCTTTCAGAGGAGGCATCTGGTATCCATCTCCCAGATTCACTGGACCTGAACTCTTCATTGCAGCTTTCAAGATGACTTCCATTGCCAACACGAACAGTATGGGAGAGATTGCACAGCCCATTGCAATGCCCACCTCTAGGTCTATCCAGTCCGTGGTGTATTCTTTGGTAGAGAACCGCATTGAGAACCCTTGGAAATACTTCCTCAGCATTGTTCGGATGTTTTCTGGGATGTGATACATTTCAAGAGCCAGCTGGATCATATCGTGTGGAACTGATCCATATGCATTCGCCAGATCAAGCCAAACTACGTCAATGTCTCTCTTCTCTGTTCTTGCTTTTTGGATGGCATCCCAAATCAACGTGGCATGTTCCAAGCATCCAGGCATTCCTGGTATGCCTCCCTTTTGGACTGACATATCCAGATACTTGTTTTCAGTCAGGTATTTTGTCAATCTTGCTGCCATAACAGAGAAGAAGATTTTCCCCTCGACGTTCAGAAGTGATATTGGCCTGAACTGATTGATGCTGCTGGAGTTCTGCTCCTTCGGAATGTACACTCCTTCAGCTCTCATCCATTGGTCGCTGATCTTCTGGTTCCTCCATGCTGATCGAATCATCTTGTGGAGCCACTCGAGCACTTTTGGGCATTTCTTGTAGAGCAGGTATGGTATTCCGTTTGGTCCAGGTGCTGACTTGGCTCTGGCTTTCTTTACTACGTTCTTCACTTCATCCAGTGTTGGTGGTTTGTTATTGAATTTTCCCTCTGGCGCTGCAGGCCAAACCAGATTTTGGATTTCAAGTGGTGCCTCGCGCTGAGAATCGGAATATGTTTCCCTGAGATGCTGCTCTAGGGTTTCCTTGCCCACTGTGAGAGTCCCTGATTTGGGTTGTTCAAACAGCTTTCTTGCAAAGTCAAAGGGATCTTTGAAGAAACGATCTTGAGTCTTCTTCTTTTTGCTCTTTCTTCGCCTTGCTGATTCCACTTTGCTGAGAGCATTGTGTTTGGCCTTCAGATCTTTCCAGAGTTCCAGGAGCCCTTGCTTCTCGAATTCTGAGGCAGTTTTCATTCGCTTTTTAAGCTTCCTTTTTGTCCCTCCGGATGCTCTCCATCTGCTGCTGTCTTCTGGATTTCTGGGGAGGCGTTTTTGTCTTTGGCTGCTTCACTCCATAAGTGTCCCTGCAGATAGAGTATATGATGTCTCCGTATGTGTCAAGTTTGTGTTCCAGCGTACTGTTCCCTATTAGCGCATTCAGCTTAAGGACAAGTTCCTCATCTAATTTCTCCCATTGTTCTTTTGCACCGGCAGGCGGCAAATTGAGTTTTCCACGTTTGGCGTTAAGAGCTTGTGCAAAATCCGCATCAGAACCGTCAGCGTGGATGTCCTTGGCACTATGGTTTAATTCCTGGCCTTGGTCATCCAACGTCTCACCTGCTATCGCAGTGCGCTGCTGCTGGTTCGTATGTGTCTTCAAACAGCCCATTTTTGTCCTGTGGATCTTCATGCCGCGTTTGGTGGTGAATCTCCTTCCACACGCACACGGAAATTCCAACTGGTCATTGATCATGGTCCGTTGTGCGTTTCCAGTCGTGATGGAGTCAGTGCCGATGGATTCATCATTCTCTCCCCCTTTCGGTGAATCCTGGGAGCATCTTTCATTTGGAAAACTCGTGGCATGTTATCAAAGGCGAGGTGGGAAGCCAACCCACAAAGCCCGCAGATCTAGTCTTTCCCAGTGTCCTTCGGTCTTTCCCGAATGTCCTCCGAACTATTCCCGGAAGTCAATGGACTGACCATGTGCAGGTAGAAAGAAACTCTAGGGAGAGCTAGACAACAGAAGGTCTTCAGAGAAGTAACCCCCTTTAGACAAGTGTTTCGGCCCTGAATTCCTTACACTCTCGGGGGGCCGGGCCACATCCAGGTCATGATTCCTGGATGCCCTTCTGCTGTTGTCTATTTTTTTTTTTTTTTTTTTTTTTTCCCACGCCAGGGATCGAACCTGGGCGATTCTGCGCTTCAGAACTGCGGTACGCGGTTTTACCAATGTGCTAACGGGGCACACATCATCTGTAGGGAATTTAATCCTTATGAAGTTCACTTTTTTGGTTCCTCCTTGCCCAGATCCAGCTTGAGCTCCTTTCTGCTGCCTCTGCCATCGCTTTAAGGGCTCTAGTCCTCTTCTTCCCAGAAATGGCGAGTTGTTTCATGAGATCATAAGCGGAGGTGCCCACAAACCCTCTTGCCCCGACCTCTATGGCGAAGATTTTGACCCGCAGACCTGCTTT
>CM060314.1:55714351-55716851 GCA_030674185.1 Monoplex corrugatus | reverse complement strand
AGTAATCGTAGCTGGGTATCAAATGCACATGTTACGTTTCTTTGAATGCTGCTTCCTGTGTGTATTTGAAAATCAAAGTATTGTAGATTTACGAATTCATCCATTTTTCGCCAATTTTTCGTTGAATGCAGATGTCAAAAGTGAAAGGAGCATTTTCAAAATAATCCGTTGTTTACATTATCTAGAAATCTTTATACTATACACCTTGCTTACAGAGATATACACACATGTAAATGATGTGACCACAAGATTCAGAAACGGTGAATCAGGACTTACTGTATCTGACTTAGGTCTAGAGAATTCAGTGAAAAAAAACATACATGCACACACACACACACACACACAACACACACACACACACACGCACGCACGCACGCATGCACACAGGCACGCACACACACACGCACACTCAAATGCTCACACATGCACATACACACATACACACACTCTCCTGAAATTATTCCAAAATATAATTACAAGCGTGCTGACTGGTCCTTATTTCGAACTGCTCTAGCTAATCAAGATTACAGACATTATGAAAGTGAAAATGTAGACATTATGTTTTCTAAATTCCAAGAGTCAATTCTAGCCGCTGCAGACCTATCGATTCCGAAACTCAAATCTTCTAGATCAAATAATCGATTGGGTAATGTTTGGTGGACAGAGGCATGTGAGAAAGCAGTTCAATATAAAAGGGAGAAATTCAAAATCTACATCAAAAGCCGGAAACCTGAGGATCATGTGGAAATGAAAAAAGCTAACATCCAATGTAACAAAATCATTGCTGAAGCAAAGAAAGATTATTGGGCATCATTCTGCACAAAAGAAATTTCAGATTTCAAAGATTTCCATAAAGTCTGGACGAAAATGAAACAAATGAAGGATGGAACCAACTTACCTAGGTGTCCGATAATGATTGAAACATGTAACACATTTCCTTCAGACATGGACAAAGCAGAAATTTTTGTGGATCTGTTTGCCGAAAACAGTAAAGTTGAAGGTTTATCTCCTGACTGCAAACATCACAGAGAAATGGAAGATTACAACCCAATCTACACTGATCCAGTACCACAGAATGATCTCTGGTTTAATTCTCCAATCACCTTAGAAGAGCTAAAAAAAACACAGTACTGTCTCTACACAACAAAAAGAGTTCGGTAGGTGTTGATGCAGTTTCGACTGAAATGATTAAACATCTCCCTGAAAACTACCTTATTTTCCTACACAAAATTTTGCAGAAATGCTGGGTTAGCGGAACTGTGCCACAAATCTGGCAAAAGTCTATAGTTATACCAATCTTAAAAACAGGAAAATCGAAAACCGATAAAAACAGTTACAGACCCATTGCTTTGACGTCCCACAAAAGCAAACTAATGGAAAGATTGGTCTTAAACAGACTTTTACACTACTGTGATAAAAATAACGTTATTCCGGTAAACCAGGCAGCTTTTAGAAAAGGAAGATCCGCTGTTGAGCACCTGGTTAAACTTACAACTCAGATCAAACAACAGTTTGCCCGCAGAAAAGGTGTTTTAACTACTTTCTTTGATGTGAAAAAAAGCTTACGATCAAGTTTGGCATAAACGTTTATTGTTCAAGCTAAAATCTGTTGGTTTATCGGGCAATATGTTCAGTTACATTAAATCGTTTTTAGCTAATAGAACAATTCAGGCAAGAGTGGGAGCTAGTTATTCTTCTTCACGATGCCTCGACATGGGGATTCCACAAGGTTCAGTGATAGCACCTATTTTATTTAATATCCTTATACAGGATCTTCCGAAAGCTCTTTCAAATCGTGTTGTTTTAGAACAGTACGCTGATGATATATGCACTTGGATGAATATCACTTTAAAAAAGACAACTCCACAGAGAACGCGAAATTACATCAGGAAGTTGTATCATATTGATCTTGATAATCTTGGAAACTGTATGTTAGAAAATGGGCTGTCGTTGTCAGCAGAAAAAACTAACATGATGCTGTTTGATCCTGGTGGTAACTCAAATAACTTGCCTACTTTCAAATTGCTTGGTGAAGTGTTAAATTACAAACAGGTCGTAAAATTCCTGGGAGTTTACATCACGTCCAAATTAAGCTGGAATGTCCATTTTGATTATATTTTAACAAAAGCGCGAAAAACCTTAAATTTTCTAAAGATAATAAGCAAATTACCCTGGGGAATGGATGCAAATGTACTGATTCATCTGTCAACAGCGCTGGTCAGATCTAAATTATCCTACGCGCAAGAAGTTTTCTTCAATGCACCCAAATATTTACTAAAAAAGATTAAGAGCTTGGACTGCAAAAGTCTTAAAATTGCACTAGGTGTACCAACTCATGCTTCTACTCTGGAAACGTACAAAGTTGCTGGAATTCTACCTTTAAACAACCATCGTGAGTTAGCTACAGCAAAGTTTGCAATTAGAACTACATCACAAGCGGATAATTTTGTGAGCAAAGAAATTAAGATCAGGTCTGATACTGACTTTCCAAAACGAGCAA
>CM060314.1:55684351-55709351 GCA_030674185.1 Monoplex corrugatus | reverse complement strand
TGTGAATGAGGTCAGATGATTCATTCCCAAAGTTAACAATCATTCAGCATGTACCCAGACTTGTCAGAGTGTTGTCCCATATCTTGACCATTTTGATCGACAGATAACGTGTTCTTTTGGCACCAAAATGACGGGTTTAGAGAAAGACTGGGATGGACAGAAGGGATCCCCCTTTCCCCCTCGTTTTCCAAATTCAGAATGAGAAAGAGATCGTGACAACGAGAAACTTACAGCCAAAAAACACAGAAGGGCAGAAAATGCCTGCTGTGGATCCTAGTCGAAGTCAAGCAATCGACTTTGTCAGCAGAGGCGTCAGGAAAAGTTCCAGATGATGCTTATGGCGGTAAGATTGCCACATGTGGAACAGTACGCACGTGCAAATTTCTTTGTGCTGTCTTTGTGTACACACGCACACTGACTGTTTACATTGTATACACGTGCACACACAGACTATTTACTGTCTGTTGTACATATATACACACACAAACTGTCTACTGTATTTGTGTATACATACACACAGATTGTGTACTTTGTGCATACATATACACAGACTGTCTACTATCTTTGTGTACACATACACACAGAGACTGTTTACATCGTATACACATGTCCACGGTCTACTATCTTTGTGTATGCATACACGTGGACTGTGTACTCTCTTTGTGTACACATACACACAGACATAGCATACACAATACACACACAGATGGTCTATTATCTTTGTGTACACATACACACAGGCTGTGTACTATCTTTGTGTACACATACATCGACTTTGTACCATCTTTGTGTCCACATACAAACGCAGATTGTGTACCATCTTTATGTACACACACAGACTGTGTATCATCTTTGTGTACACATACACACATGGACGGTGTACTGCCATTGTTTACACAAACAGACACAGACTGTGTGCTATCTTTGTGTACACATACACACAGACTGTGTGCCATCCTACGGACAAGCCCCTCCCTACTACCCGTACACCCTGTCCCCCAGCTGATGAAGTGATGACGCTTGGGAATGGTTGAATGATGCCACTGGTGACAGATTGAAGGAAGAAGTCTGGGAATCACGACACACTGATGATAGACTGAAAGACAGATGAGGTGGAATGATGACGTCATACTGATGATGGACTACGTTTAAATGATGACGTCATGTTGATGGTGGACTGAAAGACAGATAATTTTGAATGATTTTGAATGGACTGAAAGGAAAAAGAGTTAAAATGATAATGTCGTATTGATGAAGACTGAAAGGAGATGTGTTGGAATGATGATGTCATTTCATAATGGATTGAAAAGCAGATGGCCCTGAATAATTACGTCACAATGACGATGACTGAATGGCAAATCAGTTAAAATGACGACATCATATTAATCATGGGCTGAAAGGCATCTAAGCAACAATAATGACGTCATATTGATGATGGCCTGAAAGACAGATGAGTTGGATTGATGACGTCATATTGATAATGGACTGAAAAGACAAATGAAGTGGAACGATGACGTCATACTGGTAATGGGCTGAAAGGCAGATGTGTTGGAATGATGACATCATAGTGATGATGGACTAAAAGGCAGATGTGTTGGAATGATAACATATTGATAATGGACTGAAAGGCAGATGAGTTGTAATTATGGCGTCATACTGAGAACAGATTGAAAGGCAGATGTCTAGGAATGATGACATCACAGTGATGATGGACTGAAAGGGCGATGAACAAGAGTGATGGCGTCATATTGATGACCACTTAAAAGTTGTCATTTGTATAAAGGTGATTATTATTATTATTATTATTATTATTATGAACATTTAGTACGCCTAATCAAATTAATGCCCTAGGCGTTTACAATGGCAAAACATATAACCAGAATCACAAGCACACACACACACGCCCACAGAAGCACCCACGCACACACAAACACACACACACACACACAAACACACACACAGCATGACATGCAAATACAATGACACATTGACACTAAGACACTATAATGTCACCATTACATTACATGGGGGGAAGGGGGCAGAGATTACCAGTTTTGGGAAACAGGTGAGTTTTGAGGGAGCGTTTGAATGTGGACAGAGAGGGTGAGTATCTAAGAGAGCGAGGTAACTGATTCCAGATGGTTGGAGCTTGATAGGAAAAAGAACGCTGCCCAAACCTTTTAGTGCGGACTATGGGGATACTATAGAGACGGGTATCAGATGAGGACCGCAAAGCTCGAGATGGCGTGTAGAGATGTAACAGATGGGTGAGATACTCAGGACAGGAAGACTCAATAGATTTGAAGCAGAGGCAGGCAATCTTGTAGGATATTCTTTGCTGAACAGGGAGCCAGTGGAGAGAACAGAGCAATGGCGTAACATGGTTAAATTTTGAAGAGCGGAAGATGAGACGGGCAGCATGATTTTGAACTTTCTGAAGTTTGTTAATGAGATGAGAGGGGGAACCAGAAAAAAGAGCATTACAGTAATCGAGACGGGATAGAACAAATGCACAGACAAGAGCCTTTGTCGTGTCTTCTGAGAGGAGGTGGCGGATAGAAGCAATTCGGCGGAGTTCAAGAAAACAAGTCCGACAGACGTTGCTCACATGCTGGTGGAAGGACAGGGTTTGATCAAGAGTTACACCAAGGTTACGGGCAAAATGGGAGAGAGGGATAGATGAGTCAACAAGTGTGACAGAGGTTGGAAGAGAGGGGTGATTTTGGAGTTTGGGTGGGGTGATCAAGATCAATTCGGATTTCTCTTCATTTAATTTCAGTTTGTTATCAGTCATCCAATCCTTCAGGTCAGCTACACAAGATTGGGTTTTCTGGATCATGATGGGAAGGTCAGGGAGAGGCCCAGAGACATACAGCTGATTGTCATCCGAGAAAGAATGATGCTGAAGCAGGTGTTCTTGGACAATAGAGGAGACAGGGTAGGTGTAGAGAATGAAAAGTAGGGGGCCCAGAACAGATCCTTGTGGCACTCCGTAAGTCAGACAGGAAGGATTAGAAGAAAGACCATTGACAGAAACTACTTGCAGACGATTGGTGATGTAAGAATGAAACCAGTTCAAGACAGTATCATGGAGCCCAAAAGAGTGATGTAGACGGGAGAGAAGGATAGAGTGGTCAATAGTGTCAAAGGCAGCAGATAGGTCCAAGAGAGTCAAAAGTGATACGTTGTTAGAGTCGAGAGTAGTCAGTAAGTCGTTGCAGATTTTGAGAAGAGCGGTTTCGGTACTATGTCCAGAACGGTAAGCAGACTGAAGGGAATAGACAAGGTTATTGGAATGTATACTATTTTAATGATGGGCAGAAGGCAGTCAGTGCTTCTGGGATGATGATTTCACATCGTTAATGACCGGCTGGAGATGTTCATTAGTGTTTAAAGAAATAACCATTTCACGTCAGTGGAGGATTCAAAGCAGTCAGGAGTAACGTAATGATAATAACACCATGGTGGCAAAGACCAGACACCATACAATCATTTCCAGCTTCAGTCTATGGCCTTTGTGTTACCTGTCAATCTTTACTCCTATCTCACTGAAATAGCAGATTTTTTTTTTTCGTAGAAAGGACTCATATTCTCTCTCTCTCTCTCTCTCTTTCTCTCTCTCTCTCTCTCTCTCTCTCTCTCTCTTTCTCTCCCTCTCTCTGTCTCTCTGTCTCTTTCTCTGTCTCTCTCTCTGTCTCTCTCTCTCTCTCCACCTCCATTTCTCTTTCTTTCTCTATCTACCTCTGTCCCTACCTATCTATAAATCTATCTCTATCTGTATCTCTTTATCTATATGTCTGCCTCTCTCTCTCTCTCTCTCTCTCTCTCTCTCTCTCTCTCTCCTCTTTCCCTCCATCGTTCTCTGTCTCTCCCTCACTCCTTCTCTCTACGTATACCTCTATCCCTACCTATCGTAATTCTATGTCTATCTGTATCTGTTTATTTGTATCTATCTGTATGTCTTTCTATCTCTCTCTGTCTCTGTCTCTATCTCTATCTTTGTGTTTATCTCCCTCTATCTCTGTCTCTCTCTTTATATACTTTTTTTTAAACAAAGTTTTCAAAGAATCATTTTACCCTGATGACGAATTGAAGACAGTCGGAGATGTTGGAATGATAATGTGTATTTATAGGCTTGTTTATTTCTTTTTTTATTATCACGATGGATTGACCATGTGACTGCTCTACTTGGGAAGAACGTGTCGCCGCAGTGCAGCGCCACCCATGCGTCTGTTTCTCTTTATCCGATGAAAGTGGAATTTTCTACAGACGTTTTGCCAGTGATAACTTTTGTGATGTTATGGGATCTTTGACGCCTGCTGAATGCATGTTGCACACAGGACCTGGGGATTGTTGTTCTGCTTTTGATACTACTTGTTTACAAGTCCCTTGATACAGATGTGGGTGTGTCACGGTGTGTATGTGTATGTGCGCGGGTGTGTCTGTCTGTGTGTATGTATGTATGTATGTATGTATGTCTGCAATATTCTATGTGTCTGTCTGTGTGTCTGTCTGTGTGTCTGTCTGTCTTTCTGTCTGTGTGTCTGTGTGTGTGTGTGTGTCTGTCTGTCTGTCTATTTGCCATAGTCTGTGTGTGTCTGTTTGTCTGCCATACTATTGTGTTTGTATGTGTGTATGTGTCTGTTGGTCTGTCTGTCTGTCTGTTTTGTCTATCTGTCTGTCTGCTATACTCTGTGTGTCTGTTTGTTTGTGTATGTCTATATGTATGTTTACCATGCTGTGTGTGTGTGTGTGTGGTTGTGTGTGTGTTTGCTTTTAGGGGGGTGTGTGTGTGTGTGTGTGTGTGTGGTGTGTGTGTGTGTGTGTGTGTGTGTGTGTGTGTGTGTACAGTCGTGGACATGCATAGAAATTAATGTGATTAGCCGTAGTTCAGTAACGGATGCGACTGCCAGAGCAGTGCGATACTGCACAAGGGAAATTACCGCTGTCAAGATTTCTTTCTCTTTGCAAAACAGATTTTGCTCCCTTGTCTCACTTTGTTCAATTTTAACTTTTCTTCAACTACAGACAACGACACAACGGAGCACAAATAATGTATAAAAAGTTTTACAGGCGCAAAATTTCAATTGTTCAACTCTTTACTTACTTTTCTTTGTTTCCTTTTCATTTTCGATAATCAAAACGTATCACACGTCCTTCTTCGTTTTTGTTTTGTTTTGTTTTGTTTTGTTTTGATTTGTTTTGTTTTGTTTTTGTTGTTTTGTTTTGTTTAATGTTTCACAAAATTACAATATGTATAGAGTTTATAGTGTTTGGATATCAATTGACTCTATGTTACAGAGAATTCAGATTTTTGCAAAGTCGTTTTTATTCTATAACGTCTTTGGATTTTTATCGATTTTATTTATATCTTTGGATTCTGTCGATTTAATGTTTTATGGTTGTGGGTTTTACCATCACGTACAGAGTAGAGAACTCTTTAACTTCCATGCCCTGTCCTTCAGCTGAAAAAAAAAAAAAACACCCCACACACACACAACCCTTTCAGTCCCCTACCCTATCCACCAGCTTCTGGCTGGAAGGGTGAAGGATTGAAAGGGTTAAGTTTTTGCTTCACTGTCGTAGCTGACAACGCAGAAACCTGGTATATGAAATCAGGGAGTCAAAGCGTTAAAAATTGTGGAACTGTATAATTATAATGTGTGTGTCTATGTTAATTAACACTGATAACGCATACCGGAAAACGTGTGATCAGCATGACATGTTTGTGTTTGGAGAGTTCGAAGTTCAATGTTTCAGTATGTGTACGTGCTGCATGTCCGTTTGCCTGTTTCTGCATCTGTGTGTCTGAGTGCATGCGTCACTTGAAACTGAAGAATCGCAAATGAATTCACTTTCAATGTTTACGGCTAACGTCGTTCATTTGCATTGATTTAACCCTTTGACTCCCGCACCCTATCCACCAACTGCAAAAACTGAACCCTTTGACTCCTTCAGGAAGCTGGTGGACAGGGTGAGAGAATCAAAGGGTTAAGTTTTTGCTTTGCTTGCACGGTGGACAATGCAGGGTGCCCGTGGACAGGGTGTGAGAGTCAAAGGATTAAGAGATAGCAGAATGTATTGGGTTTACGTACACCCGGACATTTCTGATTGAAAATTATTTTTCGAAAATAGTTTGAGTGGAAAAACACACAAGGCGGATATGGGATACGTAGACATGCACGGCGTTTAACATTTCACATACTTGCGCGTGACCCGGCAAGCGCAGACCTATAGCCTGTTATCTACACACAGAGAGAGAGAGGGGGGGTATTCGTTTGTCGTATCTATTTACACAACACACACACACACACACACGCACGCACGCACGCACGCACTCCTACTCACACACCCACACACACACACACACACACACACACACACACACCACACACGCCACACACACACACACACACACACCACACCACACACACACACACACACACACACACACACAACACACACCACACACACCACACACACACACACACACACACACACCACCACTCACACACACACACACACACACACACACACACACACACACACCACACACTACACACACACACCCACACATACACACTCACACACACCACACACACACACACACACACACAACACACACCACACACACACACACACTACACACACACACACACACACACACCACACACACTACACACACACACACACCACACACACACACACCTACACACACACACACACACCACACACACTTACACACACACACACACACACACCACACACACACACACACACACACACACCACACACACACACACACACACCCCTTACACACACACACACACACACACACACACACACACACACACACACACACACACCACAACACACACCACACACACACACACACACACCCACACACACACACACACACACACACACCACACACACACACACACACACACACACACACACACACACACACACACACCACACACACACACACACACACACACACACACACACACACACACACACACACACACACACACACACACACACACACACACCACACAAACACCACACACACACACACACACACACACACACACACTCACATACACACACACACACACACACAACACACACACACACACACCACACACACTTACACACACACACACACTACACACACACACACACCACACACACACTACACACACACACACACACACACACACACACACACACACACACACACACACAACACACACACACACACACACACCACACACACACACCACCACACACACCACACAACACACACACACACACACACACACACACACACACACACACACACACACACACCACACACACACACACGCGCGCGCACGCGCACAGGCAACTAAGTAACTAAGTGTGCTAACAGAGGAGGAGGGGAAGGGAGGAGCTTGTTTATATGCTTTATTAACACAGCAGAAAACTACTAAGAGCGCTGGTACAGATCTCTTAACATGCACATCTTGAGTATAGAAACACTGTTGGACTAGTGCTTCTGACAATACCAATGCTAAGTTAACCCTTTGACTCCTGCACCCTGTCTACCACAATCCTGCAATGTCAACCATGCTAGCAAAGCAAAAACTTAATCCTTTACTCCCTCATGCTATCCACCAGCTTCCTGCAGGAAACTGGTGGGATAGGGTGAGGGAGTCAAAGGGTTATGTTTTTGCAGTTGGTGGATAGGGTGCGGGAGTCAAAGGGGTTAACACTAGCTCTCACTGCTGGGGCGGTAGCTAACGTAGTGGACACATTTCAAAATTCCATTCGGAAGGTCCGAGTTTGGTCCTGCCTGGGTACCTCCCGCATGGTGGGTAAAGGGTGGAGATTTTCAATCCAACCTCTCAGATCAACATGCGTGCAGACTTCCGTCACGCTAGAGACAAAACGCCCATCGTGTGTATATGCACACAGAGTAACAGCAAATATGCACATTGAACGACCGTGTAAGTCATGTCAGAATCTGGTGGCTTGTCATCATCATCATCATCTTCTTCTTCTTCGCATTCTTCTTCTTCTTCTTCTTCTTCTTCTTCTTCTTCTTCTTCTTCTTCTTCTTCTTCTTCTTCTTCTTCTTCTTCTTCTTCTTCTTCTTTTTATTTTTTCTTCCTCTTCTTCTTCTTCTTCTTCTTCCTCTTCATCTTCTTGTTTCCTTTCTTTCGTCCATTCTGTCTTTTTCTTGTTGTTTGTTTGTTCATTTATTGTGTTCTTCTTCTTCTTCTTCTTCTTCTTCTTCTTCTTCTTCTTCTTCTTCATCATCATCATCATCATCATCATCATCATCATCATCATCATGTGCCCTGCCACATGACGTTGGCGATCATGACCCTCCACACGAATCTATCCCCTGTCGCTGCAAATACATCTCACATCCTCTCTGTCCTCAGCCACCCTGCAAGTCCTGTCCAATATTTTCTCCCTGGGTCTACCTGATGTTCTCTTTCCCTCCAGCTTTCCTGTTGTAACCATGTGCTCTAACTCCCCCTTTCCTCGTAAAATGTCCAATAGGCTAAATGATGCTTCTCTTTTCCTAATCTTCTTTATCAATGATCTTCTTGTGTCTGCCTCCTTCAAGACTGTCTCGGTTGTTTTCTTTGCTGTCCATGGAACTCTAAACATTCTTCTTAGAAACCACACTTCTGTAGAAAATATCAAGCAAGCAAGCCCAGTAGAGACGGCTGGGAGTAACGGTGCAGACTGTAGCCCACCGCATGTAAGTGTGGGCAAAACAGTGCACGTGCGCTGACTGGCTTACATTCGCGAAAAACAGAACGCTACACAACACACACACACACACACACACAACACACACACACACACACACACACACACACACACATATATATAATATATATATATATATATATATATGCACGCACGCACGCACGCTCACACACACACACACACACGCATGCACACACACACACACACACACACACACACACACACACACACACACCACACACACACACACACACACACACACACACACACACACACACAATACCTTTAACTGTAAACCAATCCCTATCTCTTGCCCTTAGAATCAGCAATCCGTTTACGGAGACAAATGACGGTGACTGGCCAAGACCTGTCAAGTGAAAGTAGGATTGGGATTAGTTTCAGTTTACATTGTTTTTGTTGTTTAACCCTTTGACGCCCGCACTCTATCCACCAACTGCAAAAGCTTCACCCTTTGACTCCCTCACCCAATCAACCAGCTTCCTGCAGGAGGCTGGCGGATAGGGTGAGGGAATCAAAGGGTTAAGTTTTTGCTTTGCTAGCGTGGTTGACAATGCAGGATGCTGATCGACAGGGTGCGGGAAACAAAGGGTTCAAGCCCAGCCGACTGCGTAGAGCCATATCAGAACTATAATCGTTTCAAAGCACGTACAAAACTTCAACAGGAAAAAGAAATTAAGTACATACATGAAAGCATTCGAGCACATAATCTAAGGAGATGCCCCTGGCGTTGACTACTCTTGTTCAATTTATCGCACAGGGGATTTAAAAAACACACCTGAATACAAAATTAAACATACGTAAGGACACAAAAATATGTATATAAACGGGCATAAAGTACCTAAAATTGCTACTGCATATCTCACTTCGCAAGAGTCAAAAATGCATTTAGTACATTACCCAGGCATATATGAATCTTAAGAAAAAGTACGTAAGACTTTATTGAACACATACAGGTGAATGGACCGGCAAGGCAGAAAATGAAAGGAAGAAATGACAGAAAGCAAAGGAACAAAGAAAGTGACAGAAATGAGGAATTTTCTAGCACAGAATTTCCTCAAGGTGGGGATATATTGTTTATACTGAAAGAGCCCCCGGCATGCCCACGGGTTATTTTCACAGATGTCATGTGTATGGTGATCATGGCACATCGTTAGGGTTTGGGTTTGGTTTAGGGCCATCTCAGGGTTAGAATCAAGGCTGATTACATCGTATCGTGAGCACTGCTCCCCCACCCCACCCCACCCCACCCCAAACATAATTTTGTTTTTCTTTATGGATCTGTTTTGTAAGCGGGAAAGCGTAGGAATGAATAAAACACATAGGCCTACACAACTGATTGCAAAATTCAAGATAAAGCTGAAATGCATAGACCCTAGGCCTACATAACTGATTGCAAAATTCAAGATAAAGCTGAAATGCATAGACCCCACCATCACCACCACCGCGGTTCGTGTTTTGCTTTGGGATCTTTTCCCAGATCTGCCCAAAGTGTGATAGCATCAACTGCGACAGCTTTACTTTCCACAGCTACGAACTCTCATGCTCAAATTACTATAACCCCCTCTCTGATGGTCACCCAACCATTGACTCTTGCTTCCAACACAACTTTTTCTCCGCTCAAAGCCAGCAGCCCAAAGGACTCTATCCACTCATCCACTACAACGCACACAAGACACAGAAAACACTCGGCAAACCAACACCAGAAAACCCCACCACCAGCCCCACAGATATCCAGCCCACGCACCCCCACCCCACCTCTGCCTCTACTCCTGGGACCAGTGGCAGTGCCCCCCCCCCCCCCGAACCCCAAATCACCCATCCACTACTTCCAACCCACGCACTCCCACCTCCACCCCTACCCCAAGGACCAGTGGCAGTGCCTCCCCCCCCCCCCCCCGGAATCCCAAACCACCCACCCACAACATCCAGTCCACGCATCCCCACTCCACCCCTACCCCTGGGACCAGTGGCAGTGGCCCCTCCCCCAGAACCCCAAACCACCCACCTACTACACATCACCAAACCAACTCCAACGCTTACAACCTACCCAAGAAAAGCAACCTCCACACCCTCACTATAAATTGCCAAAGCATCATTCGCAAAACTGCAGAATTTGCTGCGGCAGTGAAATATATCAAGCCAGACATTATCTTCAGGACTGAAACTTGGCTTCACGGGATGAAACCAGGCAAACCACCAACGCTTAACCACATTAAATCTAGTGAGATTTTCCCAAAAAACTACAACGTCTACAGAAATGACAGAAGTAGCCTTGGAGGAGGCATCTTTATCCGTGTGCACAAATCTCTGACTGTAGTCGAACAACCAAAGTTAACCACAGACTGTGAAATCCTCTGGGTGAAGCTGAAGCTCCAAGACAGCAAAGACCTGTACGTCGCCAGCTTTTACATGGCCCACAGGAACATGCACGACCTTGACCAGCTTCAAAAGTCCATCAATACTCTCCGAAAATGGAAAAAAACAGCGCCACATCATACTAGCCGGCGACTTCAACTGTCCCGATATCAACTGGAAAAATCACACAACACACTCCAGCGGAAAAGACGACCAGATCCAGCAAGAACTGATCAACATCACCTCATCGTCCCTCCTCACACAAGTAGCCTACACCATACCCCTACCAGACTACACAACACACTTGACCTCATCTTCTTCTCAAACCCTTCCCTTGTAAAATCATCTATCTCAGTCCCTGGAATCAGCGACCACGACATGATTGTCACTGACATCGACACCAAACCCCAACGTTCACCGCCTCTTGCAAGAAAATGCTACCAGTTCTCTAAAGCTGACTGGGATTCCCTCAGATCAAGATGTGACGGGATCTCAGAAAACATCATAAAACAGGCAAGCCTAGGATCCAACATAGAACATCTCTGGTCCACGTTTAAAACATCCCTACTCTCCGCTACAGACACACACATCCCACACAAGATGAAGACCAAGCGCCTCCACCTCCCTTGGATGAACACCACTCTCAAACGCATGCTCCGCAAGAAAAACCGCCTACTGACACGCGCCACAAAAACAGACAATTGGTCAGCCTACAAATTCCACCAGAAAGAGTGCCGACGCCAAATGCGGAAAGCCGAAAGAAATTATGTCAACTCCACCCTCGAAGAAGGCCTACAGAAACACAACAACAAACCCTTCTGGTAGTCTATCAAGGCGAGGAGGCAGGACAACATCGGTGTCGACCCGCTGAAAGAAAAGGGCCAGCTTTTTAGTGACAACAAGAGCAAGGCCAGCATCCTACTAAATCAGTTCAAATCCGTCTTCACAAAAAACTCTGACACTCCCATCTCTCCGATCAGGAAAAAAAATGCAACAAAGACATCCCCCCCATCACCATCAGTACAGAAGGCGTCTGCAAATACTCAGACAGCTACAACCCCACAAAGCCTCCGGACCAGACCAAATTCCCAACCTCATCCTGAAAGAATGCGCAAACAACCTTGCCCCTGCTATTTCAACTGTGTTCCAGCTTTCCCTCAATACAGGAGACCTCCTGTCCGACTGGCTGAGTGCAAATGTCACCTGTGTACACAAGAAGGGGGATAAGCACGCAGCAGAAAACTACAGGCCTATCTCTCTCACATCTGCCACCTGCAAACTTCTTGAACACATTATCTGCCGCCACATCCTCACCCACTTTGAGAAACACAATACCCTGACCACTCTCAACCACGGCTTCCGCAGTGGATTCTCTTGCGAGACCCAACTTCTTCTGACCACACATGACCTCCTGAACTCTTTTGATAAGAAACACCAAGTGGATATCGCCATTTTAGATTTTTCTAAAGCATTCGACACCGTCCCCCACAAGCCTCTCCTTCACAAGCTGCATGAGTATGGAATTAGAGATCCCCTCCACACTTGGTTATCAAACTTTCTCCAGGGCAGGAAGATGGCCGTTGTGATAGAGGGCTTCACATCCGAAGAGACCCCAGTGGATTCCGGAGTACCTCATGGAACAGTGTTAGGCCCACTCCTCTTCCTGTGCCACATCAACGACCTCCCAGACAGGGTCAAGTCCCAGGTACGCCTATTTACTGACGACTGCCTCCTTTACCGCCAGATCAACTCCCTACAAGACCATATTCAGCTTCAAGAGGACCTCAACCAGCTCGAAACCTGGCTACAAACTGGGTATGAAGTGCTACATCCTTAGTATACAGCAGTCTACCAACTATATCTACTCACTATGCAACACCCCCCTTCAGCACGTCCACACAAACCCCTACCTAGGTATTCAACTCTCCGACGACCTCAAATGGAGCACCCACATTGCCCACACCTGTAAGAAAGCACACAGCACCCTTGGCTTCCTCAGGAGAAACTTGCGCTTCTGCCCCCTCCAATGCAAGAAAAATGCCCATCTCTCTCTCATCAGACCACCCCTCGAGTATGGCTCTATCATATGGAGTCCCTACCTCAAACAGGACATTAACAAATTAGAAAAAGTGCAGCGCCTATCTGCCCGACTTATAACCGGCGATTATAAATCCAGTCCACCCGGCCCCATCACCAAGATGCTTCACACTCTGCAACTACCAACACTTCAACAGCGCAGACGTGACCTACGCCTCATCTTCCTCTACAAAGTGGTTGAGGGGTTGCTACCGGCCATACCATCTGCTGAATATTTAACTCCACATAAACCGGAAGACTCACAAGGCCACGGACATCTGGCGACCAGTACGATACCACCAGTGCAATATCAAATTACATAAGAAACAACACGAGAACATTCCAAGTCAGCAGATGCCAGACAGAGCAATTCAAACAGTCCTTTTTTGTTAGCACCGTAAGAGACTGGAACCATCTAGAAGAAAACACCGTGAGAGCTCCAACTCTTGAAAAATTCAAAACACTAATAACACCCGAACAGCGAACCTCATAAGCTGCGCACACCCAAACCCGTCGCGATAATGTCATAAACCTTGCGGCAGCGCGACGTATCCTGCAGATAGATTCAGATACATAGAATTTTTCACGTGACAGACCGTGGCGTTCGCGACAAACATTATGTCGCAAAGGCCACGGACAGACACGGAACTAGGAAAATAGGCCTAACCGTAATCTATTTTCCTAGTTCCGTGTCTGTCCGTATCATGTTTAGTTTTAGTTTAGTTTAGTAATAGGGACATAACACATTAGCCGTTCGGCTATTTCAAGTCCCATCAGTTTTCTTTTTCTTTTCTTACACTCGTAGTCAAGGTCTATCCTACGCCCAGTTTTTTGATGATTCATTCATCATATTCGTATTTAAGTTCAATGTAATGTTTCCAATGGTCAAGCTCGTTTTTAAACGAGTTTGTGTTTTGTGCTCTTTTAATTTCGTTTGGTAATTTATTCCATACATGTGCAATTCTATTTGTAAAATAAAACTTTCTAATGTTAGTCTTGCAATATTCTATAAATATTTTATCAGTATTATTTCTTGTTTTGTCATAATATTTGTCAGTTTGAAAAATTCTGTTCTATCTACGTCATCTATATTGTTAAAAATCTTGAAACTTTGGATCAGATCGCCCCTCATTCTTCTTGCTTTTAAACTGGGTAAATTGAATAATTCTAATCTTTCTCTATTATGAATAATTTTGAAAACCATGAATTAATTTAGTAGCTCTTCTTTGTATCTTCTCTCTCAATGCTGACTGTCTTTTAAGACGTGGAAACCAAATAATGTTACCATACTCCAAATGAGGCCTCACTAAGCCTTTGTACAAATATAAAAATGTCTCCCTGTTTGTGTATGAGAATGTTCTTTTTATGATTCCAAGCAACTTGTTTGATTTATTAACAACATTTTGAATGTGATCATCAAATTTGAGACGTTTATCAAATATTACTCCTAAATCTTTTTCTTCTAAACATTCTATTATTTCACAGGTAATACTACTGCTCATGAAGACATGGGCATTCCATTTGGTCCCCTCTTACCCACTGGACGAGGCGGCAGGGAAGTTTTTAGTCCTGTTTTTATTATCCATTGTTTGGTGTTTGTGATCTGTTTGTGACCGTGCGTTCGCGCTTGACAAAGGCCGGTTGGCCGAAAATTTGCGCTTCTTTTGTCTTGTTTTGTTGGATACGCGCTTACATTGGTTTTCTTGTTCTTCTGGTTCTTATTTTCAACTGCCTCAGGTGTAACTACCAAATCTGTTATTGTTTTGCCCTCTGACCAATTTGCTATATTTATAGATAGTAGATTTTCCAAGTTCTCTTTTGTAAATACACTTGCAAAAGATTAATTTAATTAAGGTATTTGCTTTACCAATGTCGGATAATGCAGTGTCACCATCAGCCTTAGTCAATGGGCTAATACCTACTTTGCACTTTGATTGCACATATTTCCAAAATCTTTTAGGGTTAAACTGACAGTCTTTTGCTACGTTTATTTCATATTCTTTCTTTGCACGTTTAATTTCTTTGGTACAACTGTTTCTTGTCGCTATATAATGAAGATAGTCTTTCCCCCACGTGAGCAACCTCATGATACTGAATCATAACCTATGAAGGTAAACGGTAATTACGTTGGTTCTAAAAATACACTTGTAGGCCGGCTTATCATACGTCAGATTCTTAAACCATCGACATTTACGTTGCAGTGCTGTTCTTTAATGTGTTGTGCGTAGATTAAGCTGTTTTTGGTGATTTGGCGACAATCAAGCGTCAACATCGGTTTTCGACACAGTTTAGGTTTTACTGTTGCCAAAGTGACGGCAAGATTGATCTCCCCTACTTGTTTACAGCCGACGAGTCATCATGGCAGAAGCGAAGTACTACGAGGTAATACTATCAACAGATTTATACATTAACTTTTGGTTGGTACTTGCTCACTTACTTCTAATAGCATGGAAGAGCGCATGGACTGAAAGACGTCGTTCCAGGCAATAATTGTATCGCAAAGCAGCTGTCGTTTATTCGTTTCGGACGAAACTGCTGTGGCTTGTCTTGTCGCTTGTGCCTTGTCAGGCTTGTGTAAGTACAAGTAGGCCTACATTAACATGCCACATAGACTGGAGACTTGAGAGCGGATCACATGCCTTGATGACTAGATATTTTCTCAGTTTCTGTCTTGTCAGAGCTATTCACAGCACTCTTGACACCTGTCAGTACTGTCTCGGCTCTTGACTGGCTTGAGTGCTTTGTTTTGAAGTCAGCGTGATTAATGTTCACCGACTTCATTTTTCTAAATTGTAATTGAGTTGTTCAACAGTAGGCTAAATCATTCTAGTTTCCAAGCAATCGGTCAGTGCTAAAGGACGATCAGCTGACGGTTACACGGAGAACGTCATGGTCAGTAGCTAATTCTCTCCGTACTTCATTTAGGCCTATACAGTTTCAAAAGTTTTATTCAGACTAGTGGGATAGGAAGCGAGAGGAGTTACAGTAGAATGTTGTGTGTGTTCTTTGTTTATATAAATGCATGTGTGTGCTATTTTCAGTCTAGTTCGATGTATCATTGTATGTTCTTGTTCCTTACCCTCCTCCATCTATCTTTCCATTCTTTTTTAAAGTTAACTATTCAGTGTAGGCCTAACTGTGTAGTTTGCTGTGCATGCTATGTGACATGTTTCAGACTGAATGTACCCAAGCTCAGCATATTCTGTGTGTGTGTGTGTGTGTGGTGTGTGTGTGTGTGTGTGTGTGTGTGTGTGTGTGTGTGTGTGTGTGTGTGTCACTGTGTGTGTGTGTGTGTGTGTGTGTGTGTGCATGGTGAAGACTTGTATTCATAAATATTATGTTGCTGTCCTTGATGCTGTGTTACTATGCTTCCTAATACTTATTCTCAATTCTTGTTTTGTCAATCACTGAATGTCTGTAGTTACTTGATTTAAAGATTAAGAATATCCTGTTTTTGTGAAGTGCAATGAACATGCTTTTGATATGGATTATTTACATTGTATAAATGAAACTTTTGGATTTGATATCATGATCATGTTTAGTCAATATTAGTTTGTATTTGTGTTTGTGTGTTACAATATATTCTACACTGATAGTATGTTATGATATCATGTCATGGAAATCTGACAATTTAGTGCTCTGTGGAACAAGGCTTGGATAAAAGTAGGAGTAGTGGTATAAGAATTTGTCCTATCCTTATCTTAGATTACTTTCAAAATGAATTTCTACAAGATGCCACCATGCACTGTGTCATACTTCTTGCAATGAAGAACTCCTATTAATCATCATATTCATAATGGGCCAAATGATAGATACCGTACTGGCTACATATAATCTAAACCTTGCATAAAGCGTGGTAGGATTCAGTGGCCCCGATAACACACAGTGGGAATCTGTTACGCACAGATTTCTGATTTGACACACTGATTTCAAATCTGTATGTTACAATTATGCATAGTTAGTTTCATTGCGACCATGACCCAAATTTAGTTTTCTGCAAGCTTGGAAAAAGTCTGGAAGCATTGCAGCCGAGTGCTAAAAGTAAAAATCAGTATCAGCAGTAGCAGTCAGCTTAGTTGGACAGGGGAAAACTGCAAGCTGGCAACTGTTGGCAAAGTTGGTAATCGAATAGATGGGTCAAGGGTAAGAGATTTCCCTGAATCAAAGAGAATGGTTGTGATTAGCTGGCTTGTTTTTTGCCTCTTCAATTCCCATGTGCACAGTTTTGTGTTGTTCATCAGATGACAAATGGGTGCACAGTTTTGCGTTGTTCATCAGATGACAAATGGGTGCACAGTTTTGTGTTGTTCATCAGATGACAAATGGGTGCACAGTTTTGCGTTGTTCATCAGATGACAAATGGGTGCACAGTTTTGTGTTGTTCATCAGATGACAAATGGGTGCACAGTTTTGCGTTGTTCATCAGATGACAAATGGGTGCACAGTTTTGCGTTGTTCATCAGATGACAAATGGGTGCACAGTTTTGTGTTGTTCATCAGATGACAAATGGGTGCACAGTTTTGCGTTGTTCATCAGATGACAAATGGGGCACAGTTTTGCGTTGTTCATCAGATGACAATGGCATCAATTCTGATTCGGTAAATGATCCCAAGACCTGAGAGGAAATCAAATGAAGTACCAGATGAAACACAGCCATCATCTGGTGTTCAAGATACAAACGAAAACAACCTGACGGCAGAATCAAAATTCTGTCATGTTACCAAAGAGAATCCACACATTTTTTCAGAACCACAACAACAAAATGCAGATCATTGCAGAGAGCAGATCCCATGGCTTTGATGAGGAAGAGCTTGTCGAAAAAGCACCTAAAGATTCACAGCAGCTTAATGTATAAAGTATCATAGATGCATTTTAGTGTAAACTGCACACATACTGTAACTTATGTCTGATAAGTCAGACACTAAATGAAATACATGAACTCAGGAAGAAAAAGGCCGGCTTTTTAAATGTACAGATATTTTACTTTGTGTGTTTCTCTACCAGGCTGCAGATTGCTAATCACTAGACAGTAGTTAACAGAGTTGTGTTATATAATGTTATAGTTATTGGCATATTAATTCCATGGGTAAGACTAAGAAACAACACATTTGTCTGGTTTTCTTTATTCTTTGATCACATAAATCTAAAACAATTGCGAAGAAACGGGAAAGGGATGGGCCTTGGAAAGTGGGGTAATGTGCCTGTCATGGTCCTGATATGTATTGGGCCTTGGAGAGATGGGGAGTGTGTCACTCTGACAGCTTCTTTTTAAATTCTGGTTCATAGCTTCTCACCCTGGTTTCATCAGTGGCAACTATCGGATGTAAAAAGCTATCACCCTGATTTTTCTGCCTCTTTAACAGGATCAGCAACAGAGACAGGCACTTGTTTTTTATTTTCATTAAGGCAGTGCAGATCCCATCCAGCTGCAATATATACGTTTAATAAAGTCGTTTATTTCCAAGTTTACTTGTTAAAATCACTTGAAGTGATCTGATCTATGACAAAACAGTATTACCAGCGTCATAGTCTCTTCACATGTTAGTCGCCTGTCTTCATGTAAAACTTTAAAAAAAAAAATTTCTGAAGAGTAGCGTGAACTGGCCTCCCCAGACTCTTCCTGCCTTTATCGTCATTCATCCCTAAAGTGCAAAGATCCAAAGGAGCATATGTTCCATATACACTAGAAGTTGAATTTCCTGTACAAAAACATGGTTTTAATTTAATGTAAGTGCACTGTTTAGCAACTATGCCACCAAGACTTGGAATGACTGTACTGAATTAGAATGTTATAACTAACATGTTGCAATATTTGCAATAGTTTCATCATAAGAGCACAGAGTATTTGGGGTGTTTGTAAAGTTTCAAAGCATTGCTGTGATTGCAACACTTGGGACATTCTCACTGTTAAATTGATGATCTCATACTCACTCAGAAGTAGTTATCTTTGCCAGGAGGCAAAGTTTTGGTCACTTTTGAGACTTAATCAAGCTGAAGGGTTAGCTTGTAGCAGGCTGTTGTCTGCATTGGCTGAATGATATTCTTTAATTCCAGTTTTTGTGAGCCCTGGTCTGTAATTCTGTTGGTGTATACAGCGTATATTATGTCTGGTAGCTCAGTCTGATCTCGGTCTGTTTAAATATGGTTTGCTTTTTATGATGTCAATGTTTCTTTAATTTTTCATTTTGAGTATGATTTTCAGATGCAAAAGTCTAATTCTAAGAGTCTTACTCTTAGTGTCTAGTTCCTTTGCAGTCTGCTCTCACTGCTGTTATTGAGGCCTTTGTGTTAGTTGCAATGTTGTTACTGCTGATGCTCTGTGATTCTGATGCCAAGCAATCTGGCAGTCCCTGCCATATGTTTACAACCACAGTCATTACAATTACAAATCATATGGTACTACTGGTAGAGCGATACAGTTACACACATTTTGCCAATTTCTGTTTAGTCTTTTGGATGTACCAGTTGTGTGTTATTTTTGTTTAAATCCCAGCTGAATGCGTTGTCATACCAAGCTATAACCATCTCAAAACATACAAAACTTCAACAGGATAAAAAATGAAAAGAAAATTCAGTACACATATCAATGCATTCACGCACATAATCTAAGGAGATGCCCCTGGCACTGACCACTCCATCCAATCTGTCGCACAGGGGATTTAAAAAACACACCTGAATACAAATGTAAGCATACCTAAGGACACCAAAACATATAAAAGCAGGCCTAAGATACCTAAAAATTGCTTCCACATATCTCACCTCCCTAGAGCTAAAAATGCATTTAATACATATGCCCAATTATCAATCCTTAGAAAAAATATGTAAGACTTTATCGAACACATACAGGTGAATGGACCAGCAAGGCAGAAAATGATAAAAACAAATGACAGAAAGCAAAGGAACAAGACAGAAACAAAGAGAGTGACAGTAAAGAGGAAATTTCTAGCACTGAATTTCCAAAAGGTGGAGATACTACATGCATTTATACTGAATGAGCCCCCGGCACCCCCAAGGGAGAGGATGTATCAGTTGTGCACTGTGAATGTTAAGGGCTTGTGGTGATCTCTAGTGTTGAATTTTAGGAAACTTTCACTCATCTTTCTGATAGACCTTGTACATGACAAAGGATGGGTATTCAGTGATTCTGTTTTTTTCTTCTTCACCAACTTACAGGTACAGTTTGAGCAGAGAGAGATTGAAAGTCCAGTCCGTGTTGCCATGAACTCTCAGGGCTTCTTTCATATGCTAACTTCCGCTTCCTTGTCAGCTGTTTGTTTACTAAAAAGCATGAGAAATCTGACTTCTGGTAATCATGCTTCACAGTGAAAATTTTAGAGAAGCGCTGGAAATCATGGAGAGCATGCAAGCCTCTAGATAAACAAGGTTTGACTGCTAAGCATACAGAAAAGTGCTGACAGTGTTTGGTGGACAGGTCAGTATCATTCAGTCAACAAAGACAGAGACTGCCGTACAGCCAACCAGATGTTTTGACAAAGGTTTCAGGAGGAGACCAATGTATCACCTCCCAGCCTAACCTGCTGTCACATGCCACCTCTCAGCCAAACTAGCTATCATCTATTGCCTTCCAAGTTCCAGCCAAACTAGCTATCATTTATCACCTTCCAGCCAAACTAGCTATCACTTACCACCTCCAGGCAAACTAGCTATCACCTATCAGTATCACCTCCCAGCCAAACTAGCTATCATTTATCATCTTCCAGCCAAACTAGCTATCATTTATCACCTTCCAGCCAAACTAGCTGTCATTTATCACCTCCCAGCCAAACCAGCTATCATCTTTCACCTTCCAGCCAAACTAGCTATCACATATCACCTTCCAGCCAAAGTAGCTATCACATATCACTTCCCAGCCAACTACTGAACTAGCTATCATTTATTACCTCCCAACCAAAACTAGCTTTCATATATATATATATATATTATATATATATATATATATATATATATATATATATATCACCTCCCAGCCAAACTAGCTATCACATATCACCTCCCAGCCAAACTAGCTGTCACATATCACGTTCCAACCAAATGTGCCACATAATGACATATATATCACCTTCCAACCAAATCTGCCATCATATATCGCCTTCCAACCAAACTGCCATTAATATTCATATAATAATCACCTTCCGATGAAACTTGCTATCACATATCACCTCCCAGCCAAACCTTTCATATACCATTTTCCAGCCAAACCTGCATTTGCATATCACCTCCCAGCCAAATCTGCTGTGATATACAGCCAAACATCTGTTAACTATCGCAAAAGCAGGTTTCAACTCGCACCAAGATCCAGGGTTTATCAATCATAAGTTACATGCGTGCTCGTTAGTTCTTTTTGGTAGGGCCATGGGCTTAATATCTGATATCTCGAGTTCAGTCCCAGTCCTCACAATTAAAAACTGGACTGTTCACTGCCCATCTTCCTGTTTCCATCATTCAGGTGGAGTGTCAGCTTAATGTTTCATAAGGTCCCCCACACCCAACTCCACCCCATTTCTAAACCTTGCCAGCATATATATATAGGCTTTTGCACAGGCTCAGGAAGTCTGCCACATAATTGCTGACAGATTTGGAGGAACTGTCTTGCTTGGATGCGGGCAGTCGCACTTGTTTTGGATGTCTATGATGCTGTTTGATAGATACGGAACGTAGAATTTTCTTCAGTTCCTGCACTTCCTTCCTTTACGCCTCAGCAGAGATTACATCTGCAGATTATGTAAAGTTCATTTCACTAGTTGCTTGTTCGCACTGTGTGATGATCCAGTAGTGTTACATCATGCTGCGTAAGTTTGTTTGTGGTTCACATGACGCTTTTTGCTGGATTACCTAACGGTGCCTTGGCTTGATATTATACCAGTAGAGTGTTTTGGTGGTTTTTTGTTTGTTTGTTTGTTTTTTCTCTTCGTTACACTGTTGACAAAGGAGTTCCATCACAGTTTTAGGACTGCCAGGATGCGTGTGTGTGTGTGTGTGTGTGTGTGTGTTGTGTGTGTGTGTGTGTGTGTGTGTGTGTGTGTGTGTTTGTGTGTTTATGTTTGTCGGTCTGTGTGTGTGTTTGTGTCACTCAGTGTGTGTGTGGTGTGTGGTGTGTGTGTGTGTGTGTGTGTGTGTGGTGTGTGTGTGTGTGTGTGTGTGTGTGTGTGTGTGTGTAGTGTGTGGTGTGTGTGTGTGTGTATGTATGTATGTGTGTGTGTGCATGCACATGTGTGTGTGTATGTGTTTGTCGGTCTGTGTGTGTATTTGTGTCACTCTGTGTGTATGTGTGTGTGTGTGTGTGTGTTGTGTGTGTATCTATGTGTGTATGTGTGTGTGTGCATGCACATTTGTGTGTGTGTATGTGTTTGTCGTTCTGTGTGTGTGTTTGTGTCACTGAATGAGTGTGTGTGTGTGTGTGTGTGTGTGTGTGTGTGTGTGTGTGTGTGTGTGTGTGTGTGTGTGTGTGTTTTGACTGTTCATGTTTGTCACTTTGTGTGTGTGTGTGTTTGTGTACATGTTTGTCACTTTGTGTGTGTTTGTGTGTGTCACTGAGAGAGACAAAGAGAGAGAGAGAGAGAGAGAGTGTTGTGTGTGTGTGTGTGTGTGTGTGTGTGTTTGAGTGTGTGTGTGTGTTACTGAGTGTGTGTGTGTGCAGGAAGCTGGTACAGTGGTAGATAGGGTGAAGGAGTCAAAGGGTTAGGTTTTTGCAGCTGGTGGACAGGGTTAAGGTCATTAAGCCATCTGCGTCACAGTGTCTCTCTCCAGTTTTTCACTAGTTTACTCTATGCCTCCCATTACAAGTCTTTGTTAATGTTTTGTCATCCTTAGTGTTTTGTCATCTTTAATGTTTTGCTCTCTTTTGGGCAGCAGCATTTTCTCCATGTTCCCACTGCACCTCTGAACTTTGTGGATAAATCATAAAGTAACTCAGTAAGCAAATTATACATTATATGCAATATGCATGTTAAAATGCATGTATGTCAGTCATTTTCAACCAAATCTTTTCTTTCTTGTTTTAATGTTCTTTTAATCAAGACTAACCACACAGCTGCAATCCCGATACATAAATAAAGAAAGTAATCCAAACCATCTACATAAATAAAGAAAGTAATCCAAACCATCTACATAAATAAAGAAAATAATCCAAACCATCATTTTAAACATTTTATGTTAAAACCAGCGAGGAATTTCCCTAGCATTCTCACAGCTTTGCGTAGTTTGCCAACCAACAGTATCAGGAAAAATACACACATACACATAATGAAAACCGCTTTTTTTTTTCACATGACTGGATTGACCCTTGAGGTGTAAAAGGGTTTGGAAATTTATCACAACTTACAGCTGTCTCCACTAACAAGACTGACATACAGCATGTATGGGTAGCTCTGATGTACAGCTGTTATTAAAATACACTGATCAATGAAACTAGTAATCATGTCAAAGGACTCACTGGGCTCTTAGTATTATACTATACTGTGTACACAATAACTTCCAGTACAATTGAACAGGACAATGATTAATACAGACAGTTTGTAAAGCGGTCTGATACCTTCTAACATGCTGAAGGGTCTCATAAATGCTGTCTGTCTGTCTGTCTCCATCTATCTATCATCAGGTCTCATAAATGCTATCTATATATCTATCTGTAGGTCTCATAAATGCTATCTATCTATCCATGGGTCTCAAAAATGCTCTCACTCTCTTTCTCTCTCTCTCTCTCTCTCTATTTATCTATCTGTCTATCCCGTATGTCTCATAAATGCTGTCTATCTATTTGTATATCCATACATCTCATAAATAGTCTATCTATTTATATGTGATGCCTGCTCCTAGCTACCTGACAGTAACAAAAAGTATAATAATTTGTTTTAAAATGTACATCAATGATGCATGCATTACTAGGAAGAGAAATATTAGCATTTGATTTGGGATTTAAAAGCTAGGTCATACAGCAGAGAACTTCACTCCCTGTTGTACTAAATACAAGGCCATCATTTTAATTTTAGTACCAAGACCACTAAGTAGTATTAGTACAGCATCATTTTTTTTTTACTTACTCCAAAGGCTCAGACATAGACACAGACTTGCACAGACACACATACACGAACAATCCTTCCAATTTCAACTGTTTCACTGAAAAATCTTAACCGATTTCCAATTGAAACAATCTTACCTGTCTCACCTGTCCGCATTACCAGGTCCAGTGTTGGCCGCTGCACATTTGGATGCCACGATCTCCCTATCACATATATACGCATATGCGTCATCCCCCATCCCTCCAACCCCCACCTACCACATATATATACTACACATATGTATCACTCTCCCCATCTTTCAAACCCCCACCTTCCACATATATACACGTATGTAGCACTCTCCCCATCTCAAACCACCATCTATGATGCATATGTACACATATGTTACATGTAGCACTCTCCCCATCTCTCAAACCCCCACCTACCACATATATACACATATGTAGCACTCTCCCCATCTCAAACCACCATCTATGATGCATATGTACACATATATGCATCACTCTCCCTATCGCAAACCACCATCTACCACATACATGTATATGCATTACTCTCCCCATCTCTCAAACCACCATCTACCACATATATTATACACATATATGCATTACTCTACCCATCTCTCAAACCACCACCTACCACATATATTATACACATATGCATTACTCTACCCATCTCTCAAACCACCATCTACCACATATATTATACACATATGCATTACTCTACCCATCTCTCAAAC
>CM060314.1:55661851-55679351 GCA_030674185.1 Monoplex corrugatus | reverse complement strand
TCTGCCATGCTCCAGTTGGTTATATGCTGTTATCTGTCATGCCCTGATTGATTATATGCTGTAATCCTTCATGCCCCTATTGGTTATTTGCTGTTGTCTGTCATGCCCCAAATGGTTATTTGCTGTTGTCTGTCATGCCCCAATTGGTTATTTGCTGTTATCTGTCATGCCCCAATTGGTTTTTGCTGTTATCTGTCATGCCCCAATTGGTTATTTGCTGTTATCTGTCATGCCCCAATTGGTTATTTGCTGTTATCTGTCATGCCCTGGTTGGTTATATGCTGTTATCTGTCATGTCCCAATTGGTTATTTGCTGTTGTCTGTCATGCTTCAGTTGATAATGTGCTGTTATCTGTCATGCCTCAATTGATAATGTGCTGTTATCTGTCATGCCTCAATTGATTATATATGCTGTTATCTGTTTATATGCTGTTATCTGTCATGCCCTAGTTAGTTATATGCTGTTATCTGTCATGCCTCAATTGTTTATATGCTGTTATCTGTTTATATGCTGTTATATGTCATGCCCTGATTGGTTATATGCTGTTATCTGTCATGCCCTGATTGGTTATGTGCTGTTATCTGTCATGCCTAAATTGATTATGTGCTGTTATCTGTTATGCTCTGATTGGTTATTTGCTGTTATCTGTCATACCTAAATTGATTATGTGCTGTTATCTGTTATGCTCTGATTGGTTATTTGCTGTTATCTGTCATGCTCTGGTTGGTTATTTGCTGTCTGTCATGCCCGGAATGGAGTTAAAGGATCTGTTAATGATAAACATTGAAAGAGAGAGGGAGGGAGTGAGTTTCATAGTTTTCATGCTTTTAAAGGCCTTTTGTTCTTTTAACCATCATGGTTGAGCAATGGATTGATATGTGGAAGGAATCATAGATAATTTTCATATATTCTTTAACAGTAAATATCTTATGATTATGGTTTGTCTGTTTCAGTATTACGATAAGGTTTGACAAGTTTGGTTGGTTGGTTGGCTGGTTGTATTCAGATGTTTTTTAAATCACCTGTGTGATAACTTGGATGGAGTGGTCAGTGCCAGGAGCATCTCCTTAGATTATGTGCACGAACGCATTGATATGTGTACTTAATTTTCTTGTCCTTTTTTTATTTCCTGTTGAAGTATTGTGTATGTTTTGAAACAGTTATAGCCCTGATATGGCTGTACGCAGTTGGCTGGGCTTTAAACAGAAATAACAGTAACAATTACAATGGTTGACTGTTTGTTTGTTTATTTTAACATCTGTCTGCCTCTGGCACTCATGCTTAAATTGTGAAATGCTTATGTTCTTGGTGAGATGACACAAGACTGCACAAGTTGTCACTATTAGTATTACTACAATGACCTCACTTGGGACATCTCCAGGTATATGTACGTGCATGTAACATTTGCCATGGTTGTATTGGGGATCTGTTTACAACACGTGGTATCTGCAATGATAATCCATAATATGTAATTTTCTGAGCGTGCAAATGTGCTGTGACAAAACTGAAACAGAAAAAATGGTGTGTTGACAGAGCACCAGAGATACTGGAGAGGAGCCTCCGGCGTACACCCCAAGTTCCGGTCAGCCACCTCTCCCCTCCTATCAGGATGTGGAACGGGATGGTGAGTACTGCGCTGTGTTGAGCAAAGGGCCTTTTCCCTGTTTTGAGCACTGTTTGTTTATTAATGATGAGGAGGAAAAGAAGAAATTGCATGTCATGGATGTTTTGGATGCAAAAAGGTTTGGAGGTCATAGTCTGTTAAGTGAGAAACAGTGATTATAAAGCATGGATTGTTAGTGGACTTTTATGTGAGGAATAATGATTGTAAAGCATGGACTGTTAAGTGGACTTTTATGTGAGGAATAGTGATTATAAAGAATGAACTGTTAAGTGGACTTTTTTGTGAGGAACTCCCCCATGGGGATGCCAGGGGCTCATTCTGTGTAAATAGTATCCCCACTTTCTGGAAATTCTGTGCTAGAAATGTCCTCTTGTCTGTCACTCTGTTTGTTTCTGCCTTGTTCCTTTGCTTTCTGTCATTTCTTCCTATCATTTTGTGCCTTGCTGGACCATTCACCTGTGTGTGTTCAGTAAAGCTTCATGTACTTTCTCTTAGGACTGATATTCGGTACATGTATTGAGTGCATTTTTGGCTCTAGAGAGGTGAGTTATGTGGAAGCAGTTTTTTAGTAATTTATGCCCGTTTTTATATATGTTTTGGCGTCCTTAGGTATGCTTAAATGTATATCAAGGAGTGTTTTTTAGATCCCCTGTGCGATATATTGGATGGTCAGTGCCAGGGGCATGTCCTTAGAATGCATTGATATGTGTACTTTATTTTCTTTTCTTAATTTTCCTGTTGAAGTTTCGTATGTTCTGAAGTGGTCATAGCCCTCACATGGCTCTGTGCAATCAACTGGGCTTTATTAAACAACAATAACAACAACAATAACAATTAATGATAACAATAGTGATGAGGAGAAGGAGAAGAAGAAGTTGCATGGCATGCACATTTTGGATGCAAAAGGTTTGGAGGGCTTGGACTGTTAATGAGAAACAGTGATTATAAAGCATGGACTGTTATGTGGACGTTTATGTGAGGAACAGTGATCATAAATAATGAACCGTTTAGTGACTTTTATGTGAGGAACAATGATTATCAAGCATGGACTGTTAAGTGGACTTTTATGTAAGAACTGATTATCAAGCATGGACTGTTAAGTGAGGAACAGTCATTATAAGCTTGAACTGTTCAGTGAAAACAGTGGTTATAAAGCATGGACTGTTAAGTGAAAAACAGTGATTATAAAGCATGGGCTGTTAAGTGAAAAACAGTAATCATAAAACATGGACTGTTAAGTGAAAAACAGTGGTTATAAAGCATGGGCTGTTAAGTGAAAAACAGTGGTTATAAAGCATGGGCTGTTAAGTGAAAAACAGTGGTTATAAAGCATGGGCTGTTAAGTGAAAAACAGTGGTTATAAAGCATGGCTGTTAAGTGAAAAACAGTGGTTATAAAGCATGGGCTGTTAAGTGAAAAACAGAAATTGTAAAGCATGGACTGTTAAGTGAAAAATGGTGATTATAATGCATGATTGTCAAGTGAGGAACAGTAATCATAAAGCATGGACTGTTAAGTGAGGAACAGTAATCATAAAGCATGGGCTGTTAAGTGGAAAACAGTAATTATAAAGCATGGACTGTCAAGTGAGGAACAGTAATCATAAAGCATGGACTGTTAAGTGAAAAACGGTGATTATAATGCATGGACAGTTAAGTGGATCGTTAAGTGAAAAACAGTGATTATAAAGCATGGACTGTTAGTGTTATGTGAGAAACAGTGATTAAATAGCATGGACTGTTAATTGGACTGTTAAGTGAAAAACTGTGACTATAAAGCATGGACTGTTAAGTGAAAAACATTGATTATAAAGCATGGACTGTTATGTGAGAAACGGTGACTATAAAACATGGACTGTTAAGTGAAAAACATTGATTGTAAAGTATGGACTATGTGCTGGTATTTGAGTAACGGTGATTATAAAGCATGGACTGTTATTTGAGAAACAGTGATTATAAAGCATGGACTGCTAAGGGAAAAACAGTGACTGTAAAACATGGACTGTTAAGTGAGAAACAGTGATTATAGAGCATGGACTATCTGTTTGTTTGTTTCAAGCTTCTCGGACAAATTGAAAGTATGATCATAATCATTTCAGGTGCACCACCCCCTTCTTATGACTCGCTGTATGGACGAGCGAAAGCCATCAAAGCTGAATCTTCTGGAAGTTTTGACTTTGTCAAGAAGGTGGTGGTTCTCTTCATCGGAACGAGTGAGTTATGTTCATTTTGTGATGGAATTTCATGATTTATGTTTGAGGAGAGAGTTAGATATGGTGATGAGGATAATGATGATGATGATCAGTGAAGAATATTAAAATTTGATAATTTATCAGTTGATAGATATGTTGGTGAGGATAATGATGATGATAATCGGTGAAGAATATTTAGAGTTGATAATTCATAGATATGGTGATGGTGATAATGATAATCAATGAAGAATATTAAGAGTTGATAATGTATCAGTTGATAGATATGTTGATGAGGATAATGATGATGATAATCGGTGAAGAATATTTAAGAGTTGATAATTTATGGATATGGTGATGATGATAGTGATAATCAATGAAGAATATTAAGCGTTGATAATCTATCAGATATGTTGATGAGGATAATGATGATGATAATCGGTGAAGAATATTAAGAGTTGATACTGTATCAGTTGATAGATATGTTGATGAGGGTAATGATGATGATAATCAGTGAAGAATATTAAGAATTGATAATTTATAGATATGGCGATGAAGATAATGATAATGATAATCAGTGCAGAATATTAAGAGTTGATGACATATCAGTTGATAGATATGGTGATGAGGATAATGATGATGATAATCAGTGAAGAATATTAAGTTGACAATCTATAGATATGGTAATGATGACAATAATCAGTGAAGAGTATTAAGAGTTGATAATCTAGTTAATAGATATGGTGATAATGATAATGACAAGCAATGAAGAATATTAAGAGTTGATGACATATCAGTTGATAGATATGGTGATGAGGATAATGATGATGATAATCAGTGAAGAATATTAAGTTGACAATCTATAGATATGGTAATGATGACGATAATCAGTGAAGAGTATTAAGAGTTGATAATCTAGTTAATAGATATGGTGATAATGATAATGTCAAGCAATGAAGAATATTAAGAGTTCATGAATATCAGTTGATAGATATGGTGATGAGATAATGATGATGATAATCAGAGAAGAGTATTAAGAGTTTATAATCTATAGATATGGTGATGAGGAATATGATGATGATAATCAGTGAAGAGTATTAAGAGTTTATAATCTATAGATATATGGTGATGAGGAATATGATGATGATAATTAGTGAAGAGTATTAAGAGTTGGTAATGTCTCAGTTGACAAGATCATGATACATATTACTCGTATGTGCTTGGGCAACAGACTGTTTAAGCTCTTGTTGATATAGATGTGATATGTTTCTTTTGTGTGTGTGTGTGTGTGTGTGTGTGTGTGTGTGTGTGTGTGTGTGTGTGTGTGTGTGTGTGTGTGTGTGTGTGTATGTGTGTGTTTGGTTGTTGTTTATTTAGCTTATGTTCCCGTATTCAAACTGTTAATTGACATAGTCTTTCATTTCCCTCCATGGGGATGCCGGGGACTCTTTCTGTACAAAAAGTATCCCCACCTCCTGGAAATTCTGTGTTAGAAATTTCCTCTTTTGTGTCACTCTGCTTGTTTCTGCCTTGTTCCTTTGCTTTCTGTCATTTCTTCCTATCATTTTCTGCCTTGGTGGTCCATGAACCTGTGTGTGTTCAATACAGCCTCACATACTTTCTCTTAGGACTGATAATTGGGTACATGCATTTTTGGCTCTAAGGGAATCAGATATGCGGAAGCAATTTTAGTTAATTTAGGCCTGTTCTTATATATGTTTTATTGTCCTTTGTTATGTTTAAATTTGTATTCAGGTATGTTTTGTAAATCCCCTGTGCAATAAATTGGACAGAGTGGTCAACACCAGGGGCATTTCTTTAGATTATGTGCACAAATGCATTGGTATGTGTACTCAGTTTCCTGTTCCTATTTTTATCTGTTGAAGTGTGTATGTTTTGAAACTTTTTTTTAGCCCTGATATGGCTCTACCAGTCGGCTGGGCTTTAAACAAAAATAACAGTCTTTCATTTCTGTGTGATATGTACACACGATTAACAAAATGTTTGTGTTCTTTTTTTCCAGTTGGCTTCACCATTTTCCTGGGTATCATGTTGGCGATTCCCATTGCCATGATCGTTATTGGTAAGATCCTCTTGTTTTTTTGTCTGTCTTGATGTTTGAGCTTAACCGGTAGACTCCTTCACCCTGTTCACTAGCATCCCACATTGTCAGCCATGATAGCAATGCAAAATTTAAGAATTATAAACTTTTTTAAGAATCAACGCATTAACCCTTTTCCTACTAAGAAAATAGGTCTGTACAAACTATTGCCCAAGTAATGGTAGGAGAGAGACTTCAGAAACATTAAAATTATGCCTGTTTTTTTTTCCATTGTTGCCGCTATCAAACGCAGAAAGGAAATGACAAGAGTATACTCCCTTTGTGGAAAAGGATTCATGTCAGCAATGCGGTCATTTTCTATTTATATACTCGAAACTGAAACTACAGTTCAGGGCACGAAATCCTCATGACGCGGTCTATGGAGAGAGAAAGCTGAGTCACGAGGATCTTGTGATGCGGTACAGAATGTGTTAAGGGAGGGTACCTTTGTGCTCACTTTTTTTTTCTTTTTTTTTTTTTACATGTCCCATTTTCTACACCATCTGAATGGCCACAGAAGCTGCACAGTTTGTACAGTGTAATGATGAGGTTGTCAATGAGGATGATAATCATAATTGTTATGGAGTTCCATCTAGGATTGAGACTGTGTCACAGAGCTGTACTCTACGCCTACTATCATATTGTATCCTGACGTCAACCAGACATGAGAGATACAGACACCTGCGGTGCTGATCAGAAGATTTAAGCAACACCCTCAGTGACGCATCCTTGAAGTGGATGAGACTCGACTGTGTGGTCCCAGTCATCCCAATGAGCCCATAGCATGCCCAACTCTGGGTAGGAGCCAGTTAGAGCCGAAAAATCCCACAATGTTTTTTTTGAAGGAACTGATGGGGATTCGAAAACACAACCTTCCAGTCAGTAGTCCGTTGTGCTAACCACCACACCACGGCAACTGGTTAAGAATTAAAAACTTTCAGAAAGTGTGTAATCACTGCAAATCAAATATCTGCATCGTGTTTTCCACCTGTTGTGTCACAACTGTCCAGGTAGACATGTCCATTTTTATCGCTGCAGGTGCCAGATACCTGCATGACTGCCCGGTGGAGCGCTACATTCCCATCTACCTGATTGTGGCGGGTTCATTCGGCGTCCTGCGGAACTCCATGACCATTGTGCGACGCTGCTGCCAGGGCAAAGAGGACGAAGATGAGGAGGGAGGGGGCAAGAGGAAGATCAACCCTGTGGAATCTATCATCGATTGCTTCATGTTCGCCTGGTTTATTGCTGGTGCGTATCCTCTTAGGTCTTTGTTGGTGTAGTGGTATAGCACCTGTGACCAACTTGACTGCATAAGTTTGAGCGCAACTCGCGTAAAACTTTGTACGTGCGACCTCTAGTTTAGTGTGATTGGGTACCTGATCCTGTTCAGGGTTAAGGATGGTAAAGCAATTGGGAGAGGTGATGGGCACTGCACTCATAATGTCGGCCCCCAAGAAAAGCTGAGGTCTCTACCACCTCACTCACTTGTGCTTATGTGACAATCTATACTAGCCAACTGTTTTTTCTCATTTTGTGTCGTTTCTTTTTTCAGCTCTTTGCATGTGTGTGTGTGTGCCTGCATGTGTGTGTGTGCCTGCATGTGTGTGTGTTTTGTGTGTGTGTGGGATGGGGGTGGAAGGGTGTTGTTTGTTTAATTTTTAATGCCTTTTATTTAAAAAAGAAAAATAGTTGAGATTAACAGGAAGGGCTCAACAGTGTGGTAGGTAAGGTATCGGACTTCTAGTTGGAAGGTGGGAGTTCGATCCTGCCTGGAGGATAACAGGTGAGGGTTTTCCATTCTCCCAGGTCAACATGTTGGCAGACCTGCTAGTATCTAAGCCCCTGTTTATATGTATAGGCACACAGAATATCAAGTGTACATGTTAAAGATCCTTGATCACAAGGCATCCACAATGGGGATTTGCTGGGGACTTTTTCTGTATAAGTAGTATCTCCACCTTCTGGAAATTCTGTGCTAAAAATTTCCTCTTTTCTGTCACTCTGTTTGTTCTGCCTTGTTCCTTTGTTTTCTGTCATTTCTACCTATCATTTTCTGCCTTGCTGGTCCTTTTACCTGTATGTGTTCGATAAAGTCTTACATGCTTTCTCTAAGGATTGATAATTGGGTACATGTATGAAGTGCATTTTTAGCACTAGGGAAATGAGATATGTGGAAGTTATTGTAGGTAATTTAGACTTGTTTTTATATATGTTTTGGTGTCCTTAGTTGTGTTTCAGTTTGTATTCAGATATGATTTTTAAATCTCCTTAGCAATAAATTGGACAGAGTAGTCAATGCCTGGGGCATCTCCTTTGATTATGTGCGCGAATGCATTGATATGTGTACTTAATTTTCTTTTCCTTTTTTCCTTGTTGAAGTATTGTGCATGTTTCGAAACAGGTTATAGCCCTGGTATGGTTACACAGTCGGCTGGGCTTTAACCCTACCAGACCGAGTTCCCGCTATTGCGGGAATGACGAAAATGACTATATACCGAGTTCCCGCTATAGCGGGAATAGCACACTCACACGATCGTCACTTTATCAAGAGCTAAAAATAGCTACCGGACGTTGCTAAGCGTCGCGTGAGCGTGTGTTCAGCCTATTGCAACTGTCTGCCTTTGTGTTGATGGTATTTTGAGGTGATTTGGGTGCAAAATTGACCATGAAGCGAGCTAGTGATGAACCAAGCACTTCAACAGGTAAACGGGCGAGGCCAACTCGCTTCACAGTTCAACAAGTGGTGGACATTTTGCAGATTGGAGAATTTGATCAGGAATACGTTTCCGATTCAAGTGACGATGATTACGTTGATGAAGCATTGAGTGAAAGTGATGATTCTGACAATGAAAGAAGTAGGTTGAGACAGAGTGTTGGAAGAAGGGGGCGTGCCCGTACCCCCCAACCAAGTGATAGGGGAGATGCTTGTGTGATTGAGGGTTGGACTGGCGTTAGATGAAAGATAGGCCTATTTTCTACAATCTCTCCACGTTTCATATAATTCTAACCATTGGTGTGCATGATATGAACAGTTTTCTAACGTATATACATTTTTTTCAAAATTTTGCTCAGGAGGCCAGGCAGGGGGCACAATTACGCTTAGGGGCTAAGGTCTGGTAGGGTTAAGCAAAAATAACAGTAAAATAACAGATAACAAGTGGAAAACACCAGAAAGGGCAGCGGTGTTAGAACCAAAGATAGATCAGGCACGTAAAGAAAGCTGTGCAGAATCTCAATAGAATCGGTCTTGACAGGTCAAAGTACTCAGTTGTAGAGGAAGACAGCCATCCAGGTAATTTAGGCCTGTTTTTATGTATGTTTTAGCATCCCTATGTATATTTACATTTGTAGTCAGTTTTTTTTTTCAAACCTGCTGGCGATAAATTAGACAGCATTGTCTACGCTAGGGGCATAGAATGTGCAGATCCATTGATATGTGTATTGATTTTCTGTTGGGGTGGGTTTTCTTTTTCAATGAGATATTGTGTGTTTTGAGATGGTAATAGTCCTGACGTGGCTCTGTGCTGTCAGCTGGACATTAAACAATACAAATAATTTTTTGCAAATTCTCTCCAAACTGCCTTTAACCCGTTAATTGCTTCTGACCGAATATTTGGTTGGAAGAAACATACACCTCCAGTGCCTCTGACGGAATATTCCTATGGTGATCTGTCCCTATGTTTAGCTGGAAAACCCCAACACTTTCAGTGACGTGTGAGATATCAATGGAAACTTCAGGATTCCCTCTATAAATTACATATGCATGACGTTTTATGAGTGATGTTTTATGATCTTGTCCACCCGTGCGATTGAAAAGGTGATCCCTACGGCTGATTACTATTCAGCAACTGTAACCAATGGCGGACGAACCAGTTTCAACACCAAGCGACACTCGGGCACAAAAAGCAACTTCTACAACAAAAAAAGTTGCAGAAGTCATTACTTGAGGAGGTGATTCTGATTTGGAATCTGTCGATTCAATTGATGAGAGTGAAAATGATGAAAATCTGACGCATACAGGTGATAGTTCGATGTTGATGTCCCAAATCTAAAACAAGTGTGACTGCCCACGTTCAAGCAAACAGGAACCAGAAAAAAGACCAAAAAAAGTATAAGAACGCGTATTTAATACAACAAGACAAGACGTCTTGTCTTGTCTTGTCTTGTTGTATTAAATATGCGTTCTTAATCTTTTTTCGTCTTTTTTCTGGTTGATGTCCAAATCGGACTTGACCCAGATAAGAGTCGGAGTGACATTACTAGCATTGGCACTCCTACAACTGAAAGTACTGCTGCTTCTGGTGAACAAGAAAATATATAGTTTTGGGGGTTTTCTGAGCTGGATGAAGAGACACGAATTTTTTTAAATTTTAAGTCAAAAACGTGTAAAATTCTCTGGCACAGGCGATTTACCTCTTTATTTACATTTTGGACTTGAGGGGTTAAGGCAAGGTAAAGAACGGTCATACATGCAAAAATCCACTTCCTCTGCTAGACAGTTTTTTATGAATGTATGTGCTTAGACATGTTCCAACTCAGCAACATCTGGAAAGACAGAGGCATACCAAATGGCCTGAAAGTTAGACTTCTAAAATGTTTGATCTGGCCAGTCATGATTTATGGCTGCAAAGCCTGGACTCAGAAAAGCTGATTGCAGAAGAATTGAGGCAGCAGAGATGTGGTTTTACTATGTGTCAAATGGACAGACAGAAGAACTAATGAAAGTGTCCTGGAAGAACTTGATATCACCAGAAAACTACTTGCAGACATCAACAAGAGAAGACTAAAATACATTGACCATGTGTCACGCATCAAGAACACGGACCTCATGGCAGCCATCTTTCGAGGAAAAACAATGGCAAAAAGGAAGAAATACAGACCTCCAGTCTCATACATTGAGAACATAACCAACCTCAGTGGCCTGAATGTTCAAGAAATTGTTGACAAAAGTCAAGAGAGAACAGCCTGGATAGAGATGGTGGCATCCAGATGTGCAGCGGCCAACCCCGGACCCGGTGACACCGACAGGTGAGACAGGTGAAATGCTTAGACAGGGAGTGGCCAGAGAATCTCTGGCCTGCGTAAGAAGAAGAAAATGCCTGATCTGCGTCAGATATCAGATGAAATATAATCTGACCTGTGTTATCAAATACAAAAAGTTCACTTGTCCACTTGAAGCCTTTATGTGTGGGTTTGTTAAAAATTACTTTATTAAAATTTAAGAAAAGAAAAGGGTTTAGGTGTGGGGTTCCTGTGGAACAAAAAAAGATGTAGTGTTGCTTAATTGTCTTGACTTTTGTTTGGCAGGCAATGTGTGGATCTACCGCACGAAGGGGGAGTTCAGCACCAATCCTGGTCACTCCGATTTCTGTGACCCCACTCTCTACTGGTTCGCCTTCTGGATCACTACAACAGTGTACATCATTATCGGCTGCTTCTGTTGCTGTGGTTGTCTCTGTGGCCTGTTTGCCATGTGCCTTGGCTCCACCGACAAATAGGCTTTGCTCAAGTGTTTGTCAGAGTGACAATGACTGCCAGGAACCTACTACAAAGCAAGGCAAATGTGGATAGATTGTCATAGCTCAAGAGAGGAAGAGAAGGGTTGCTTCCCTGGCAGGTTTTTTTTTTTTCTTTTTTTTTTGAGTGGTCTTCCACAAAAGTTCCAGTTTTATTTTCGTTTTTGTGGTTTATAGCATACAGTTTATTTTGTCTAATAAAAATCTGTTTTGTCTCTGTTTTGTCTCCTCCTCCTTGTCTTGGCTGACCTTTGCAAGGGAGATGACTGGTCTTTCTGTCTCTTGCAGCTATGAAAATCTTTTGCTCACGTTGTTGCAGGCTTTGGGGTAAGGGGAAATTTCAGCTGTAATTTGTTTCTCTCTCTTTTTATTTTCTTTTTTCCTTTTCTTATTGAAATGTTGTGGAACCTAGGAAAGGTGGGTGCTGTTTAATTCTTTCCTATGCATTGTGAGTTTTTCCTACACATTGCCAGCTTTTCACTCTCACACACAAGAATCTAGTAGACAGGATGAGGAAGTGAAAGGGTTACTCCTGTTCGTCTTTGATCCTTTTCAATTTTGCAATATTTTTTGGTGTCTATTTGTACATTTTTTTAATCTTTTGAAGTCATTTCGTGTGTGCATATGCTTTTGTGTGCATGTGTGTGTTTGCGCGCGCGCGTGTGAGTGTGTGTGTATGTGTGTGTGTGTGTGTGTGTGTGTGTGTGTGTGTGTGTGTGTGTGTGTGTGTGTGTGCATGTGTGTGTGTTCTCTCACTGTCATTTTTCTTTAAGGATTTTTAATTGTGCTTGATGAGATCTGCATCAGCACATGACTGTCTCTCGTGTTCAGGAATACCAATCAGCCTTGCTGTTTGTCTAAGACTCAGACAAGTACATTTCATATTGTGTGCATTTTTAAACATATTTCACTCGGGGTTCATGCTGCTTTGGATAAAAATGGTCACTAGCTTGGTTCCTGTATCTGCATAATAGTATTTTGATGTGGTATTGGTGTTAAGCGGGACATGCTTCTGCTGGTCATTCATGCATTGTATTGGCTGCTGTTGAATAAACGGGGCTGACATAGAAAAATGCAACAAAGATGTTTGAGATGCACTGTCCATTCAGAAATGTTCCATGTGGCTTAGGTCAATGTAACAGTGTTGTTGCCTGTTTACCTTTTTTTTTTTCAACTTAAAATTGCCGAAGTGCTCATTAAAATTGAACAACCAATCTTGATCATGTGTGTGTCTTGTCTTGAAGTTGTTGTGATTTTGAACATGTGTGTCTATTTATTGTTGGTTTTTCTTTTTTGTTGTTTCTTTTTGTCGTTGTGGATCAGGGATAGAAGATGGGCTGAGGGAATTTTGGGATGATAAATTGTATCAGTAGATAATGGGGTTTGTGTATTTGTTTTCTGGGTGCCTGTTTATATAGTATAGTTGTTTAGGGCATTGTTTCTGTCAGTTCATACTCAGGTGCTGGATGTTTTTTTCGTCAGTGATAGATTGGTACAAACGTAGACATTGAACCTTTTCTTTAGATACAACTTTTAGACTTTGCCAGTGCATAGGGCTTATGCACAGATTTATGGCTTATGCCATGATCATTTTAGACCATCTCCATCACATGGTATTTGTGGCATAAGTGCACATGGAATTTATCTTGAGCATGGAGATATCATCTTGTGAAACTGAAACCATCTTGAAGGTGTAATATCATCCTAAATCGGTTCCCTCCCTCACCATGCCCTTCAAGTTCTTCAGGAAGCTCTGGTAGAATTGTGTATATTGTCGTTTGCAGGTGATGTTGTACTATTGTCTGAAACAACTGACCTCTAGTCACAGCTCATTAGTTTAGCCAAGTTTGTTATGACATTAAAAGCTGAAAGTACACATGAATAAAAGCTACATTGTAGGTTTTAGAAAAGGTGGTTATTTGATTGCGAAGTAGAAGTGTTTTCTGATAATATTGAGATAAATTCATACACTTGGTATATATTTCTCCATAAAACTGGGCTTTCCTTTTGTTTGTGAGGATCTGATGTGTAGCGCTAAAGGATCTTTTGCATGTGTTGCGAGCAAATTATGTCAAATTGATAAGAATTCGCTGAGCATCTTTTTGAAATTATTTTACACTTAAGAATACCAAGCAGTTCTTCATGGACCAGAGTTATGGGGGTTTGTGGTTTAGTATATATTGAAGAACTGATAAGGTTTCCCATACATACAACTGCTGTTGTCTGTTGTATAAGAAACTGATTGAGACCAATCCACCTGGAAGAAGGACGACTACCAGTAAAAAGCTTATGAACCATTGAAGAAGAAGAATGAAAAGGGTGAAACTAAGTTTCAGTTTCAATTTCTCAAGATGACGTCTCCACGTACTTGGAACGAATTCCATATGCACTAACGTCATAGGTGCCATGTGTATGGTGATCATGGCACAAGTCTTAAGCCTGCACATAACCATATGAGCTGGTCAGCTCCTGAGGCCCTACCTAGACTAAAAAGCTAATCGGGTGACTAGAGAATTCTGATTGAGACCAATACACCTGGAAGAAGGTCAACTACCAATCATTGAAGAAGATGGATGAAAAGGGTTAAACTATCTCGGTGACTAGAATCCATAATAGATTATGTAGGAAGTGAATTTCATGCATTTTGGAAAATCAGAGTGTTGGATGTGTGTGGTCTTTTTTAAATGTTTTAGACAGAGACTGATTGACAAAGTGTGGTAATGAAGAAAGTGCATATTGGTCATAGCAATAGATTTCAGGGTTTTTTTTACTTCAGATAAATTGCACGTTTTATATTTATAGAATACTTATGGTATAACTTAAATCGCAGATTTCATTTTCATAGAACGTATAAGGTAAATTACGGTATGAATTCTACTAAACAGTAAGTATGAATAGACAGGTGAAGTATACAGTGATAAAACTTATGTTTGATGCATCAGGTCTTAATGTACATAGTTTAAGATACAAAATTAGAAAGGATGATATGACATCTCCTCTTTTTTAAGGATGCAAGTGAGAATGAAACATCAGGTCTTAGTGTACATAGTTTGGAGATACAAAATTAGAAAGGATTTGAGATACAAGATGAGGTACAAAATTAGGAAGAATTTGAAATACAAGATTAGAAAGTATAAAGGTAGGCTTGGGCGCTCCTTTTTTGAGGAGTGTTCTGAGCTTACTGTTTTTGTACTTTGTATCTGCTTCTATGCTAGATGAATGGGTAGCGCAAACTGTGTCAGATTTGAGAAGTACAACATGGGAGATAATTCTCAAGAGTTATGTCCTTTGATCAAGATTAGAAAAGATGGTATGACATCTCCTCTTTGTAAGAATGCAAATGAGATTGAAATTCATTTTGTATTAAGTTGTCCAGAACTTTGTAATCCAAGAGAAGGATGAGCAGAATATGCTCTGGCTATTGTTATTTTATGATTAAAAAAGACGGAGATGTTTTGAGACGTTTTTGTCTATAAAAGTTGTTTAGAAGAATTGGTCTGTTAGGGGATTGAAGTAGATTAATATTTTTGATCTTCACTTCCAGTGAATAATGCATGGTTTCTGACTTCAGTTTGTCATAAGTATGATGACTGTTGTACACAAGTTTTATTACTGTTGTACACAATTATGTTTTTATTCTAAACGTGTATGCAATGTACAGAGGTCCCTTTGCTATAATCCATCATTGCTTACACCCATTCAAATGGAGTGATAGCCTTTGTAACAGTTAATAAGTTATGTACTCTCTCTCTCTCTCTCTGTCTCTGTCTCTGTGTAGTGTTGTGAATTCTGGTAAAACCAACCATCTAATATTTTAAAGTAAACTTTCCAACAACAAAAGAAGAAAAGAAAAAACAATGTTGACCTGAACAGAAATTGAATTTCCGTTTTTACAGAGATTTCTTCTTTTACGTAACTGACGCTTTGACTTACTTTCTTTCTGTAGAAAGATTTTTTTCTTTTTACATAACCCATTGGCTTACTTTCCTTCTTTTATAAGATTTTCTTCATTTTACCCAATTAACCCTTTGATTTCCTCACTCTGCCTACCAGCTTCCTGCATTGTCAGCCATGACAGCAAAGCAAAATCGTAACCCTTTCAGTCCCCCACAGGGAGGGGTAGTCAAAGGGTTAAGTTTTCTGCAGTGAGAGGATAAAGCGTGGGAGTCAAAGGGATAAGGCCTGCTTGATCATTACTGAAAATGAATAGAAGAAGGTTTTATTGTACATTAGTAACAATAATAATTGTAATAATAATAATGATAATGATAATCCCATTCCAGTATGATTTGCATGTAATGATGTAAATGTTTTCTGTGTGCAATTTATTTTTTGTCAATGTGCATTGTGTTTGCATTCATTTATATGGATATCTAATTATATATACATATTTATGTTCTTAGTATTTCATAAACATTTATGAATGTTGTGTTGTAAAGATTGATTTATGTAATGGTATTTCCTTACTGTTACAGTAAAATGTGTGTTTATATCATTATTATGTTAATATTATTATTACAGATATTTGTATTACATCATTCTTACGTTAATATTATTGTTACAGATATTTGTATTACCAGGTACTAATGTAAAAAGTCTATAATATTAATATGTGTATAATATTATTGTAACCACGGATGTTTATATTAGTGTTGCAACTTTCAATAAAGAGATAAAATGCTAGGAGATTGATATGTGTAGATTTTTCTTGTTTGGTTGTGTCTGTTTCTGTTTCCTCTGAATAGTTATTTTGTTGTTTCCTCTGATTAGTTCATTGTTTCCACTGAGTAGTTAGTTCATTGTGTTTCCTCTGAATAGTTCATTATGTTGTTTCCTGCGAATAGTTCATTATGTTGTTTCCTCTGAATAGTTCATTGTGTTGTTCCCTCTATATTGTTTATTATGTTTCCTCTGAATAGTTCAGTATGTTGTTTCCTCTATATAGTTTATTACGTTTCCTCTGAATAGTTCATTGTTTCCTCTAAATAGTTCATTATGTTGTTTCCTCTGAATAGTCCATTATGTTGTTTCCTCTGAACAGTTCATTGTTTCCTCTGAATAGTTCATTATGTTGTTTCCTTTGAATAGTTCATTATGTTATTTCCTCTGAATAGTTCATTATGTTGTTCCTCTGAATAGTTCACTATGTTGTTTCCTCTGAATAGTTCATTGTTTCTTCCGAATAGTTCATTGTGTTGTTCGTCTGAATAGTTCATTATGCTGTTTCCTCTGAGTAGTTCATTATATTCTGTCCTCTGAATAGTTGTTTCCTCTGAATAGTTTATTGTTTCTTCTGAACAGTTTATTGTTTCTTCTGAATAGTTCATATGTTGTTTCCTCTATACTCCCCATGTTGTGTTGTTTCCTCTAAGTAGTTCATTATGTTGTTTCCTCTTAACCCCACGTGTTGTGTTGTTTCCTCTGAATAGTTCATTATGTTGTTCCCTATCAGTTCCACCTCAGCCTATCTTTCTGTCCATTTCTCTTGCTGGTTTGGTTTATTGTACACGGAGGAATATAGGATGGCACTGAAAGCTTGCGGAATATTGTTTGATATATATGCTTATGATGAAAAAAGCTGGGTTTCAGTTTCAAATTTACGCTTTTGTTTTGCACGAACATGGGTTTGGAGATGCGTAGGATAGATCAGGATGCTGGTTGTTTAACTAGATTCATAAGCGTTAGTGTTTGAAGGACTGTAACTGATCAAAATGGTGATCAATAAAGGTGAAGGATTCAGAGGTCTTTGTGGAGGTCTGAAGCATTTGTCCTAAAAAACACTACTGCTGAAGCATTTCACAGATGTTTAAAAGCACATCTCTTAAATAGTGCCATGTTCTTCATTGATGTTCAGAATTTGTGTGGTATTTTTTTCTCACCCTGTATGCACACTCTTGCTTATATTTTGTCACCTCCTTTGTGTGCCTCACTGCGTATGCATTTTACACAGTTTCTTGACATTTGCCTGTGGTTTGTAAGTTTTGCCTCATGATTTTGTCTAATTGCCATTAGGTGGAAGTGGAGTAGGCTATGTCAAGGTGTCATTTTTTTTATTAGCATCATCATC
>CM060314.1:55576851-55659351 GCA_030674185.1 Monoplex corrugatus | reverse complement strand
TAGAAACCTAGTCTGTTGACATTTCATATAGAAACGAAAGGGAAGTTGGGGTGGTTTTTGTTTGTTGTTTGTTGTTGTTGCTATTTGTTTGTTAAATTCAAGGGAAAAAGAAAACAGACGAGCAAGGATCAAATGTTTTGTGTTGTTTGTGTATTATTATCTGTTGTTGCAAGTCTGTGTTTTCTTTTTTTTCTCCATTTTGTTTGTTTGATTTTGTTTAGTTTTCTTTTTTCTTTTTTTTTTTTTTTTGGCTTTAAGTTTTTCACAAAGAATTTCTTGACATTTTGGCTGTGATTTTAATATTTAAAACATACAGGTTTGTACTTTATACGCATCAACTGTGTGAAGGTTTGTTTTTTTCTGATATTCGTTATGTTTTTCATTTGTAAAAAGATTTTTAATTTTTATTCTTTGATGCAATTGTTTTTATAATTAACATCTCTCTCTCTCTCTCTCTCTCTCTCTCTCTCTGTCTCTCTCTCTCTCTCTCTCTCTCTCTCTCTCTCTGTGCCCCTCCCTCCCTCTCTCTGTCATGTGCACATGCTTACATATGTATATGAATGGCAAAGCATATCGAAACATGTACACTTGTGCACATTCGTTTTCTTATAACTTTTTTCACACACACACACACACACACACACACACACACACACACACACACACCACACCACACCACACCACACCACACACACACACACATGCACAAATAAACAAACAAACAAACACACACATATACCACTGTACCTTTTCCAGCAACCTGTGAGCATAACTCTGTTCATAAAACATGATTGAAAATCCACTGCTTCTTTGGACACATATTTACAATTAATATCAGTATGTTATGCAATGTCATATTTCTCTAATATTTGGATTGGAATGTAGCAATAAATAAAAAAAAAATGCATCCACAGATAATTAAGAAAGTGTGGCACTTGTCTATTCTTGTGATTTAAGTTGTCAGTATGAAAGGACAGACCTCTCTCTCTCTATCTCTCCTGATATTGGGTACTGATAAGATGCAGGTGACAACGTTGTCCATTATTCATTGATTATGCGGGCTGTTGAAACTTGAAAAATTGCCAGCATCAAGATAACTGATCATACCTTTGGTACTGTTGGTGTTTCGGGCATCCTGTGACTGGTTCCATTCTATACTCCAGGCATGAGCAACAAGGTGGCCATGCGTGTTGCCTCCCCCGTGGAGATGCCGGGGGCTCTTTCATGGTATCCCCACCTCCCGGAAATTCTGTGCTAGAAACTTCCTCTTTTCTGTCACTGTCTTTGCTTCTGCCTTGTTCCTTTGCTTTCTGTCATTTCTTCCTATCATTTTCTGCCTTGCTGGTCCACTCACCTGTATGTGTTCGATAAAGCCTCACATACTTTTTGTTAAGATTGATAATTGGGTACATGTATTAAGATAAGTGCATTTTTGGCTCTAGGGAGGTGAGATATGCTGAAGCAGGTTTAGGTAATTAAGGCCTTTGGTGTCCGTATGTGTGCTTAAATTGTATTCAGGTGTGTTTTTTAAATCTCCTGTGCGATGAATTGGGTGGAGTGGTCAATGTTGCGGGCATCTCCTTAGATTATGTGCACGAATGCATTGATATGTGTACTTAATTTTGGTTTCTTTTCTTTTTTCTGTTAAATTTTTTTATGTTTTGATGTGGTTATAGCCTGATATGGCTCTACGCAGTGGGCTGGGCTTTAACAGTTGAATGGACAGTGGAGTGCCAAGGTCTGTTCCTCATGTTGATGTTCTGGGAGGGAGGTGGGGTGGGGTTCACTGTCTTGTAGTGCAGTGATGTGGAGAGCAATCCTGGGTCTGCGCCTACCAAATCTTGACAGGAAGAGCCAGACATGACTGACCAGCACCACAAGGACACAAGGAGAATAGGGGTTGACAGGACTATCACAGCTTTTGACAGTGGGCACGATCCTTCTCTTCCTTCTCCTCAGCCGCCTTCTCTGACTGACGTCATGCCCACGCTGCAGTTAAATGAAGTCCACTATTAACTCTTTGACTCCCGCACCCTTTCTACCAGCATCCTGCATTGTCAGCCATGCTACCTACGCAAAAACTTGACCCTTTGACTCCCTCACCCTATCCACCAGTTTCCTGCAGGAAGCTGGTGGATAGGGTGAGGGAGTCAAAGGGTCAAGTTTTTGCAGGTGGTGGACAGGGTGCAGGAGTCAAAGGCTTAAAGTAGGCCTAGTTCAAAAACTGCAGCATTTCAATAAACAGTTTGATTTTCTGGGGCAATTGTGTTTGGGAGAAGAGGGAAGAGGTGGGAGTGTTGTGGAAAGAAAATGGGGACCAGAAAAACAAACTGATTTTATAGCAAAGGTCTCTGAATTAGAAAAGAAAACTAATGACATAGAGGGAAAGACAAAGAGATATAATCTGTTCTGTTTTTTTTTTTTTTTTGGTTTGTTTTGTGTATTTTTTGTTTGTTTTTGTTGGTCTTGTTTGTTTGTTTTTTTGTTTATTTTTTGTTTTTTGCATATCCAAGGGAAATAAGGTGACAAATGAACAGTGGAAAGGAGTCTTAAGAGACCTGATCACAGCAAATCTAGAGATGAGTGAAGATGTGGACTTTGACAAAGTCAAATACATGAGTTCAAATCCAGAATCACTCATTATCGAACTTTGTTGTAAAGATAAAACAAAGATGTCTGAATGAAATAAATAAATGAAAGCTGATAGGTAGAAACACCTTAACAGGTGAAGACTTCACCTTGCATATTAGGAAGATTCAAAAAAGGCTGACACCACACTTGAAAACACTTTGACAACATATGGGGCTTTGTGCAGGCTCAGGGGATCTACCCGATTATTGCAGACAGATTTGGGTGGAGCGTATATGGAACTGTCCCAAATGTGATGAATCCTTCTTGAACAAACTCCAAACTCCCTTGAAAAAAAGGCTGGGAGCAATGGTCAGAGGGTCACAGTGATCTGTGACCCTCTCGTCACTGAGGGAACAAAATTCTCCTGTGATTAGCATGTTAGCCTAAAACTGAATTAGCCTAACAGCCTATGAGAGGAACAACAAAAATACACAAAGAAAGAACAACAACAACAACAACAACAAAACAAACAAACAAAAAACAAGCAAACAAAAAAAAAGTAACAAACAGCACTGAAATATATGTGGAACAGGTTCAGCTTCAACATATCAAAAATGTAGAAGAGAACATAGAGCAGAAATCTATTCTTAGCGATATGATGCCATTAATAGTAAGCTTTTTTTCTTAAAACACATCAGAACATAGTCATGTTGCACCTTGTTTGAAAGCTGGAAAGCTTCTCTGACCAAATACAGTAAAAGAAAGATGATTGGATGCCAAATGTAGAAAAGACTGAACAGAATGTGTTTGCACTATGCATACACCACAGCTCTGCAATGATTCAACAATTTCGTAGTAAATCATGCAGGTCAGCCATAATAGGTATGTCGAGGAGTTCAAACGCTTCAGACAATTCAGACGGGTCCCAATCGTCCCTTTCAGGAAGTGATGGACACTTTGTGCATATCAAGCCTTTGCAACCACCATATATACATACACTGTTTGGAGCTGCAGACCATCAGACTGTCTTGCAGCTGATCACTTTCAGAAGAGAATCTGGGGCAGGCAGTAGATCTGTTGTGCATGGCTGATTCATTAGGGATTATTCCAGCATCCTTTTTTCCATGCAACGAAGTTTTTAGAAATGGTAGAAATGAAGATGGTAGAAAATCCAAATTTTTGCACAAGTCTCCCACATCTGCACATGCTTATTTTATATTCCTATACATATCATTTTCTTTGATTAGACCTGGTTGTTCCAAGTCAGTTTCGCGGGGGTTTTGTTTGTTTGTTTTTGTATATTTGCTTGTTTGTTGACTATTCATTTTCATTACCAATTGCTATGCATTCAAACTTCAAAAACTAATCCTCCTTCCTCCATCCTCTTTCACCCCTTCTCACACATTTTTGTTTTGTTTTAGGTTTTGTTAATTGGTTATTTTGAGACACTCATGAGAACAGACTTTACAAGAAATAACAAACAATGAACTTGTGTTTAACTGAGAGAACAGAAAATTCTCCACCCTTTAAACACAACTTGACAGATACCAAGACAGCTTGGAGCCAGACCTTTTCATTGGAAATGTGATGTCTTGTCCTCTTCACTATTATACCTGTCTATCAGGTACCAAACACCAGAGACATAAATATAAAGATAGGTAACTAGCTCTATACTTGACTATTGCACCCGTCTATCTGAGTACCAAATACCAGAGACATATATAGGAGGACAGGTAACTAGCTCTAAACTTGACTATGATGCCTGTCTACCAGGGTACCAAATACCAGAGACACATATAGGAGGACATATAACTAGTTCTATATTTGACTACTGCACCCGTCTATCAGCATACCAAATACCAGGAACATATATATAGGACAGGTAACTAGCTCTATACTTGACTGTTGCGGCTAGATTGGCAGTTCTGAAGTATAAGAAATCAGGCTTGGCTCTTCCATTTGGTGATCTCTACTGTGGTGACATACAGTGCAAGAAGAGCAAGAATAATGAAAGATAAGTGTATTTTCTAACATTCTTCTATTTGGCACTGTTAGAGCTATCTGCTTTTACAATAACTAAACTCGAAGTTCCAAGGTTCGCTCCCTGTAGAGACCTCAAATTTTCTCCTCAGATTGACAGGAAAATTGAACTTAACGTCTAGGCCGTCGGAAGGGGACAAAAAACTAGTCGGACCCTTGTGCCTTCTGGCAGTTGAAAATCATTAAGAGCAGGGCACTGCCTGGCTGCCTTGGTGAAAAACATTGGAGACATAAGTTGATTTCCCAGGTCCCACCCCTTGAAGACCGATTAGCCTTCTCGCCTTTCTGAAGTCTTGCTTAAAAAAAATGTGAATATGAATTTGAATCGAGGGAGAGGAGATGGGCGCAGCCCTCATGGCACTGGCCCCGGGAAAAGTTGAGGTCTCTGCCACCTCACTCCCCTATGACCCCAGGGTTATGGAACTATCTAGATAGGACCTCAGGACCTGGCCAGCTCATGGGTTTATGTGCAGACTCAAGGCCTTTGTTGTGATCATTCTGGATTTTTTCCATCAAATGGCATCTGTGATGTTAGTGCATAGATGGAATTCATTCCGAGTGCAGAGACATCATCTTGAGAAATTGAAACTGAAATTGTAGTATGAATTATGGAGGCTGTTTGCATGAGCGTTTCTGTTTCTGCACCATAGTTGGTGCAGCGCTTGTCCATAGGAACTCTGGCAGTTGTGGTCTGAGCTCCTGGGAAATTGATGAGTATGCTGGATCCCTGTGGACTCAAGATCTCAATCTCAAGTCTCAGGCTCAGTCTCACTCCAGAACATTAAAGATGATTTGTTGGCTGCTGATCTTAATACCCCAATCACTCTGGTGGAGTCCGTGTTTCATGGGTTCCATTTCCCTCCCTATTTCAAGACTAGAAAAAGTTTTGTGTCGGCTCAAGAAATCTTGTCAGCTCAGATTTATATATAACTGTGTCAGATTTGGGTGGAATGCATATGAGAGAGATTAGTCCTTGAACAAATTCAAGACTTCAGACTCTATTAGCTTCAGTTCAATCAAATTTCTCTTATGGTTTGAAGTGAGGGATAGGGATGGGCTCTGCCCTTGTGGTGCTGGCCCCAGGAAAAGTTGAGGTCTCTGCCACCCCATTCCCCTACAGCCCCAGGGTTGATTATTGGTACCCCCCTCCCCCCCAACCTCCCGGTAACATCAAATGCAATAGAAGAGAGGAGTGTTGTAGAGATTCACTCTGTAGGCATTTGTCCTGTTGAGTTCACATACTTAATAAACTCAGTAGAGACACAGACAGGTTAGGCGTTATTACCTGTGTATATAGTAGGGACTTGCTCAGGAACATAACATGAAAACCAACACCAAAACAATTAACTCTATGGATCTACCAATAGATCCACTGACAAATTATACTTGTTTCAAGGATGTACTAATACTGATAAGACAGGCCTATAGTAGGCCCTGTGAGTCATTATATTATTATTAGAAATTCATTACATAGAATAATTAAATAGATGAATAAATAAACCACCTGTCACAATTATGCCTTATGGCAATCACAGTTTCTGCAATGTAGGCAGCAGGCCTAGTAGGGCCTACATCAAGAAACACCTATTATCCACCACCTGCAAAAAACAATCCTTTCGACCTTTGACTCCCTCACCCTACCCACCAGCTTCTTGCAAAAATTTAAACTTCTCACTTCCTCACCCTATCCACCACCTTCCTGCAGGAAACTGGTGGATAGGGTATAAGAGTTGTTAGTGGATAGGGTGCGGGAGTCAAAGGGTTAAGGTTATGTTTCAGTATTGGGGATGAATTCTTTATGTACCAAAACCACTGATGCCGTGTGATAGAGAAGATCCAAAATGATAATGCCATAAACCTTAAGCTGCCAAGTGCAGCATTGGCAAGGTATTTATTTCCTACCTCATGATATGAGTTTTGTTTCACTAACTTGTAGTTGTACTAAATAACCGGTAAACAAAAAATTGTGGAGTGAAACCAGTCATTTATTTTTAACACACAAAAGTAAACCGGAAGAAAGGAAAAACCCGCTACAGCCTAGGTATGTTTGTAAACCTCAATGTGATTGGTCGAATTAATTTATGTGTAAAATTGATAAAGAGTCCATCCTTTTCATCAAGCAGAAGAGTTATGTTCCAACTACAGTAGCATAAAATAAAATCAATTCATGTTCTGATGTTCTCTCCCCAAGAAAATGACTTGCTATTAACCTGTTCTTGCAAAGAAATTTATAGTGGACGCAAAAATGAACCAATGAAATGCTGCGTGACTACCGTTAAGCTACCGTGCTTTCTCTTTGTGCGCCATTTTTGCAGCTTGAGTAGCATTAGTAGTCAGTGTGCTTCTCATCAACATGGACGGGGATCAACAAAGTCAGAAGAAGGTTCGAGGGAGTTTTTATCTTGGAATCTTAAACTCTTATTTTGTGTCAGTATTTCATTTTGTGTATTGATAAAGTCATAATGACACAGTGGAGCAATTGAGCTACCCATTTTCTATGACGTTCTCTGAAAATGAGTAGCCTAGGTCTAATCAACCAAGTACATGGGAGTACTCCGAGTAATCGGTCGTAATCAGTGACATTATGAATTGTGATTTTTATGGAAACATAGTCATAGATTAGAAGTGTAACTGTTATGCCTAATTCTACTGGTTAGGTAGGCCTTTCTTGCTTACCGGTGGTCATTTTAGTTAGGCTACGGTGAAAAATGGTGCACTCCCGCGTAAGTTCCGTCTCTCAGCTCTCTGTCGTGCTGTTCAAAGCTCGCTCAACAGAGACTTGAACTAATTGCACAGTTTCCTCAAAGTTTTGCCCAATAAACGACGCGCTACATTGATTAGCCTCATTAGGCTATTGATTTTATATTTCTTGGGGATTTCCTACTTGCAAGTTGCAGCTCGTTTTTCTCTCGACATCAATTTTTTAGTGGGAATACCAAGGCCTAGACTCTAGATCTAGCCTACATTTAAAAAAAAAAAAAATCATTAGCCAGGGAGTCTACAACTTAAAGAGTGGACTAAGCTATGTACTCTCAGTACCCTTACTGAAGATATAAGTTGCGTAAATTCCAAAGGTTCCCAGAAGATTTTCAAAGGATACCGTTTGATATGAACATTTTCAAGCACACAAAATCATACAATGTCTTTAGAAACACTAAGTGTAACACTAACAGCAGCATGAGTTGTGGGCAGATGTAAACTTCACTATCCTGTTTTGATCTTGCTCATTTTCCCCATATTAGTCTGTGCCATATAACGCCTGTCGCAAGATTTCATTGATGAATTTGATACATACATGATACAGCTTGTATAAGGTGAAGCAGTCATTGTAGCCTATGTATTGTAAAGTTGTAGGATGTAGGCAGAACAGCCAGTTTTCTGATGCACAGAAAAATGGGGTGGTAAAGTTTAGGCCTACATTTGGTGGGTTGCATGCATCCCTACCATGTGAAAGCCAACTGAATGATAATATTAGTGCATGACACATTGACTGTTTTTTTTTGTTTTTAAAAGCTCTCTCATTCAGTGATTTCACGTTGTACACAGTGACAAACACACAATTGTGCAGACACTTTAGTATTGATCACTGTGTGCTAAACCTCTGTAACTGATATAGTACTGATAGTCCCTGTCAACCCTTTGGCTCCCGCACCCTGTCCAACAGCATACTGCTTTGCTAAACATGGTAGCAAAGCAAAAACTTAACCCCTTGATTCCCTCACCCTATCCACAGTTTCCTGCAGGAAGATGGTGGACAGGGTGAGGAAATCAAAGGGTTGTTTTTGCAGTGGATGGATAAGGTGCGGGAGTCAAAGGATTAAAAGTATTCTTCTAATTAAAAATCACCTTTCTTGGTCTACACGAACAGTGCTAATGAAATCTTTAGTTGACCTCACTACTGCACACAATTCCATCTTCATCTTTTAAGCGCGCGCTCTCTCTCTCTCTCTCTCTGTTTTCTTTACTCCTTCCTACTGAGTTAATGAAATATTATTTGTCCAGAAAATTACGATTTGACTGTTATGTATGAATATGTGTAATAATATATATTTAGTATGCTGTGAATTGACATGTCCCACCGCGCTCTTTCCAGTCTTTGTGATCATTGCTTTGTTTACTTTTTTCTTCTGTTGTGTTAGTAATTTATATGATACAATATATTGTATTTGGATAGATTCATACAATCATAGATGTACTATTAGTTTCATTATAATTGTTATGATTGAAACAATATTGCTGCTACTAGTACTAGTACTACTATTATTATTCTTGATTTTATGTTATTATTATTATTGTTGATATTGCTATTATTGTTGTTAGGAGTTGGTAGACCTATGTAATTGCTTCATGTGTACATTGGACTTAAATCTCAGGATAGGCTTACCATGGTTATCTGATCTCAGACAAATCAGCAAGAAATTGTGTGTGTGTGAACGTGTGTGTGTGTGTGTGATGAATACTTGTCTGTGGAAGCTCATGTTGACTATCTGAGCAAATCATGTAGAATGAGCAATGTCCTCCCATTTTTTCTGTTTGTGCCAAAAACAGGCTGTCCATTTATTGCGTTTAATTTACAAATTTAGATTAAACATGAAGTACTGTAATGCTTGTTATTCAGCTATCCAAATTACCAGTGAATCCAAAACATTGCAGCCCAATAACGCTTGTAGCTTTTATGATTATAGTCTACTATTCTAGGTCCAGTCATATTGCAGATTGTCAAAATGTATATGTTTGTGCGCAATTGTTTGTCGCTCTGTCTGTGTGTGTGTGTAGAATACACGTGAGCGTGCTCATATGTGTATTACTCACTGTATGTTTTCATGTTTGTTTATAATACAAATCCCAGTCTGATATGAACAATTTTCAGTGTTCCTTTAGAATTTTTAAACGAAAAGCAAACCAGAGGTCAAAAGGCAAAAACTAATGTCTGCTTATGATGATAGACTGGCATCACTACACATATCGCAGAATAATTTGCCATCCACAAAGACACATCAGGACAACTTGTAGCCTGCGATTGCAGAATTTTCACTTTGCACCTGTGGAGATGTTCTCTCAGCACTACTGCCACTCATACAACTCAGAGCTCTTTGCTGCCATCAGTTCCTTTTTGCTTGCATTGTGACTCAAGCATGAGGGCTGTGTTTCATAGTACTTAGGCCTACTTACTTTGATTTCTTCAATTCTGTCTTGAGATGTGTTACTGTTAGCCCTTTCATTCCTTCACCCTGTCTGCCAGCATCCTGAATTGTTTTTTTAGCTGGTGGATAAGGTGCAGGAATGAGTCAACCAAGTCAGTGACGTGATTGCTACCATTAGTACCAATGAACGATGTAAAAACTACAATTTTGCACATGGGACTGAGTGAAAGGGAGAATCAAGTAACAAGTCGGCTACTCATGACCATTGAGGCAAATCTGTGACCCTGAGCCACTGTTTCAGCCAATCAACCTTGTTGATAATTTTCAGGTTTCATTTTTTTCCCCTTCCATCACAGAGATGACTGCTGCTGATAAAATTTTTCTGACTTGTAACCCTTTGTGTGAATGCATCCAGACTTTTTCAAAGATTGTGCAGGAAACTAAACTTGGTTTGGGGTCATGCGATGATGACAATAATTGTCTGTTTTCAAATCAGAAATGTACGGGTAATACTAATAAATGAATGATAACACTTCCAGTTGTGGTTTATAATGAATAGTGTTGCATTTTCTTCCTTTACATGTGTTGTGTAATTTCATACTATTAATAGTATTACTAGTAATATTGTTTGTTGGTATAACTGTAAGTACATTTCATTCTATTAATAGTATTATTACTAGTAATATCTTTTATTGCTATGGTACTCTTTTATATGTACATTTCATACTATTTACAGTATTACTAGTATTATTTTTTATTGTTAATGTTATATACGTACATTTCATACTGTTCATACTATAGTGTTACTAGTAGTGTCTTTTGTTGCTTAAGTACATTTCATTCTATTAATAGTATTAGTACAATAGCAGCAATATCTTTTGTTGCTGTGGTACTCTTTTAGTTTTATATATATGTACATTTAATACTAACTATAATAGTGTTACTAGTAATATCTTTTGTTGCTGTGGTACTCTTCACACAGTAAACCCCCTCCCTTGAAGTGTGTGCACATTACATGTGAGTAGATATAGTATTTGTATTTATACTTTCTAGCTTGTGTGTGTCTGAAAGATTATTAACTCACTCGGTACGACGGAACGCTATAGCGGTCGTGATGAAAGGCACGGTTGCGTACGACGGAACGCTATAGCGGTTTCGATAATTAAAATTTTTTCGATGCTCCCCTTATGAGCCTGCATGCCTACCGGGTAATAGCCACAGTGGTCACTGCAAACATGTCAAGGGTCAAGTGGAAAGTTACTTCGTGATATTCCGTAACACTACACTCGTCGGGAAGCGATTGTCTTCGGCACCCCGAATGACTTGCTAATCTGCATTTGTGTCGAAAATGGCGTCACAGGCAAGTACGAGTTTTCAAACAAATTAGATCGCGACGGCCGCGTTTTACTGCTGCTAAAGTGATTGAAATGCTTCACTTCAGACTGAAGGATTGGACATCGAGGAGTATGCTGAAGATAATGGTGAAAGTGTATCAAGTGATGGAAGCTGCCAGCAAGAAGGTACTGACAGTGACCCAGTTTCAGACGACAGTGAAGTGGGAAAGGGAGGTGGGCGTACACGTCACGAGAGGCGAGCAGTCAGCAGGTCAAGTGCAGCGAGTCGCATGTTTGATGGAGGTTTCATTCACTTTATGAATGCATGACTGGCAAGAAGATTTCAGTTTTTCTCCCACTTTGCGTCCTTCTCTGGCTCTTGTGGCCTGCATGTCTCATTTGAGTGCCACGCCCCAATAACTCCCCTGTGTAACAATTTGTAACATTTATTCATATAATATCACTAATAATCTTTTTTTTTTTACCCTGAGCAAAGTCTACTTTATTCATGTTGTTTTGTGCATACAAAGACCTCACCTTTGAGTGATGTCCTTGGTGGTTGGTCCGGACATATATCCGTCAAATACGATCACTGCATTTTGATACTTCGTTCTCACAAAGAAGACATATATATGTTTGAACGATTTCTTCAAATGTAGTTCCACGTCGCCAAGGAATGCGTTGAAGTAACGAACCTCCATCAAGAACAAACTGAGGAGACGTTTCCTGAGGCCGGGTTTCTGTGGTGTTAACTTTTTTCCAGAGTTCATCTGCAAGCGCTGCTTTGTTGGGTTGCAGGAAGAAACCAGGTGATTCGAACAATGCTGATGGAAAACTGCAAAGTTCGTGACGGAAAACTCTGTCTTGTCGTCATACATGTTGTTGGCAGCTGCTACTAAGCGCTGGAAAAGAAGTTGGGGATCAACAGACACTGGATTGTCATCTATTCTGATGGCATTTTTGATGTTCATTGTGACTGCCTTGTCTTTCTTTCTCAATGAAACATTGGAAGCTGTTTCTCCGTCCATGGTCTTCAGTATACGGAGTCCAACTTCCTTTGCGTTGTCCACATTGACAGATGCATCTGCAACAACACCAGTAACAATGTTCCTCAGACTTGGATCATCAACAAATGGACTGTGTTGTTCCAAAAATGAGGTCAGGGCCATCATGTCCTTGGTGTCTTTTGCTGTTCTGGTTGGGCCCAACTCTTTGTGTTGCTCACTTGAGAGGCGGTGAGCACTTGTCAATTTTTGCATGCTACTGTTGATTTCAGCACATGCTGGCATTGACAGAATCCATGTGGCTCGCTGTGATTCAGCCATCCCTCTTCCTCTGGTCAAGCCTCCAGCTGACTTCAAACTCCGCATCAAAACCTGTTCAATAGCCAGGTCTGAAGAAAGGCCTGCCCAGAACCGCTGACTTCTTCGAACGAAATGATGTCCGTTGAGAAAGCTGCTGTAGACATCAGGGTGGGTTTCAGGAAGTTTGTTCATCATTTGGAGGTATAGGTGGGCTGATTTAGTGTACAGGTTGTGTCCTGCTGCAGCTAAATAAGGAAGCATACGATCAACAGCAGACAGATGTAATAGCCAGTTCCCAGTTCTTTCTGCCTTGATGAATGTTTTCAGAATGTCTATCATGGACATATACTGCAACCACAGCGTGCTTGTTCTGCTGTTCAAGGCCATCATGTGATCTTCTAGCTTCTTGGTGATCTTGCAAATGGATTCACAGGTTTTCAGGTCACTTAAAGACAGATTTCCTTCAATGACTTTCCTGTATATTTCAAATGCTTCCAGAAAATCAGAATCAGTATTGTCCACTGATGGATCAACTTTGTCTGCTGGACTGGACTTGATGGTAGTTCTCACATCATGAGGAACATCTTCCATTGAGACTTGATTCATTTCCAGTGCAGTCTCAGGTTCAAACTCAGGCTTTTCATGGGATTCTGCTGGCATTGCTCGTGTGTCTGTGACACTCTCATCCTGTGACGAAGATTCGTCAGACACTGTTGTTGCCAGTGGTGCACTGAATTCATCACATGACCTCTCTTCCTCCATTCTGACTTCAAGTCTAGGCAGAGGTGCATGGAATGCCTCAGATGCTAGCAAAGCATTTAGTGCTGCGTCCATCAGAAAATGTCCTCTTACTGCCCGCGTGACAGCTTTCCCTTGCAGCATGGCATTGACGGCATTTGGAGCGTAGACCACAGAAAGGGCTTCCTGGAGACCTGTGTCTGCCATCAGATGCCCAATACAGGCAAGAAAACTCATTTCCATGTGGAAAGGGCCAAGCCGGAGGACAATGCCACGCAGGTCACTTGTGTCAGGTTCACTTGTAATGATAGCCAGCGCCTTCCACCAAAGCGGTTGGTCAAATGTTACAATGGGCGTTTTGCCATAGCGCTTTGCTTCACCACAGATGAACAGAAGAGTGGAGTAAATGCATGTTTTGTCACTTGGGTGTAGATCGATCATGGGCATGAAAATGAATGATGCCTGACCAGGAAAATCCCCAGTATGCACAGTTTGCATTACTCCTGACCATGATGGCTTTTGAGGAAGAAGCAACCAGGATGTTTTCCACAGGATTTCAATTTCCTTGGTCGGGTCATATGTCATCACTGTTTCCAGCTTTTCAAACCTCAGATTCAGCATGCCGTTTTTCTCTCCTTTGTAATAACGAATGTCAATTCTTGCCTTCTTGACAGCCTCTTCCAGTTTGACATCAGTTTTCCTTGGTATGGGTGCTCTGTCTTGCACTGTTGGTGTGATGGCTGCTATCATACCCATTCCATGAAATGTGTTCATTCCATCCAAGGTTGCTGCGTTGTGGTCAACATTGTCAGCCATATACTGTATGAAATGATGATCATCTGCTGGAAGATTCATTTCCGGGACAGCAGCTGCACTGAGCTCATAAGTTCGAACTTCTTTGTAGGATGAACAGAATCCAAGCGAATAAAGAAGATCGACCAGAAATTGTGATTCAAAACTGTTGTGTACTTGGACACCTAGCCCAATCTGTAGTGGGGCAATCAGTAAGCGTGGTCTTGCTGCTTGCATAATTGCCTGACCAATGGATGCAATTTGGAGATCACAATCTTTGCCACTATAGATGGTACCGAGAAGCAGCTGGAGAGATTTGGGCACAAATTCTAAGTTTTCTGATACTGAGGCAACATCATCCGGTGATGGGTATGATTTCCGGGATACAGAAATCTTCCTGATGTCACTCTTGATGAGCTCAGCAGCTGCTTTAATAATGGCCGTCTTCTGTGCTTCCTCATCATCGGTGTCAGGCTCAGAGTAGAAAGCATGTAGAATTGAAGAGGCAGTTTTCCTAAACGTGGCAACATTTGGTTTGCCGTCAAGTTCAGCAATGATGAGTTCTTCCCCGAAGTGTTTCACCAATTCCTCCTTCATCTTGGTGAAGCAGTAAGCGTTGCCACCTGTCAATTCATCCATCATGTTCATCAGGTCATTGATGGTGATCTGCTCTGTATCGTTGTCCTGAAGAAAGGTGGCAACCTTTCTGAAAGCCTCATCTCTCTCCTCATCTTTCGGCCTTCCACACTTCACCTTTTTGGCTTCCTTTTCTGTAGCAAATGACTTTGGGACTTTTCTTTTTGTGCGGAAATTTGTACTGCATGACTGGTGGTACACTGCATCAGCTGCTGGAAGGTCAGACACAAACTCCAGTCTACCTTTTACTTTTTCTGCCCATTCATCACCACGCTCCAAGCAATTTCTCATGATAGATTTCTGAAAGTCCAAAGTTCTAACAGGCCACACAGAATTTCCATCAGGTTGTGCTTCCCTACCGCAAAATAGGCAGCATGTTCTGAAGTCAAAGGCATGGTTCTTTGATCTTAATTCCTGGCCAGATTTAGCTTCACTTTCCAATTGTTTTTTCTTCAAAAAACTGCTGATGTTGTTTTTGTTTGTGTACACACGACGACAGTGTTCATGCACTGCCTGACCTTCAGTAATGCAGAGCGTGTCCCCTCTCTGTGTACTAGCATTGTTGATAGTGTGTCTGCCTCGCTGCTGTGGCACCACTGTCTTCTCCCCGGAATCAAGATTCTGGCCACAGAGTATACACTGCTCCATGCCCTAAAACAGTAGATATTAAGGGACCGATATTAAGTCTGTCTGAGTCAGTCTTGTCAATAGGCCTATGCTATTTTGGAAATATGTTTTCAAACAGTGAATGAATGGAAATAAATGAATAAAGTAGTATATAAAAATCTAACAATTTAACAACTAAATAATTTCTAAATCAAATTCAACATTACTAAATACTAAAGAGTTTGGAAATATTATGAGTTTATTATTATGAGTTTATTATGTTTATTTTGCTCTCTCTCTCTCTCTCTCTCTCTCTCTCTCTCTCTCTCTCTCTCATAGAAAGACGGACATATAGATAGATAGATCCTAGTTTATCTATATCAGCATCATGCTACTTGCTCCTGTATTATACTTCTTGCCCAAGCTTGTTAAACATTAATCCACCCTGTTATAACAGTATGAACACTGTACCTCTGTCACTTAAGTCTAAATCACAAACATGTATTAATGGAATCGTTAAAAATATGCCTCCACTTGTAACAACTTTCCAACTAAAACTAGTAAAAGCATTTTTCTTTCGTTCTTCCAGGAGTGCGTTTTCTGAATGAATTTATCAATTTATTCTCCTAAGTAGATTTATAACCTCGCTAGGCCTGAAATTATCCTTACATGTTTAGCATAAAAAAAAAATCACAAATACACATGGTCACAACACCAATCTTAGAATACATAGGCTACACAGTAAAACCTAACTATAGATAAAAAGAGTTAACTTACTGATCTTTTGACAGTTGTTCAGCACCATACTTCGAATGAAATAGCAAGTTGGAGAGCAGACGAACTTTTGAGAGCAGATCACATTCAACGTTTCTTGTACTACTAACAGGATAAAATGCATACAAAGTTAAGTTAAGAATATAACTAAAGTTAAGCGATAACGAAAATGACTGTAGGAGGTTGAGTAGGCCGGAAACGAGTTTAATTAAACACCGACGTGGGTCACGGCGCGCATGCCTGTTGCACTGAAACTAGCTCAGCAGGTCGCCGCTAGCGCGAGTTTACCGCGGAACGCTGGTGGAAGGCCGTCCGCGTCAAGAGAGTAAAACCGCCAGTCGATAAAATAAACAAAAATTAATTGTAAATCTATTTGAGCACTATAAACCTTATAACTCTCAGGATATGTTCAGAAAATAATGTTCTTTCTTTTCCATAAAAAAAAAATTCTGTTGCAATTAGTGATGGGTATTATATTACTGACTGTAAACTATTACTCTCACTCTTTCAGGACTTCCTGCTCCTCCCAGAATGCTTGCAATCTGCCTCACGCTGCATCATGTCCATGACTCCATGCCTGTCTCTGAGTGGATCTTTGTTGAATGGAAAGAGTCCACAGGGCTGGTGGCTTCTTGAGTTTTGGATTCCCACCAAAAGTCCTTGGAGATCCTTTATAGATTCTTGTTTGAGATAGGTTTTGCAACTCTGCCAAGAGCTGAATACTCTGTTCACCCACCTCTTTAGCATGTTAGGATGGTCACTCAGGTCCTTTTCATAGCCTGTCTTTCACATGCCTGTGCATGTGCATGGTCTCCGCACAGTCCATTTTTGTCTTGTAATGGGACTTCCTCTCAAGTATTTTCAGAGAATTTGAAGTTTGTTAAGGAGGGATTCATGGCACTTCGACAGTTCCATATCCACTCCAGCCAAATCTGTTAGCAGTTATCTGGCAGACTCACAGTCAGTATACTGATGTGGTGCCAGGCAAACCAGGACTGTATGTTGTTCTCTGCTTCAGGCTGTGTATTTCACTAGTAGTAGTTCAGTTGTCTTTGGAAAACCACATCCTTCATCCCGATCACTGGACAGCCTAATTATACGAATTGTTGAAAATGAAAAATTTTTCTGCTCTTTCTGTTTCAGATTGAAGATTGTAAGAATGAAAGTGAACACATCAACTTGAAGGTGACAGGTCAGGATGGGAGCGTGGTGCACTTCAAAATAAAAAAGAACACACCCCTGCGAAAGTTGATGGGAGCCTATTGCAACAGAGCAGTAAGTGTGATCTGATGTGGTTCAGATAGATTTGTAATATACAGCAGTAGTGACTGACACTACACAAATGTTTTTTGTATTTAATGTAGGATCTGTTTAACTGAGATTCGTGAGAGCTTTCTTGCCTTTGGGAGAGGTCAGGGGTCAGTTTTGCCTACAGAAACAGAATTGTGTGCTGCTGGGGGTAATTGCTATAATAGAGACCACACACTTGCTTAGAAAAATATTCAGGGGGTCACAAGATGTTGACTAGAAAAATATTCAGGGGGTCACAAGATGTTGAGGGAGTCACGCTTCATAATAGCTGGAAAATGAACAATTACAAACACGTACAGTGCATTGACAGTAATGCTCACGTGCACTGTTTTGTTGTAAGACTACATGATAACTCACTCTGTCATTCTCTTCTGTCTCTCTTTATCTCTCTTCTCTTTCTCTCTCTCTCTTTCTCTGTGTGAGTGTGTGTAAAATTTTATGATGTATATACATATGTACACAACAACATGAAACTAGGAAGATAGGAAGAAGGTTGAGTCAGTAGGTAGAAGAAATAATGCATATGATCCGATCTGAGAATGTAGAATGGTAGCAATAGTCAAGTGCCCCCTGTGTAATCCAAATGTTTTTATTGCTGTTTGTTTGGTCTCTTCTTGAGATTTTCTCAAGCCAAGGAAGAGGTAATGAATGATAATGGATTCACTTGGTAGAGTTAGAAATAGAAAACGTAGTGTATGCTCTTTGATTAGAATGGTAGAAGAGACAGTTCGTACTATTTGATTAGATGGTCCTTTTTTTAAGCAGTATGAGTTTTTCAAATGTGTATGTGCTAATTATTTTTGCTAAGACTGTACAGGCATTAATGTCCTGCAAAGTTTGCGTATTTAATTTTCATTTGGTATACAGGCTTGGTATTTTTGTGTTTTCATAAGCCACTGTATACCAAAAGAGAGCACCAGGTATACCCAGGGAAAAAATACTGGACGGACTTGCAGAATGGCTGAAGACAGAGGGTGGAAGATGTGCTTGCGGCAGCAAGGGACAGATGCATATGGAGGGCCATGATCGCCAACACCATGTGGCAGGGCACTTGATGATGATGATGACTGTATACCAACTTGATACGATGACAGGATCTTGGACTAGCATACTTGATGTTCAGCACACATACACAAGTGAAGGAGAGAGTTCAGGCACTAGCAGATCTGTCCATATTTGATCATGGGATCAGAAGAATCTCCACCCTTTACACACCAAGCAGGACACACACAGACAGGGTCGAACCCAGACTTTCAAAGACGTCACTTGACAATTGCAGTCACCCCCGCCAGTTACCCACCAGACTGAAGATGTATATAGCTATTATTAGCAGCATTGAACTGAGATCTTTCAGAGAGTCCAACATATACCCATTTCACTACCACGCCTGATCAGACTGATGGAAGACATGGTTCATACTCTTTGTTTCCATTGGTAAAGAGAATGCTGATTGCCTGTTGTTGATTAGTTTGATGGAAGACTTGGCTTATACTCTTTGTTACCAAATGCTGATTGCTTGTTGATTAGTTTGATGGAAGACATGGTTTAAACTCTTTGTTACTAACTTTAATGGAAGACACAGTTCATACTCTTTGTTTCCATTGGTAGAGAGATAATGCTGATTGTCTCAACGGCTGCATTTCGGGGTTTGTGCAGGGTATCACAACAGGGGCAGTACGGTTTCGCTTTGATGGAAATCCAATCAACGATGAGGACACACCAAACACTGTAAGTCCTCCTCTCTTACCCCCTCGGGGGGCCCATTCTATTTTTTTCCTTTTTTTCATTTTTTCTTCAGCATTTTGAACTGTTTCCTGGAGTATGTGTATGTTTGTGTGCAAACATGTATACACGTAACTCATTGGTTCATATCATAACCATTGATTGTGAGGTTAACATTTACAATGTACTGACCAATATGTGTGTGTTTAATGTGGACATGTCCCTGAGAGAACTTTTTTTTCATAAATTTATAAATTGTTGCCCCACTTTGTGAGCATGCTGCTTTTTAAATTTGTCATTTATAAAACTGGTCAGGACATCTGTCCAGTGCCTAAGAGTGAATCTGTTCCTTGTAGATGCTGCTGTCATATGTAGCTTGACATAGAGTGGAGTGTCCTTAACCCTTTGACTCCCGCACCCTGTCTACCAGCATACTGCATTGCCAACCATGCTAGCAAAGCAGAAACGTAACCCTTTGATTCTGCAGGCTGGTGGACAGGGTGAGAGAATCAAAAGGTTAAGTTTTTGCGGTTGGTGGGTGGGGTGCAGGTGTCAAAGGGTTAAGCCAGATGGTCCTCCAGACCAGGGGAGTGTTGTAGCTTGCAGTTTAATATTTGCCGCACTACGTTGTGGGGGAAAAATCGCCCATACTTTTATATGAAAGACTGCTGTGGTTGTAGACTAGGTTACAGATACACCTTATGTTTCTGTTGAGAGATCATTTGGATATTAAGTCAAGATGATGTCATTTTGTGTTATTGTTACGGTTGATTTCATCTGCTTTTTCATTGTGTTTCCTATTCTGAATAGAATGTCTGCATGGAAAGACAGATTTTGGATAATGAAAGTGGAGGATGATGTTTTGTGTTGTTTTTATAGTCAGTCTCATTCCATTTTCATTTCATACACCTGAATGTCTGCATGGAAAGATACAGGGGTGCAGAGATGTTTTCTGTTTCTTGCGACAGGACACCTTTTGTGATAGAGACCTGATGATGTTTATTATTACTATTATTATTATTATTATTACAGTTGGTTTCATTTACTTTTTGTTTCATACACGCGAGTGGAATGTCTGCATGGAAAGAACTGTCGCTGTTACTGTTAAGAGACACATATTGGACATGGCATGATAATGCTGTTTTATTTCATTATGTTTTTTTACAGTTGCTTTCATTTGTTTAAATTGCATTGTTTCATACATCTCAAAGGAAAGCCTGCATTGAAAGACAGATGTCTTATATGTTTCTGATGAGAGAGGCATATTAGACATAGAGACATGATGTTTTAATAGTTGTGTTCCTTTACTTTGTATGAAAAAATGTAATTCATTTAGAACACAGTATCCATTTAAGAGTGCGTTTGTGTGTGTGTGTGTTGAAAAAATGTAATTCATTTTAGAAAACATTTTCCATTGAAGAGGATGTGTGTGTATGCTTGCGAGTGTGTGTGTGTGTGTACGTGCACGCGTGTGTTGTCGGTGCATGTGAAATATGTGATGAAACTACATTTTATTTACATAGCGTCCATACAAATTACAATGTTACTGTTTTTGTTATTCACTTATTGTCTTTTTTTTTTTTACTTGGTTTGGGTTTTATCTTAGGGGTACAAATTTTGCATCTCTGCCTCTCAAAAACATACACATCACATGCAGGTACGCACACATAACATTACACACGCGGAAAAATGTGGGCACGCACGCACGCACGCACGCACGCACGACACACACACACACACACACACACACACACACACACACACACACACACACACACACACACACACACACACACACACACACACACAAGTACATACACGCATGTATGTGCACAAAGATGCTGAACATGGCCAAACAAATAGAGGACATTAGTGACTTTACGAATTACAAGCAGTACATTATAAAAATTATTAGGACAAGGCTATATGAAAAACGTGGGTTACTGGACACCCATGATGTATGGCAAGGAGTAGGCCTACCAACTATACTGCTCTTTAGAAACCATGGGTCACCGGATACCCACAAGCAAGAAATACTTGTATCTAGTGAAACTGCCCTTTAAAAACTGTCGGTCACTAGATACCCACAGTGTAAGGCAAGAAATAATACAGGGTTCGCACAGTCCTTAAAAGTCCTTGATTTTGAGGGTATGCTTTTTAAGGCCTTAAAAGTCCTTAAAAATCAGGCTTTTGCTGAAAGGTCTTTAAAAAGTGTTAAGTTTTGTCACTGCCTATGATTTTTAATAAAGTCTGTGTAAAATCTTGAGTTTGTAAAAAAAGAGAAAAAGGTTGAAATTGAATTGAAAAAAAAAGAGTCGGAGTTAAGATCGACGATCTCACTGATACGTCGTCTGCTATAGGTCAAAACACCAGAGTTATGGGCCTTCATGGCGCATGCGCGTACGTGGAAGAATGTTCCACCATTTTGAAATTGAGAAGTCAACATGCCGGGGAAGTGTTTGTTTAACGTGGTTTGGCTGGAAAAAGACGAATACAAAGAATGGTTGCAGGCAGACCCAAATGGAGACAAAATGCAAGGCCTTTTGCCGCATTTGTAAGAAGACCATAGACATTCATTCAGTGGGAGAATCGGCTGTAAATACCCATGGAAAAGGGAAAAAACACTGCGACCTGATGAACTTGAAGGCTTCAAATCCTGCAGTTCATCTTTCGATTTTTATTACAAAATATTCTACAACAAGCGATCCCATCACTTCTAACAGTTTTGTCATCCTGCAGTTCATCAACCAGCTGTTCTGCTCAAACTCAAATGTCAGTGAACAGCCTGAGCTGTACTAAAACAGAGGCAATGAAAGCTGAACTATTGTGGACTTTAATTTAAAAGTAGTGACAAGTCATTACAGCTTTCGTTCGTGTGAAGGCATTTTTTAAAAAAAGTGCTTCAAAAGTCCTTAAAAAGTCCTTAAATTTTTTGTCTGGAAATCTGTATGAACCCTGTAATAGTATCTAGTGAAACTGCCCTTTAAAAACTGTCAGTCACTGGATACCCACAGTGTAGGGCAAGAAATAATAGTATCTAGTGAAACTGCTCTTTAAAAACCATGGGCCTTTGGATACCCATCATGAATAAGGAATATCTAGTGAGACTGCTTTTTCAAAACTTGAGTTACTGGACAATCACAATGTATGCCACACAAGTGAAATTGATACACATGGGGAAGGTTAATACAGACACTCCATTTCTGTTTCTCGTATCTGCTCAGATGCTGATTTTCCGTTGTGATTGTTGCAGTTGGAGATGGAGGATGGTGACTCAATAGACGTGTTCCAGCAACAGACAGGGGGATGTCATCATTTGTGAATTCCCACCTCCATCATCCTCTCCCATTCCCCTTACTGTGTCCCACCTTTGAGCTGCCACAGAACCTGAGAGGTGGAGGCCCTGTACAAACAAGTCCAGATAAACAACAAGCATGCTCTTTCTCCAGGGCTATGGGTGTCACATGCTGTTCTTCTAGCTGTTGTGTATTCATTTTTATCGCCCAAGTTGGACCATTTCTGTATTTTCATGGAATAAATGGCGAACTTCAAAATCAAAGTGTTCAAAATTGATCATCTTTACGTTTGCATTTGTACGGTACATGGTTTCGTGAAAGCTAAGGTGTACAAAATGTGAGAGGGGTAAGGTAAAACGGAATTTCAGAATAGCGTATAGTTTTCAAGTCAAATATTTCTTGGTTCTTAATATATTTAACCTTTTGGCTCCCTCACCATATCTACCATCTCTAAAAACTAAATCATTTCACTTACTCACACCATCCACTACATTCCTGTGGGAAGTTGGATAGTTGAAAAGGTCGTTTTTGCTTTGCTGTCACAGCTGATAAAACAAGAACTTGGTGAATAGGGTTAGGGAGTCCAAGGGTTAAAATTCAGTCTACAGGTTCAACTCCAGATAATCTTTCAAGTTTCAGTTCATGCCCTTTTTCATTTTTTCTTTTTTACTTTCTTAATAATTTGTACATGACAGTTGCACTCGCGGAACCTTTCAGATGGCCAAAGAAAAAGGGATAACAGAATAATTTTCATCATGATTCAGTCATTTGGTGTCTCATCATTAGCTCTTCGTCAGTTTGTGTATTGTCACTAGAAAGAAAAGTAAACGTCTGTGTCTGTGAGGTTGATTCATGGGTTGAGTGCTTTTTTTGTGTGTGTGCTATTTCTTCATGTTTCATTTCTCATGTCAGCTCTGCATTGATTGCCCTATCAAGTTCGATATTTTTTTCTGTTTTTCTTTTGTTTTCTTGTTACTCTTTGACAAACTGGATTTCTATGTCCGTGTGGCAGATGCATGCAAGAGTGTGTTTATACATTTCTCCTGAGCACAAATGCCATTTGTGATCCATAAACAGGAAAGGGGTCCAGTCACTAATATCAAGCCAGGCAACAGCCCAGAAAACATGTTGAGTGTCAGTCTGGGGGGGTTTGAGATTTCTGTTATACCGTCTTTACTCTTTCAGAGCGCTATGTTTATTGTATAGTGACGGTTTCAAAGTAAAATTTGACCAGGAAATGTATGTTGAAATGTAATTTTAAAACAATGTATCCGCTTCAAAACTAACCAATTTATTAAGAGACGATCAGAGTTTCATACAGAATTTACAGTAATCAAACTATACAGGATCTCGGCATATCATATTTCAATGTACAACAACTGAGAAGGTTTTAACAAAGATTGTGTAAGAAAAAGTTGGAAATTAAAGTTTGAGAAAGTTTTCACAATGATTTTGCCTCCCCGAATTCTGTCGGGAATCTGGATCATACGAAAGCAAGAGTTTGTCATTCATGCAAGAGCTTTCATTACAGATTTCTCAAATCTCGCATGATCCAGATTCCTGACAGAATTCTGGGAGGCAAAACTCCACAATCAAATGAACTCACCTTGTGACTTTTAGGTGGGGTTTTGCAGATCAGTATGAAGTCAGGATAGGATCAGACGCTTTGTCCTCTATCTGTATCAATATATGGAACATTTCTTGAAAATATTAAATACTGAGTGAAATAGATGTCTGTCTTCTCACTTCTTCTGAGTCTCTACTCCCTCTCCCCACCCACCCCCGATCCTGCCTACGCCATTTGCACATTCATTTGACGGACTCGCGTTCTCTTGACTGATCCTGACTTCATGCTGGTGTGCAAAACCCCACGCAAATGTCGGAAGATGAGTTTGTTTGAGAATTTTTTTTACAATGATCGTTAAAGAAAAAGTGGTGCCGACCTTTCACTGCCTTTCAAAATGGCCACTTTTTACCTACTCCCTTTAAATCTTTACCTACTCACATCAAACAGATGTAACTCGGGCACTATTACAGGATTTGATCTAAACACTAGGAATGAGTTTTATAAATGTCGGTACCGGTATATCCCCAAAGATAAACTGTGATTTCTTATTGTGAGAATGGCTTACACTTGACTTTCAGGTTGTTCAGGAGTGGAAATTGCTTTTAAGACAGTGGGGTGTATGGACACTTACTTTCATATACCTGTTGGTGTAAATATGGCTCCAGAAATACATGTGTGGTGCTTGTCAAGAAATCTGAGCAGCACCATCGATGACTTTCTTAAAAGTTGATGAGACTTGATTGGTCTTCACAACAAGCCCACAGAAAACTCAACTGTGGATAGGTGCTGATCAGGACTCAGAAATTCCACCACAATTTATTTTTTTTATTTATTTATTTATTTATTTTTTTTGACCAATGGGAGTTAAAAACTTGCACTAATCTCATTACCATGTTGACTGATCCTAAGACCAAGACTTTCTCTGTCATGGGTCACCTGTGAGAAATGGTGTATACCAAAAGGAATTAAAACCAGCTGACTGCACAGAATCACATGTTAAAAATGTGCAAAACATCTAGTTGAGCCAGAAAAAAAAAAAGGAAAAGAAAATTGGGTACACATATTGTGCATTTGTGCCCATTACCCATGAATATGCTTCTGGTATTGACCGTCCTCCAATTTACCACCAGGGGGTTTGAAAAGAACAAGCCTGAACACAAACGTAAACATTTATGATTTAACAAAGCATATAAAACATACCCCAAAACTTGCTTATATTACCTATAATTGCTTCTGCACATATTTCCTTACAGCCAATAATGCAGTTAACACATACCTAATTATCAGTCCTGAGAGAAAGTATGGAATGCTTTCTAGAGTAGGCATACAGTTGAATAGACCAGCACGGCAGAAAATGATGGGAAGAGATGACAGAAAGCAAAGAAGCAAGACAGAATCCAAAACAAGTGTGATTGCCCGCGTCCAAGCAAACAGGAACCAGGAAAAAACACAAAAAAAGAGTAACGCATATTTAATAAGACAAGACAGGTGCACATTTTCGGCCAACTAGCCTTTGTCAAGTGTAAGATCACAAACACCAGGTACAAAAATTAGGAGAGAAAGACTGAAACTTCCCTGCTGCTGTGTTCATTGTGAGAAAAGCAAGACAGAAACAAAAGGAACTGAAAAGAGGAAATTTCTTGGACAGAATTTCCAGGTGTGGGTACTTTTTAGACCAGAAGAGCCCCCGGTATCCCCAAGAAGACAGACCATTCTGGCAGATGATCCATGAGGTACCCCCCTTGTTTATTACATCCTTCACTACAATAGTCCCCCAACAAAACTAATAGTCTACTAATACACATACACACATACAGAAAGAAGAGACAGGTACCTGTAGACAGATATATAGGCCTACGTACATCTGTCAGACGGAATAGTCTAGCATCTTATCCACCAATTGCAAAAACTTGACCCTTTGACTCCCTCACCCTATCTACCAGTTTCCTGCAGGAAGCTGGTGGATAGGGTGAGGGAATCAAAGGGTTTTACAATGAAGGGTGCTGGTGGACAGGATGGAGTCGAAGGGTTAATGCATTCCACTTAAGATGTGAAGTGTGGGCAACACAGAAGTCAGAACAAAATTGAAATATGGTTTCTAAGAAGAATGTAAAAGTGTTCCACGGATAGCAAAGAAAACAAATGAGACTTGAAAGGGGAAACAATAAGAATGCTAAAAAAGAAGACATTAATGAAGATTAGGAAAAGACAAGCAACATTTATAGGACATTTTATGAGGCAACAATTTGAGCACCTAGTCACAACAGGAAAGCTGGAGGGAAAAAAGCACCATGTGGACCCAGGGAGAAAGTATTGGATGGTTTTGGGGGGTGGATGAGGACAGAAAGGATAGATGTATTTGCAGCAACAAAAGACGGATTTGTACAGAGGGCCATGATCGCCACTGACATGTGGCAAGGCACATGATGGTGATGATAGAACAGTGAGGCAGGCAGCTGTTGTGTGAACTCTAGTTCTAAAAGCAGATCCATTTCCATCTAAACTGCACAATCATCCTCTCGTGGGGATGCCAAGGACACTTTCAGTATAAATAGTATCCCCACCTGGAAATCCTGTGTTAGAAATTTCTTGTTTTCTGTCACTCTGTTTCTTTCTCCTTTGCTTTCTGTCATTTCTTCCTATCATTTTCTGCCTTCTTGGTGCATTCACTGTGTGTACTTGGTGGTTCCCAACTCCTCTTCCTCACTGCTTTACCTTTCTCTAACAGTGAAGAAAGTCAGGTAGGCTACCCATTCAGTTGGGTAGACTAGAGGCTGCACACACATACACTATACCGTACCCATGCAAACTCATGCAGGCAGACTGGAAGATGTGTGCTCTAGCTCTGCACCAATCAGGTCTCCATTTTAAGTATGGTTTGTAAACATGTTCACATCAACAGTGACATTTGTACAGTACTCTTGCCCTTTATACATACATACATGGTTCACTTTTGCAAAAGTGATATAACGAAGAAAGCACAACAAACCATACTTAGTCACATTTGGAACATTTTACACATATTAACTAGAGTGCCACAGGGATTCCCCTCTTGAAAAAGGAAATTTTATCAGATATGCTGTAGTCTGGGTCTGTGTGTGTGTGTGTGTTGTTGTTAGGATTGTTTTTGGGGTACATGCATCAAATGCATTTCTGACACTTGGGAAATGTGATATGCGGAAGCAGTTTCAGGTAATTTAGGCCTGTTTTTATACATGCTTTATTGTCCTTTGTCATGTTTGAATTTCTATTCAGGTATAAACCATGAACTGATCTCAACACTAACAGAAACTGAAGGAATCATCCTCAGATTTGCAAATTCACTTATACAAAATTTAAGCGCAACTGTTGCACCCTTGTTCTGTGTTGTTGGTAGTTGTTTTCTTTTCTTTTGTTTTTGTTTAATTTCAAAAAGATATTGTGAATGGTGGATAAGATAGAAAACGCATCACACACACGAGACTGGGATAGGAAATTCAAATTCATTTTATTGGCCACCTTGCAAAATGCATCTCAGTAATGTGATGAAGGAAACACTAACAACAGGGTTTGAAACTTTGACAGGTAACAGAATGACACAAGACCAGAAAACGATTCCTGTGACAGGTGACAGAGGTCCTTTTTCATTTCTTGCAGGTTTCCTCTGGCGCACACCTTGCTTGTACCAATGTATTAACCTTTTCACTCCCTGAGTCCATCACAGTCACTCTATCCAGCAGATTCCTACAGGATGCTGGAGATGGGATGAAGGAAAGTAAGGGTTAAGAGTCCCATATGAAGACAGGGGCCTAGTTCTAAATGCACAGAGGACAACAGACCATGCAAGCTTTTTTCCCGCCTGTGTTTGAGAATGGTCACACCTCAAATGATCATGCCAGTGGTCTGGAAGAAGGACGTGGTCTTAAGTCCTCTTTGTTGCCCCAAAGATGTTTTTCCCGAGTTGCCCCACTGACCACAGCCCATTTTGCTGCCAGCTTCTGTACACCCATGGAAATGGACTCTGTTGTAAACAGCTGACGCATATGTATTCACATATCTGCATTATGGCAGGCAAAGTTGTTTTCGTAAAAAAAAAAAAAAAAAAAATTGATGGATAAAAGATCTGCCCTATGAACTGCCTGATACTGCATGCTGCGGCAAACAAATGTAACAATGCCAGTATGTGACTGGCTTAAAACACCAACTTCATAGACAAAGACATTACCACAGCTGTTTGCTGCATATCTCAGCATCAGGTTTATAAGCTGTACAGTGTCACACATCTTGCACAAAGTCAGTTTTCTGTACACTTGTATATTCCATATTTACACTGACTTTACTTAGATTACCCTCAACAAGAACCACAATCCAAATCTTTCAACCAGAATAGCTTGCCACTTCAAATGCTCTTTGCAAGGCCACAATAGCACCGCCAAGAGTACACAACACAAGACAATGATACTGATGAACCTGCAGTATAGTGAGTGATGCCCCAACAAAGCTGCCAATTAGGTCACATTGCACAAAACACATCCTCCTCTGTCTCAGCTCATGGTTTGTTATCATCAGCAGGAGATGGTCAATACCATCAGCAGGAGGTTTAGACATCGATCAATGTCTTTAAACAGGATGTCAAAAACACATCTCCATATCAAATCTTAGGCTTGTGTTGCACACAACGACATATACATTAATGTTCTGTCTCAATACTATATCCATCTGAATACACCTTTATAAAACATGAAGACAAAATAACAATGACAAGATATAATGACCACTGTACATCACATGCCATAAAGGAAACAAATTAATGAAAATAATACAGAGCACAAAGTGTCATTTCCTGTACACTGTACATATGAACACTCTCTTGCGTCCACAGAAAAGAAAAAAAGGAAAAAAAAAAAAAAGGGATGGGGGGGGGGGGGGAGGGAGTGTAGGGGGAGGGGGACCTAATTCACTAGAATCCTCAATTCACAATTCCACACTACAGTCCATCACACAACTTTCTGTAGCCCAGCTGTTTACCAAGTGATAAAAGGTTGCCCACCAAACAACAAGAAGCCATGAAGAAAACTGTGCAGGCAATGTGGACTATGCACACCACTTTTGTGAGTACTGGATTTGTGGCCACTCAGTTATGGTTAACAGTGACACCCAAGTCACGGACTATTCAATGGTTACTTTATCTCTTCTGCTTCCTGTTACACTGAGATATAACAAAAGAAGGACTATTCATAAGGACTATTCATCTCTTCTGTTTCCTACTGTACTGAAATATACCATAACAACATGCACATGAACATTCCTTTGTTAACAATGCGCTCAAGTCATGTTGACAGTGAGATCCCTTCTTGGCTGCTGTGGCACTTTTCGTCAGGCTACCTATCAAAAATAATATAAAACATATACGACAATCCAACAAAAAATGTGAAGAGCAACTACACACACATATGAATCATTGGCATCAAACCCTAACAGATTACAAATGAATAAAAACGATAAAATGACACTGTGGTCATATACAAATTACTCTCATTCTAGTGGAACCCAAGTTTCAGTTTTTCAAGGTGGTGTTTCCACGCTTGCTGTAGACAAAATCCATCTTCACCAACTCCACATAATGGATAAGACTCAAGATGATCATGGCATAAGCACTATACCTGTCCACAAGCCCCCAAACCCATGACAAGGTCACTGACAAGACTTATAAAAGAGCTGGGTGTTGCTTCCTGAATTCCGTAAGTTTTCCTCTACTTGTGACCAGCCTGCCAGTTGAAGCCATGACCCCTGTGTTACCAACAAGGTGTTCCAACCAACTGATAAACAATAACAGCCATGGACTCCAGATCTAGCCTCCACTTCAATGTCACCATGCAACATGAAAACTGGTCTGTCTGCTGTCTATTTTAGTGTTTCAATCATTCTGGTGGTGGCAGTGTTTGACAGGCCCCTGTCCCCCAATCCTCCCACTCCCTTTCCCATTGCCAGACCTTGTCAGAATAACGGGTTTTGTAATGGCTCATGGAATCTTCTTGGTACCTGCTGGCAGACTTAGGTGAAGCGCAAAAAGAATTTTCCAAGTATGAAGATTTCCTATTATAACCCTTTGACTCCCACATCCTATCTACCTACCAACTCCCACATCCTATCTACCTACCAACTGCATAAACCCTTTAACTCTCTCACCCTATCCACCAGCTTCCTGAAGAAAGCTGGTGGATAGGGTGAGAGTCAAACGGTTAAGTTTTTGTTTTGCTAGCATGGTTGACAATGCAGGAAGCCAGTGGACAGGGTGAGTGAGTCAAAGGGTTAAAGTCCTTCACCTGTAGAAAAGTTGCAGTCACTTTTTCACACCTGGTCAGTTCTTGCTGACCTCATCATGACCAAGATATACTTTTCACCGCTCACAGTCTAAAAGCTAATGTTTCTAACAGTGTAAACCAGGGTATGTGTACCAACAGTTGACACTTAAGCACATTTGGCGGAAGTCACTGTGAATATAATATAGTTCAGCTGGCCTTTACCACTAAACCCCACACAACTGTAATGGAAATATCGCTAAAATACAGAACCATCTGACTCCTACAGCATACATCGTAACCTCTGAAAAAAGCCCTTTAAAACAAAAGTCATGTATATTGTTCCGTCCTCAACTCTGCCCCAGTAAAATCTAAAAAAGCAGGCCGTTTCTTCTGAATCCGATCTATGGCACTAGTAACTCGCTGCCACAGTATTTTCAGCACATTCAGTTACAACTGAACATCCTCTTTTTATGGAAGAACTACTGGACAGATCATAATATTATAATAGTTGTGTATTTTCTTGAAGTTTGTAGGGTTTTACATGCAATCATATGCATTCTATCAAGGTGCTACTGCTGTGGTGATCACAAAATGGCCACGAACTGTTTGACAGAACAGAATAATTACAAGGAAACTCGCCTCATTTTCAAAAATGAAACTTGCCAGTGCACAGAAAAACGTTAGCACTTTGAAGAAAAATGTCCTCACTTTGCACTGCCTTCTCCCTTTCTATGCCTTTGAAACAGTAAAAATGACAGGTTTCTGCCTAACATCATTCATAATTCATGCTTGTGTCCCTATTAACCAACTGACGGAGCTAGTGTTGTCCAAAGACTTTTGTAACAAATTCTCTCTGGGTCTGCTATTTCTGTTTACCATGCCACAGACAGAAGTATTTTTATCTAAATGCATATTTTAAGGTGTTGGGACAATGAGCATTATGGCTCCAGTAGGTTGCCCTGCATCAAGCAGCTAATACCAAGATGAACTGAAAGTAGCCCTGCTGCTGGCTTTTTGGGCCAACCTCTAGCACCTACAAACACATATGTGCTGGAGGAAGCCCTACTGATATCATTCTTTTCAACTATCATCATTGAAAAGGCACGTGTCTCAGCAGACCACTATGCCAGCATTCTAGTTTACGAGTCTGCGACACTAAACACTGGCAGTTTGCTGCCCATTTTAATGTTTCCATCATTCTGGTGGTGTCAGCTTAGTGTTTCACGTCTTCCTCCCCTTCTCTGCTTGTCAGTTCAAAATTTTGCCAGCGCTTAAGGTTTTGGACATCTTCAGGGAGCCTGTCAGATAATTGCTGGCAGAACCGGGTGGACCGCATATGGAATTGTCCGAGTGCGATGAATCCCTCTTGAACAAACTCCAAACTCTAAACTCTAGTTCACACTCTCATCTTTCTGTGCTCAATCTTAGCAAAGTAGAGTTGCATACCTGAAGTTGTTTTCCCTCTTTGGATCATAGTTGTTTGGGGCAAAAACCATCTACACTTCACAGTGGTGAAACTAAAGCTCTCTGCTTCTGAAGGTCAGACTGACATCAACAATAGCTCTATTAACGTGCATGTCAGTCCGACTTGTCCCATAGTGTCAAACAGTGAGAGAGGGGGATTCTGTTCTGATTGGTCTAGGCCACAACTAGGATTAATTTTTAGACAAAGAATTTAGTCTCCCAATGCCTTCGTCAGGCAAGTGTACAACAGTTGGGCAGACTTCAGCTTCCCTCTCACTGACAACCACATGACTATAGCATTCTGCCAATTAGACAAGTGCCACAGGTGAACTGAAAGCAAGGCTGTGTGATCAAAATATCATTTTTAGAACAACCATTTCCCTAACAATTATTTGCCATGCCTAATCATGTTCGAAATAATAGCAAATTCTAAAGGCAACCCCTAAAGCTTTAAATGAGAAGTCCAAGCAATATATTTTTATAGACGAATCTGCTTTTCTTAGTGCTGATGTTATTAGCTCTCTCACTACAAGCGTTGGGATTTCCCAATCATGTCTCAACAACGCTTGTGTACAAGCGTCAGAGAAATCCGACTTGGGGTTTTGAAAATTTGCGGGGCTTTCAATATTTCCATTATCTGAAACTAATGGCCAGAAATAGACTCTGGTCATTCTTAGCCTCGTTGCAGGCCATTAGATCACTGTACTCTGCACTGGTGTATAGACAGTGCAAAGTTCACGACCCACTAGCTCTGCAGTGAGGCAGACGACGGAAAAGCAAATGGCCAAACAACACTCGACATCTCAGCGCTCTTCAAGATGATCTCTTCCTTCAGTCTACTTGGAGTCTGTGCAAGTTGGATTTTATGAAATTTCATTCAAAATGTGACTGTAGGAACTGATATATTGACCTGACTGTGTATTCTGTAAGACATTTTTCGCCTGAAAATTTCTCTAATTTTACTTGTACCATTACTCAACAATAATGAGGGTTAGACAGTAGAAATTGAAGCATGTTGTGCACCAATCTTTTAATACATAACCTGCCAAATTTAAAAGCTCTCTGTTTTTATTCATTTGTATGAGAAATTTTCTCATGACCTATACATATGGTGCCTATCACGGGAACGGCAAGGGGCATAATTGTACGTAATGAGTGAGTTAAGGCAAAATGTCCTTATTTTAAAAAATAATGAGTTTTATCCTTCATTTTAGCAAGATAATGTTGCCCTATTCTTCAACTGTTCGGCCATGTTCAAATTCTTGACTGAAAAGCTGTTATAATCAATGGAAATTTATAAAATGATTAAACGATTAATGACAATCACTTCATCAAAGCAAGCTGAAGTTACAACCACAACCACAATTATTTGCTATTTGTCAGAAAAACACCTGGAGTTGTCTTTGTGATCTGCACAAAGAGTATACTAGCTAGTGCGCACGTTGAGAGAGTGCATTTTTATCTGACTGTCACGGAAAGCACATTCCTCATCTAGGTTGGTCATGGACAGGTCCAAATAAAGCAAGAACACCACTAGCGCTGCCTTCCTTGAGTCTTCTCTGTCAGGTTGCCATCACCACCTACTCTTCTCTCCTGGCATATCATGCACTTTACCACCTCAACACCCTGACATATGCATACAATAAAGACAGTCAGTAAATAACACTACCCTGACAAAGGTCTGGAAACAATCAATAACTAGGTCCAAAATAATCCAACAAACAAGTAGACTGTGAAATTTATCCTTTTTATTTGTTAACATTGCATTTGCAAATACTGTCCTTGAATGGACTTTTCATGACACCAAAGTGAGAAATGTCCACTGAATTTTTCATCATAACATACTTGTTTTGACATGATCCTATGATAAAAAAAACCCCAGACAAACCTAAAGAACATAATCATATGATAAGTAAACAAACATATAGAACATGATCATATGATAAATAAACAAACAAACTGAAACAACTTTATCATTATAAGTAAACAGACAAAACCTAAAGAACATGATCATACAATAACTAAACAGACAAAGCTAAACAAGATCATATAATAAGTAAACAGACAAAACCTAAAGATGATTATGCAATAAGTAAACAATCAAGTAAACAGACAAAACCTAAAGAACATGATCATATGATAAGTAAACAGACAAAACCTAAAGAACATGATCATACAATAAGTAAACAGACAAAACCTAAAGATGACCATATGATAAGTAAACAGACAAAACCTAAAGAACATGATCATACAATAAGTAAACAGACAAAACCTTAAGAACATGATCATACAATAAGTAAACAGACAAAACCTAAAGAACATGATCATATGATAAGTAAACAGACAAAACCTAAAGAACATGATCATATAATAAGTAAACAGACAAAACCTTAAGAACATGATCATACAATAAGTAAACAGACAAAACCTAAAGAACATGATCATATGATAAGTAAACAGACAAAACCTAAAGAACATGATCATATAAGTAAACAGACAAAACCTAAAGAACATGATCATATGATAAGTAAACAGACAAAACCTAAAGAACATGATCATATATAAGTAAACAGACAAAACCTAAAGAACATGATCATATGATAAGTAAACAGACAAAACCTAAAGAACATGATCATATGATAAGTAAACAGACAAAACCTTAAGAACATGATCATATGATAAGTACATGATCATATGATAAGTAAACAGACAAAACCTAAAGAACATGATCATACAATAAGTAAACAGACAAAACCTAAAGACGACCAATGATAAGTAAACAGACAAACCTAAAGATGATCATATGATAAGTAAACAGATAAAACTTAAAGACGATCATATGATAAGTAAACAGATAAAACCTAAGACGATCATATGATAACTAAACAGACAAAACCTAAAGAACATTATCATATGATAAGTAAACAGAAAAAAACTAAAGATGATCATATGATAACAGACAAAACCTAAAGAACATGATCATACGATAAGTAAATAGACAAAACCTAAAGAACATGATCATACGATAAGTAAACAGACAAAACCTAAACATGATCATACGATAAGTAAACAGACAAAACCTAAAGAACATTATCATATGATAAGTACACAGATAAAACCTAAAGACCACATTTTCACTTTGCCACATACACACACACACACACACACACACACACACACACACACACACACACACACACACAGTGATGAACAGCTGCCTGAGCACATTACACACACAGAACAGGAAGAAAAGGAGCTGGGACGTACAGTTGGAAACGTGGGGAGGAAGGGGGGTGGTGAGGATGAATACACAGAGGAGGGAAGGGATTGAAGACAAAGGGAATATGTCGGATAAAGAAATTTATGAATCTATTACTACAAACAGTCTGTAAGATATGAAATATACTGACACAGGATTACAAAGAGACAACTGAGAAGCAGTAAGATAAACGAGAAGGGAGCTGAGTTGGGAAATGGAAGTGTAAAGGCATGCCTCCTCTGGTTTTCAGTGACGGTAGCTGCTTATTATAACACACACGCATTCACACAGAAGAGACATCACAAAATGTTTGTGCATCGTTCTCAACTCTCCCCAACCCACTCACCCCCCCAAACCCCTTCACTTGTCCATCATGTCCCCCTGTGGTCAGTGAAACCTTGGGGAGAAAAAAGGCATCAGTGGAGACCGACACAAGTCACATGTTCTGGCCGTCAGTCTGTATCCAAACAAATGGTGTATGGCAGTGTTGCTTGGGGAGACACAATGGTGTACAGCCCCAGGTTTCAGTCTGTGTCCATGGCTGAGGGGGCAGCAGCTGAGGGGCCTGGCAATGGATGAGCCTTGACGTAGGAGCGGAGCTGCTGCAGCAGTTGTGTGATGCGCAATGAGGGCCCCACTTTGGTGCCTGCCAGGCTGATCTCTTCTTCCGCGCTCAAGGACAGTAGCTCTCGACCACCAATATTCTGTGAAGAAAAATTACCAAGTAGTAACACAGTGACAAGCTGCAGGACAGGTAGGGGTGGGGGAGTGACGTTCATAAAACTTCAAAAGCTAAACATATGTCTACAAATTGTCATAGGTAGCACCACCACTAAGTCATATATGTCCATCATCACCATCAAGTCGTATGTGACCACCACCATCACCAACAATTATTTGTGGCTAACGTGTGTTCCAGAAACATTACCATGTGCAATTGCTTGCTCAAAACCTAACTCAAATCTCAGCCCAAAAGAAAACACTGTTTTGATAAAGCAGTAATTAATACGTATCACCACATGTTAACGTATGATTAACCCTCTGACTCCCGCACCCTATCCAGCAACTGCAAAAACTTAACCCTTTGACTCCCCCACCCTATTCACCAGCTTCCTGCAGGAAGCTGATGGATAGGGTGAGGGAGCCGAAGGGTTAAGTTTTTGCAGTTGGTGGACTGCGTACGGGAGTCAAAGGGTTAAGTTAGAGAAAACCAAGCAGTAATAAGTGTCACCACAACATGATTAACCCTTCGACTCCTGCACTATGTCCACCAGCATTCTGCATTGTCAACAATGCTAGCAAACAAAAACTTGACCCTTTGATTCCCTCTCCCTATCCACCAACTTCCTGCAGAAAGCTGTTGGATAGGGTGAGGGAATCAAAGGGCTAGGTTTTTGCAGTTGATGGATAGGGAGCAGAGTCAAATGATTAAAGAAAACCAAGCAGTAATACATATCAACGCAAGTTAACGTGCGATTAATCTTTGAATCCCTCATTCTAACCACCAACACCCTGCACAGTCAGACAGAACAAAAAGCAAAAACTTAATCTTTTCATTCCCTCACCCTATCCACTAGCTTCCTGCAGGAAGCTGGTGGATAAGGCGAGGGGATGAAAAGGTTAAGTTTTTGCAGCTGGCGGATAGGGTGCAGGACTGCAAGAGTTAAATTAAACCAAGCAGCAACACCTGTCAACACAAACCAAGATGATATCAAAGAAAACCAAGATGATACCAAAGAAAACCAAGCAATCAAATCAGAACATATCATATTCTCACTTCACATTCTCATACATACTCACTTGGATGTGCAAGTAAAGCATGTTTACCGACACCTGACAAATTTCCAGCTTTATATCTGGTCACCGTCAGACATGCTCACAGTGTGCTCATGAACCGAGTAACCCTATTTTGGGGGAAAAAAATTGAGAAAATTCGAAATCTAGGGGCAGTTCAGCTCTCTAGAATACAAATACAAGAGGGTTAATAGGCTGTTTATTATAGAGCCTGTAATATAACAGCCCACCACATACACAACGTTCTGCATGGTCTGGGTGTGAAGACATGACCCGTAAAGTTGTAAAGCAAGTCAAACTTACCCTTCTCAAGACTGCCTCAGAGCAGGCCCCACAGTCATTGACACTGAGAAACAAACACACATCCTGGGCACTCCACAGGTGAGGCGCTCGGTTCTGCAGGTTGGGGGTGAACGACAAAGTTATGTTTGATTGGACCCTCCTGTGGAGCGAGGGGATGGGGAAGTGTCCAGTGAAACAGCAGAGGCAGCATCTGACACAGCAGCAGCACTGTTGGAGAGCTGAGAATGGCTGTCTTTGTCTTGACTAGAGGGTCCAGAATTATTGTTCAGGGTGTCTGCAGTGCTAGGTGTGGTTATACCGGCCCATTGCCCTTGTCTGCCATGGGGCATACGGGAGGTGGTCTTCAGATCGGGCACATTGCCCCCTTTAGGGCTGAGGTGGGCAGACTGTCCAATGGCAGGGGCTCACTGGTGTGGGTAGGGGTGACAGGAGTGGAATCTCCATGGGACACTCTTTGCTCACTTCACCTTTGGCTGCACACACATTGTACAGATCTGTATACACTGTCAACAGACAGCAGAAGCATGATAGAGAATGGCCAGACACAACTGAAAAGTAAGCAGACAGTGCTTTGGTTGCACACAGATTGTACAGATCTGTATACACTGTCAACAGACAGCAGAAGCATGATAGAGAATGGCCAGACAAAATAAAACAGTAAGCAGACAGTACATAAAACACTGTCCATATTTCTAATGCAGCACAGTTAACGGGCTGCATCATTAACAGCAATGAATGGACCTGTAATACTGACTTTACCAACAAGTTCTGTACAGCAATGGATGTAGGTACGACTTTACCTGCCTCCACTCCAACTAACCCCCACCCCTCAAAAAAAAAAAAAAAGACCTTTGCCAACATGCACGATATACATGTACACCCAGAAACACACAAACACACAGCTACCTGGACACATACATACACACACAGACACACATCTACCTGGACACCTTACATGTACACCCACAGACACACAGCTACACAGCTACCTGGACACCTAACATGTACACACAAACACACAGTACTACACCTACGTAAACCTCGACACCTAACTGTACACCCACAGACACACACACAGCTACCTGGACACCTAACATGTACACCCACAGACACACAAACACACAGCTACCTGGACACCTAACCTGTACACCCACTAGACACACAAACACACAGCTACCTGGACACCTACGTAACCAAAAAACACACAGCTACCTGGACCTACTTACACCCACAGACACACAAACACACAGCTACCTGGACACCCAACATGTACACCACAGACACACAGCTACCTGGACACCAACATGTACACCCACAGACACACAGCTACCTGGACACCTAACATGTACACCCACAGCACACACACAGCTACCTGGACACCTAACATGTACACCCACAAACACAAACACACAGCTACCTGGACACCTAACATGTACACCCACAGACACATTAACACACAGCTACCTGGACACCTAACATGTACACCCACACACACACAAAACACACAGCTGCCTGGACACCTAACATGTACACCCAAAGACACACAGCCACCTGCACACCTACAGTACACCCACACCTACAGACACACAGCTACCTGGACACCTAACATGTACAGCCACAGACACCCTGCTACCTGGACACCTAACTTGTACACCACGACACACAGCTGCCTGGACACTTACAGTACACACTGCTGCCTGGACACCTACAGTACACACACACACACAGAGCTACCTGGACACCTACAGTACACACACACACAGAGCTACCCAGACATCTCACATGTACACATACACACAGACACAGCTACCTGGACACCTACAGTACACACACACACACAGCTACCTGGACACCTACAGTACACACACACACACACACACACAGCTACTTGGACACGTTACATGTACAGTCACAGACACAAACACACAGCTACCTGGACACCTACAGTACACACACACACAACACACAGCTACCTGGACACCTACAGTGCACACACAACACACACACACACACACACACACACACAGAGCTACCTGGACACCTAACATGTACACCCACAGACACACAAACACACAGCTACCTGGAAACTAACATGTACACCCACAGACACACACAGCTACCTGGACACCTAACTTGTACACCCACAGACACACAAACACCACACAGCTTCCTGGACACCTAACATGTATACCCACAGATACACAAACACACACTACCTGGACACCAAACATGTATACCCACAGACACACACAGCTACCTGGACACCTAACATGTATACCCACAGACACACAAACACACAGCTACCTGGACACCTAATATGTATACCCACAGACACACAGCCACCTGGACACCTAACGTGTACACAAACAAAGCTACCTGGATACCTACAGTACACACATAAACACACAGCTACCTGGACACCTACAGCACAAACACAGCTACCTGGACACCTAGAGTACACACACACACACACAGACCACACCTAACATCCCCCCACAGCTACCTGGATACCTACAGTACACAAACACACACACACAAGCACACAGCTACCTGGACACTTACAGTACACAAACACACACACAAGCTACCTGAATACCTACAATGCACACATAAACATACAGCTACATTGACACCTACAGTACACACACAAACACACAGCTACATTGACACCTACAGTACACACACAGAGACACAAACACACAGCTACACTGACACCAACAGTACACCCACAGACACACAGCTACCTGGTCACCTACATTTTTGGCTGGCTACAGGCAGATCAGGATCGGCTAGTGGCGGCAGATTGGCCGCCACAGCCTCTGGCGTTAGCGGTACGTGAGGTGGCCTCACTGCACCCCCCCTGAGGCCTGACAGGGACCAGTATTTGTCCCCACTGTCAGTGGCAGAGGACAGAAAGCGGTAACCTGGTGGGAAGGGATTTCCAGTCTGACCGGGTTTGGACTTCCTCTCTGCAACATCCACAATCAGTGTGCTCAAACCGAAGGTTGTGTATAGACACATCTAGCAAATTTAACTGAAAGGCCCACAAAGGAAATCTTACCACTGATCTAAGCATAATACAAAATTGTTAAAACAGAAAAAAAAAACCACCCTCACCCTTTTAAGAAAAAGCTATAAAGCAACTGATTCAATTCAATATTCCTGTATTAACTCACTCGGTACGGAGAGTTTTTCCCCTTGCGTTTCCCCAGGGACGGCCCCATTTTGAAGGGTTAGGAAAAAAATCACAAAAAATACAAAACATAAAGGAACAAAATGAAACTTTCAGATCTGAATATTTACATGCTGGGTTAGTTCATGCCAAAATATTGAAGTTCTTCCTTGAATTTTTCTTCTTCATGTGCCACGTTGAAAATATCCCAAATTTTGTGGTCAGGATCACCGTACAGTCACACACTTTGATCAGCTCCATGAACACACAGTCAAAGGTGAGAAGGTCTTTGCATGCACAAAACAACATGAATAAAGTAGACTTTGCTCAGGGTAAAAAAAAAAAGATTATTAGTGATATTATATGAATAAATGTTACAAATTGTTATACAGGGAGTTATGGGGTGTGGCACTCAAATGAGACATGCAGGCCACAAGAGCCAGAGAAGGACGCAAAGTGGGAGAAAAACTAAAATCTTCTTGCCAGTCATGCATTCATAAAGTGAATGAAACCTCCATCAGACATGCGACTCGCTGACTTGGCCTGCTGACTGCTCGCCTCTCGTGACGTGTACGCCCACCTCCCTTTCCCACTTCACTGTCGTCTGAAACTGGGTCACTGTCAGTACCTTCTTGCTGGCAGCTTCCATCACTTGATACACTTTCACCATTATCTTCAGCATACTCCTCGATGTCCAATCCTTCAGTCTGAAGCACTTCAATCACTTTAGCAGCAGTAAAACGCGGCCGTCGCGATCTACTTTGTTCGAAAACTCGTACTCGCCTGCGACGCCATTTTCGACACGAATGCAGATTAGCAAGTCATTCGGGTGCCGAAGACAATCGCTTCCCGACGAGTGTAGTGTTACGGAATCTCACGAAGTAACTTTCCACTTGACCCTTGACATGTTTGCAGTGACCACTGTGGCTATGGTAGGCATGCAGGCTCAAAAGGGGAGTGTCGAAAAAATTTTAATCATCGAAACCGCTATAGCGTTCCGTCGTACGCAACCGTGCCTTTCATCAGACCGCTATAGCGTTCCGTCGTACCGAGTGAGTTAATCCAAATTTGGAAGTTAGAATATGCATATACCAACCAGACTTGCAAAACACATACATCATTTTCATACTTTCGACCAAAAAATAAATCATTTATAGAATAGATGTGAACTTTACACTATGTATGTTACAAAGACAATATATGTTATAATCTATTACAGCTGTAAGCTTTACACTGTCTCTGTATGTTACAATCTATTACAGCTGTAAGCTTTACATAGTCTCTCTATGTTACAATCTATTGCAGTTCTAAGCTTTGCACTGTCTCTCTATGTTACAATCTATTACAGTTGTGAACTTTACACTGTCTATGTGAGTTCAACATAAATATACTAGAACAGCTGAGAGTTTTATAAACTGTCTCTGAATGTTACAACCTCACAGCTTATGCACTATTCCCATTTAAAGACCACAAATCCAAAACTCAAGGGAAAATAAACATCTGGCTGCTACAAAAACTGCTCCAGTAGAGACATGGTGACATAGGATATGATGAATTTTGTGTGTTACAGCCACATGTTACACAATGTACTTACTCTTCCTGGGTCCTTTGTAGATCTGGTTCTTTGTCTTCTTCTTCTTTTGGACCATGGTCATGGGACTGGCATTTTCTGCACACAAGCACAAACAAGTTATCAATTCACAGGATACACACTTTATCCTCCAAAATGTGTACCCTGCAAATTGGTAACTTGTATGAGTAAATATCAAGTCCTGACAAGCTACATACAATACTGAAGTAAGGTGTAAGGTAAGTACAGTGAGTAAATACAAAGTCCTGACCTTTGATGCGGGGTCCTTCCAGTGTGTACTTGTTGGACTGACACCAGCCTACAGGGTAGATGTCGGGTGACTGGCAGTCCACCCACTGATCATACTCGTTCTCCCACCCATCAAAGTGGATGCGCAACAAGCGCCCCACAATTCGGGTCACAGTGGCCACACAGATCAGACGAGGTTCCATCAGGTCCACAGCCTCAATCTTCATGCCAGGACGGAAACCATGCTTTGGGATGTCCTGAAAGATACATAAAATTACATGTCCAGATAAGACACAGATAAAAAGAACTACACTTCTTGAAAGATGCATACAATTATTATGTCCAGATAAGACACGTAAAAAGAACTACATGTCCTGAAAGATACATAAAATTATATGTCCAGATAAGACACATGTAAAAAGAACATGTCGTGAAAGATACATAAAATCATACATCCAGATAAGACACGTAAAAAGAACTACATGTCCTGAAAGATACATAAAATCATATGTCCAGATAAGACACATGTAAAAAGAACTACATGTCGTGAAAGATACATAAAATCATACATCCAGATAAGACACATGTAAAAAGAACTACATGTCGTGAAAATACATAAAAAATTATATGTCCAGATAAGACACATGTAAAAAGAACATGTCCTGAAAGATACATAAAAAATTATATGTCCAGATAACACACATGTAAAAAGAACTACGTGTCCTGAAAGATACTTAAAATCATATGTCCAGATAAAACACATGTAACATGTGAAAGATACATAAAATCATACATCCAGATAAGACACATGGAACATAAATTTACATCACCTGAAGGCACATGCTAAGCTACATGTTCTGAAAACTGTAAAATAAATTTATGAGCAATTAAATACCTCGTATGCTTCTTAAATTACATACCAACAATGTGACAAAGAGGTTTAGATCCAGGTTGTTTTGTAAACAAATTACTTCAGGAATAATTTCTTCCAATACAGATCCAAAAGAACAAATGCAGTGTTCTTCCTCTTCAGCTATATATCCATTGTCATTTTCATAAGCATACATGCATAAAATATCCTTTCTTATCAATAATTGCAAAAAATGCATAAAGACACAAGAAACTGTTTCAAAAACTAACCATAAAAATCAGCCTTTACACATGCTCTAAGTGAAAGCCATCACAGGCCATTCCATGAACAGCTCTTTCACTATCAGTACCAGCAGCTGCAGACACATATGAACATGTTCCTTTTCACACAAACTCTTCTACTTAAGGTCACTGCACGAACATGGCCATAAAAAAAGCCACAGTTTACTTATATGTACAAACTGGGGAACACAAAACCACTGACCTTGTCAAACAACTTCACTGGAGCAGCCTGAGACCTAGTCTGCTTCAAGTAGTCAAACCACTTAAAAGTTCCTTTGTAACCTGAAACAACACCGGACATCAGTGACACTTCTGCAAACATGTGATCAAACCTTTACTGGTGGTTTGTTCAGTGATCTCACAGCATCAACTGTGGGCAGTACTTTGGGGATCAAACAACACAATACCAAATGACAGCTAACTATAGACATATGCAACCACATAAGAAGAAGAATCATCATCATGTGCCCTGCCGCATGGCACTGGCAATCAAAGCCCTCCATATGCATCTATCCCTTGTTGTCGCAAGCACATCCTCCACCCTCTCTGTCCTCAACCACCCTGTACGTCCATCTAATATTTTCTCCCTGGGTCTACCTGGTGTTCTCTTTCCCTCCAGCTTTCTTTTGTCACCAAGTGCTCTAATTTCTCTTTCCTCATAAACCGGTCAACCAAAGCAAGAAAAATGAAAGAAGAAGAATGATATACATCAAATCAAAGGACACACTCTCATCATTCATGCTAACATTCACTCACAGCAACAATTACCAAAAAATAACTTAATGAACAGCAACAGACTGTGGCAGACTACCTCTGTATCAAGGAATTTGTAGACAAACAGCATGTGCAGCAGAAGGGAGAGGTCAGGGAGGGATGCACAGCCGGACATGGTTGCAGAGATAAGCAAATCCAAAACTGCAAATATCCTTGTGGCAGAATGTATTCATTCTGTATGACATTCTTACAGTAACAGGCAACCAGTGGAGGGATGGAAGCAAGCAACATGGTCATGGTTCTTCTTACAAGGACAAGACAGGCCAATGAATTCTGAATACACTAGAGTCAAGTGATAGATGTTGAAGGCAAGCCACAAAGTTATACTAACCACTATGGGATCAAAAAAGTTGGGGGACTTAATTCAAATCTCCTTTTAATAAACATGCTTAATAATTGTTTTAATAAACATGCTTACTATATCGTACAAGTGCTTAAGTTTAGCGATTGCCAGTACCATACAAACTGAAAATACTCAACCAGATGGTTGAGAAATCTGTGAAAAGTCGCCCATCGCCATATGTCACAGCCATGCCCAACCCTACCCCTTCTGTGGGTTTAGATGCTGCTTCAATTCAAATATACTGGCATATGGAGCTTATGTGTCGCAGTTGACGGTAAAAGGACAGATAGCCTTGGTATATGAACTACTCCATAGACAGATGAAGATGAAAACACCCAGGTTTTTGACAGAATATACAAGAGTGCTGTCTAATGAGAACTGACTGCTTCAGATCCATGCATACGACAGGATTTGTCATTACATAAACAAACGTGGAATATAAATAAAATTCTCATCTTAAGAAAGGTACAGTAACTGAAAATAACACCCAAATGCCTGCAATGTGATTTAACACATACACCGTATAATGTAACATCCAACATACTTTAAGCCCTTTGATTCCTTCGCCCTATCCATCAGCATCCTGCATTGTCAGAAATGAGTTATTGTTGCTTAAAGCCCAGCTGACTGTGTACAGCCATATCAGGGCTATAACCACTTCAATACATATACAGTACTTCATCAAGACAAAAAAAAAAAAGGAAAAGAAAATTAAGTACACATATTAATGCATTTGAGCACATAAACGAAGGAGATGCCCCTGGCACTGACCATTCTGTCCAATTTATTGCACAAGGGATTTAAAAAACATACCTAAAGAAAAATTTAAACATAACTAATGCTAAGGAGATGCCCCTGGCGCTGACCACTCCATCCAATTTATCGCACAGGGGATTTAAAAAACACACCTAACTAAAAATTTAAATGTAACTAACGACACTAAAACATATGCAGAACGGTAATAAATTACCTAAAATTACTTCTACATACCTCAGTTCCCTAGAGCCAAAAATGCACTTAATGCATGTACCCAATTATCGATCCTAAGAGAAAAGTACATAAGACTTTACTGAACACATACAGGTGAACGGACCAGCAAGGCAGAAAACGATAGGAAGAAATGACAAAAAGCAAACAAGGCAGAAACAAAGGCAGAAACAAAGAGAGTGACAGAAAAGAGGAAATTCCAAGCACAAAATTTCCAGCAGAGTGGGGATACTATTTATACTGAAAGAGCCCCCGGCATCCCCACAGGGGAAAGAAATGACAGTAAAGCAAAAACTAAACTCTTGAACTCCCCCAGGAAACTGGTGGATAGAGCGAGGAAATGACAGAGTTGAATTCCTGCAGTTTATGGGCAGGCTGCGGGAGTGACAGGGTTAGACAGGGTGGAATGTTGCTGATATATCAAATTCACAATTACATAAAGACACAAATGAATAAAACTCCCAAGTACATCATATGCACAAAACACCCAGCCAACAGAACAAGCGTACCGACCTTTAGGTGGTGTGAGCTCTATGTTGTTGACCTCACAGAACCCCACAGGGAAGATGCACGGAGACGTGGAGTGATAGCAAAACCAGTCTGACCCTGTCTCTACCATGGGTGATCCGTCAATGCCAATCATCAAATAATTGTTGCGTAATACCTGCCATCACAAAACACATCATTTACAGTTTTAATCATTTCTATCCTTGTCACACCCAACATATCCTTGAACTGTTATTATATGAGTAGTTACAAGAACATGAGAGTAACAGTGTAGCACCAGCAGACTGCAGTGGCCATAAAATGCAAAGGTGAAAGTATGCACTAGGCAGATCTGGATAAAGTGACCAAATAAACAAACAAACAACAAAAAACCAATATAGTCACAAAACAAGCAAACCATTGAAAGTGTCAGGGAGTGAAAAGGATACAGTGACCAAAAACAACAGTAACAAAAACAATCAAAACAACAACAAAAAAATCACAACATAGTGATGAAACAAGCATACCACTCAAAGTGTTAGGGAATTAAAAAAAAAAGGCAACCATAGAAAGTGTTGTGGAGTTAAAGGCACAGACTGACAACAACAACAAAAAACCTACAGAAAGGGCCAGGGAGTAAAAGGGATAGAGTGACACCCCCCCCCCCCCCCCAAAAAAAAAATTCCTTATATAGTTACAAGACAAGCAAATCACAGAAAGGATTAGGCAGTAAAAAGGATAAAGTAACCAAAAAACAAAAACAAAACAAAACAAAACAAATCCCTATATAGTAACAAGACAAGCAAACCATAGAAAGGGTCAGGGAGTAAAAAGGGACAGAGTAACCAAAAAAACAAAACAAAACAAATCCCTATATAGTAACAAGACAAGCAAACCATAGAAAGGGTCAGAGAATAGAAAGGGTCAGGGAATAAAAAGGATTAAGTGACCCCCCCCCCCCCCAAAAAAAAAAATCCTATTATAGTGAAAAGACAAGCAAACCACAGAAAGGGTAAAGGGAGTGAAAAGATAGAGTAAAAATAAAAACAACAACAAAAAACAAAACAAAAACAAAAAACAAAATTTACAAAAAAGAGGGGGTGGAGGTGGAAAAACCCCCTAACCTTCATGACAGTAGCGACACAAATGGCAGACAGGTTAAGGGGATCAATGGCTTCCAGCTTCATGCCCACAGCAAAGGTCAGGTTATGTGGGGGGTCCTTGAACTGCAACAATCACCACACACTTTGTATGCAGGCCCTCTACTTCGACACACACTTTCTACATCACAGTTTTCATATCTTGCGTACTATGCTACATCACAGTTTTCATACCTTGCATACTATGCTACATCACAGTTTTCATACCTCGCATACTATGCTACATCACAGTTTTCATACCTTGCATACTATGCCACATCAACCTCGCATACTATGCTATATCACAGTTTTCATACCTCGCATACTATGCTACATCACAGTTTTCATTCCTCGCATATTATGCTACATCACAGTTTTCATACCTCGCATACTATGCTACATCACAGTTTTCATTCCTCGCATACTATGCTACATCACAGTTTTCATATCTTGCATACTATGCTACATCAGTTTTCATACCTTGCATACTATGCTACATCACAGTTTTCATACCTTGCATACTATGCTACATCACAGTTTTCATACCTTGCATACTATGCCACATCAACCTCGCATACTATGCTATATCACAGTTTTCATACCTCGCATACTATGCTACATCACAGTTTTCATACCTTGCATACTATGCTACATTAGTTTTCATACCTCGCATACTATGCTACATCACAGTTTTCATTCCTCGCATATTATGCTACATCACAGTTTTCATACCTCGCATACTATGCTACATCACAGTTTTCATTCCTCGTATACTATGCTATATCACAGTTTTCATATCTTGCATACTATGCTACATCAGTTTTCATACCTTGCATACTATGCTACATCACAGTTTTCATACCTTGCATACTGTGCCACATCAACCTCGCATACTATGCTATATCACAGTTTTCATACCTTGCATACTATGCTACATCACAGTTTTCATACCTTGCATACTATGCTACATTACAGTTTTCATATCTCGCATACTATGCTACATCAGTTTTCATACCTTGCATGCTATCCTACATCACAGTTTTCATACCTTGCATACTATGCTACATCACACTTTTCATACCTCGCATACTATGCTACACCAGTTTTCATATCTAGCATACTATGCTACATCACAGTTTTCATACCTCGCATACAATCCTACATCACAGTTTTCATACCTTGCGTACTATGCTGCATCAGTTTTCATACCTCGCATACTATGCTACATCACAGTTTTCATATGCTGCGCACTATGCCATTGTTTACATCAAACACTCTGTACAGTGTGTAACAAACACTCTGTATTCTGAATTAAGTTAGGAATGACACCTACATATGATAAATATGTTCACCGTACATTTTATAAACTAGACAATTTTACATTATTTTGCAAAATAATTGCAGGCCCTAGTAGCTCAGTTGCTTGAGCGTCAGATTGACATACTAATGGTTATGGGTTCGAATCCTGGGGTGCCCTATATTAAAACTGGCCTTCTCACTGTCCCATCTTAACATCATTGTTGTTCTGGTGGTGTCAGTATAGGATTTGATAAGCCCCCCCCCCCCCCACTTCCCTGGGATGGTTATCCCTGTCGGCCATATCACCTAAGATGGGTGTCACCACAAAAACTGACCCAAATCAATCATTTACAAAGTGGACAGGTTGCACACCATACCCACTCGTTATATCTTTTGTCATAAACTCTTCATACTGGATTTGCATGGACTTTGTACACTGGATGTGTTCTCCATTATACAAGCTGCACAGTATCATAATTTATAATACAATCTGTACATTGTGGTCAGTCCTACATCACAAACTTAGTAACACATTTGCTACATACCAACAACTATATTACATGATATCAGTTACATACCATCAACTTTATTACATATCTGCTACATATCACCAACTTCATTACATGGCATCTACATATCATCAACTATTACATGATATCTACTAATATCATCAACTTTATTACATGATATCTGCTACGTATCATCAACTTTATTACATGATATCTGCTATGTATCATCAACTAAATTACATATCTGCTAAACATCAACTTTATTACACGACATCTGCTACATATCACCAACTCTGATGAACAAAGTGTACGATTCCACTGACATCGGACCTCCATCATCACCTATATTACATCACATACACTCGATGCAGGACATGTCTTTTGTACTATCAATAGTTTCATACAATATTGACAACATGGTTTATACTAGTTACTAACACTAATACATATATACATCCCAAATAATCCTTCTAACACTAAGAAAAAGAAAGTCACATAACACTGTTACTGTTGTTCACTTCATTGACACAAGAGACAGGTCTCACCTTGGGCATCATGTCAGGCCTGACATCCTGATCTGAGAACTTCAGTGTCGTCACTTTGCTCAGACAGCTGCTACGGTACTCTGCACAACACAAACACATACACTAACCTATTCTGCTGTCTTTCCTTACAGTCACAGATTTTTTTCCTTCCCAAAATCCAAGTCATCATATCATGCACATGGCATTACAGTACAAACTACAGCTTGAACACTTATCAGGCAAACTATGCCACACACATTTCCTGATAAATTCTATGAAAATATAACACAAAACCTTCAAAATTTTCCAAACTTTCTCAACCAAGGAAACGACCCTTCAGTTTTCCAAAATGATGGGAATGTTGATTATGCCTTTTCAAATTTGTATCTTGTGACTACCGTCAGAAATGAAATTTAAATTTCACTGAAAAGCTCAAGAAAGCACACATCACTGACCTTTAGAAGCCTCCAGATTATGTCCCACCGACAGTGACCAACCCACAAAGTGTATGAGGGGGGACCTCATATGACACCAGAACTCGTCTCCTTCATCCTGAAAATAATGACATTGCTCTCACTATACCTGGAGTTATGTGATTACCATGACAAATTGTAAGCTTTATCCTAATCATAACACACACAGACATTTTAGCTTTATCCTAATTATAACACACACACACATTTTAGCTCTGTCCTAATTATAACACACACAGACATTTCTTTCACTCTCAACATGACCTTCTTCTCTTTAACACCAAGAACAGTCACTGGGGTGCTGCATTACAGGGAGAAGAATGGCAGAATGGTTCAGATGTTTGCCTGCCAATAACTAAACTCAAGGTTCCAGGGTTTGCTCCCCGTAGAGGTCACGACTTTTCTCCTCAGTTTGACCAGAAAATTGAACTGAACGTCTAGTCTTTCGGAAGTGGACGAAAAACGAGTCGGACCTGTGTGCCTTCTGGCTGTGCACGCTAAAAGATCCCATGGCAGTTGAAAATCATGAAGAGCAGGGCATTGCATGGCTGCCTTGGTAAAAAATCAACAACAACAAAAAACAACAAAACAACAACAACAAAACAACAACAAAAAAAACACTGGAGAGATAGGTTGATTTCCTAGGTCCCACCCCATGAAGACCAGTAAGCCTTTTTTACCTTCTTGCCTGTCTGAAGTCTTGGTAAAAAAAAAAAGTGAATATGAATATGAATTTGAAGCAAGGGAGATGGGATGAGCGCTGCCCTCGTGGTGCTGGCCCCGAGAAAGTTGAGGTCTATGCCACCTCACTCCCCTATGACCCCGGGGGTTATGGAACTATCTTAATAGACCTCAGAAGGCTTGTGCCATGATCATTCTGGATCTTCTCCATCACATGGCACCTGTGATGTTAGTGCATATGGAATTCATTCTGAGCGCAGAGAGATGTCATCTTAAGAAACTGAAATTAAAGAACTGTTCACCTCGTTCCTTTAACCTAGACCTAAACACACAGTTTCACTGTCTTCATTCTCAACATAACCCTCTTCTATCACCATCAAGAATCATTGGGGCGTTGCACTAAAGAACAGTTCACCAGATTCCTGCAACTCTCTGTACGCCAAAGCCTGGGCCTCTGCAAATGGTTTCTCTGTCCATGCTGTAATGTTGTCAGTCCATCACATTTTTTTTTTCTTTCTGCATTCCTGTCCATCTCCCTCTCTAGCCAGTTCCTTAACCCTTAGCTGTTCACAAGCCCGCAACCGCCCTCCGTTCATAGCGGTTGAGACCGCCATACCTTTTCCGGCACATGTGTGGGGAATTTCCATCACTACTGGCCTTGCTGTCTTATCGCGCATGTTGTTAGAATCTTGGTCAGTCTCGCGTTGAATGTTCTAGAAATAGTACAAGCATTTTGGGATGGAAGGAACTTTCCATTCACTACTGAAAGACTTAGTTACTAATGCTGTGCTACGTGCTTTCATTCACAACTGTGAGCGTGGGAAAGATGGCGAGTTTCAGCGAACAAGACAAATTTGTGGATTACACTGAAGCAGAGTTGCAGAAAACTTTTAGAGAAATTGATCGTTTAGAAATTGAAGAAGAAGATGAAGAAGAAAAGGAAGATGTAGAGTCGGATGTTGAAGTAGGTGGTGATGGTGAAGATGGAAATGACAGTGACATAGACGACGATGTACCGCTGGCTGCACTGGTGCAGGCATGGCGACCCGTGACACGTGGCAGTGAAGTCAGGGAATTTTCACAAGTTGTTGGGCCTAAACATTCGCTGCCCGCTGATGCGAAACCAATAGACTATTTTTGTTTGTTTCTGCCACTAGAATTTTTTGTCAGTGCTGCTGAAGAGACCAACAACTACGCTGGTCAGAAGATTGCGGCAAAGGGGCAACCTGACCCACTTTGGAAAGAGACGACAGCTGATGAAATCAGGGCATACCTGGCTATTCTCATCATGATGGGGCTAAAACATCAGTCCCGTCTATGGTGCTACTGGTCAACTTTCTGTCAGGTGCCCCTTTGTCATGCCCGGGACTGTTTCTGGGACTATCATGCGCTAAACACCACGACACAGGCTACAACCAGTGCTTGTGACACCACTGGTGACACTGCCACTGACAGTGACGATGACAACAACATCTCACCATCATCACAGTAGCTGCAAAGTTGCTGTATAGGCACATATGTGTAAATAGTGTATAGGGAATGAAATCTGTAGACGACCATGTACAAAATATCTTTGTAAAACACTTGGTGACATCGTGACAATTCTTTTCTGTGACATTTGTGTTGTGCCTGTGTATTGGATACTATACTGGAGGAGCAGAGACAGCGTCAGGTAGGACAGGTGTTGTGTTTACAACTAACAAATGTTGTTTTTAGACAATAGAGCTTGTTTGTATGCTAACCATTGTATTGTCACCATAAAAATACCTGTCTGTGACATCTTTGGTGACAGGGACACACACACTAGACCCAGGACACACAAAACCACATGCAAATCAAACTATGGACACTTGTGTATATGTGTGCAAAAAATCTTTCTTCTGTACTTTCAAACAAGTGAATGGCAGCATGTTTGTCAGCATGACTGTACTCGGATGAAAAAATGTCAGAAAAATGCGAATACTAGGAGCTAGCTTTACATCTAGCAGTGCGAATGCGAAAGGGTTAAGGAAAGATTTAGGATGGCCACTGGCCCTTCTTATATGGCCATATCAACACAGCTTTCTTTTCTATACTAAAATCAGCAGATCTTCTATCATCCAACGTGCTGCCTGATGGTTTGGCACACTTGTTCAATGGTGATATGATCAAGGTATGTGATGTTTAGTATCCTGCGATAACACCTTATGTCCATGACTTAAAGTTGTCTTTCCAAATCCACTGTGAGGATCTATGTCTCACATACATACAAGATGGAATACATTAGCGCAGGTTAAGAGCCTGATCATGAGTTTCATGGAATTGTTTTTGTCCTTCCATACAAAAAGGACTGGACAAAGCAGCAGGAAAGTTTTAATCTTTTTCTCTTCATTTTTGTGTTTGTTGTTTGTTCGTTTGTGATCTTAAGTTTATGCTTGACAAAGGCCATTTGGCTGAAAACCTGTGTCTGTCTTGTCTGGTTGTATTAAATATGCGTTCTGATTCTATTTTCATGTTGTTGTTTTTTTTTCTGGTTTCAGACAGCACACATAAATTAAACATAGCTCAATACCCAACAGATAGCACATAGGAATTAAAGAAAACATAATCAATGCCCAACAGATAGCACACTGTAATTAAACAAATAACTCAATGCCTCATAGATAGCACACAGGAATAAAAGAAAATATAAATCAATGCACAATATGTAGCACATATGAATTCAGCAAAAGAAAACATAAATCAGTGTCCAACAGACAGCACATAGGAATTAAAGAAAAGTAAAACATAAATCATTGTCCAACAGACAACACAGCCTAAAGTCTGACAGACAGCAGATAGTATATAACGAAAGAGTAACACTAACCTTGCTGTCTACATAGTTAAGCCGGAGTCGTCCCCCAACCACATCACAGATAACCGCCACTTTCATGGAGGACACACCGATCTTGTTCACCACCTCTACCTTCATTCCAGGGCGGAACTTGTGATCACTCATACATTCCTGGAACTGACGCAGCACAAAAGGTTCACATCATGATTACAATTCAGCTCCTGTTGTTTTCTGGCCAGCCGATGTGGAGCTGGAAATCGAACCGACTGCCAGTTTTGAAGCAAACATAAACCAGAAGCAAACAAAAAGGAATCTTTTTTTTCCCCCTGCTCGCCAAAACATCAGGGAAGTGGTGCTGCTTTTTTTCTGTCTAAATGTTGTGTTTTGTTATTTGTTCTTTGTTGTCTTATGAGTACCAAAGCCAATTGGTGGAAAATTTACACCTGTCGTGTTTGGTGAAATGAAGTACATGTTCTCATCCTATTTTCCTGTGATTCTGGTTTCTAAATGCGCAGCTGTCATACAGAATGAAAAGAACCATCAAGTCTCATCAATATAATCTGATTGGTTCTTATCAATACAAAACTTTGAGCAGTTCTGCACAGCAGCAGTCAATGGACTGTAGCTGTCTGTGACTGAAGCAACAATCATCTCATTGATATTAACACTCATTCAGTTAAAGCTTCTTCACAATTTGTCACAAACTTTGCCTTGTTATTTCAGCACACCAATGGACATAATCCAGGAAATATTTTTGTCCTAACCCAATAAAAAGTTTATCCTCCGACTGTGAAACATGTGCTAATTCAGCAATTTACTCCATTTCTATCATAATTAACAGATGATCAATCTAACAGATGATCAATCTTGGACAATACTGAAATACAAACCTACATAATGTATCCACATATGCTCAATGCAAACTGAGAAATCTAGAGATCTAAGAAGCAAGAACTCACCATCTGATAAAAATCAGTGGGCAGAGTCTTGGAACCAGTCAGTCTCTTCACCAAGTATTCTTTCCAGTCACTGTACTTGCTGTTGATGGCTGCCAATACAAAAACAAAACCAATCTTATCCATCACTTTCAACAAGTCCGAAGCAAACTAAACAGCTGAATATTTCTATTTGATTAAAGCCTTTTCCCTTTCTTTTCATGCCACTTTGGATTTCTATCGTCAAAAGTTTCCTTTTCTTTTTCAACGCTTTGGATTTTCTCTTGTGTCCAATTTAATTTTTCTAATAATACAAATTAATTCAATTCAATTGAATTCAATAGTTCTTTATTAATCTGGAAATTCAAATGTGTATGCACTAGATTTGCATATCATTCACTATGTACTTAATTCACAATCACTTATCTAACTTAAAACACATAAAACTGTTGTACTTAAATCACAATCATCTATCCAGCATAAAACACATAAAACTATTGTACTTAAATCACAATCACCTAAAAAATAAAACTGTGGTACTTAAATCATAATCACCTATCATAAAACACATTAAACTGTTGAACTTAAATCACAATCACCTATCTATCATCAAACACATATCTATCATAAAACACATAAAATTCTTGTACTTAAATCACAAGATCCAAAACTGTTGTACTTAAATCACAAGCACCTATCTATCATCAAACACGTATCTATCATAAAACACATAAGTTAACTCTTGTACTTAAATCACATATCTATCATAAAACACAAAAATAAAACTTTTTTTATGCATGTCTTCTGTAGTCATTGTGTACAGGATGGGTTTGATCAGCCAAGACAGTTTTCAGTCTGTCTTCAAACTGTCCTGTTTTTTTCCCACCATACAACCCAGGGGTGGTGAGGTTGCATATCTACATAAATATTGAAGAATTGACACTCCATCAAAGACAGCTGGATGAATCAAGACAATAGAAAAATAGCAACTACGGATATCTGAATACTTTCTTGTCAAATCACAAGCATATAATTAATTCTGTTCTGCAACAAGCATATTTTATTTCAGTGCACTGTAATCTTTTAAAAACATCCAGTAAAATCCAGGTCATTACATGTATCAGAGGAGAACAAAAAATTACTACAATGTGCTCAATGCATACAAAGGAAACCAGATCCTTTTTAAAACAAGTGTCCTTCTTTCCTTGTGGAAAAAAAAAAGGACATACTGACCAACAGGCACTGCTCTTTACACCTAAAAAGATACAATTCCGACACAAGTTCATGTTATATTGGAGTCAAAAACTTAAACTGTGTGCTTGATTTTCTCATGTCAGAGAGGGTTTAGTTAACAAGAGACACAAACTATTAGCAGACAAGAACACTTACACTGTGGAGGCACAAGGGGTTTGCCAATGGTAGCACACCAACCAACAGGGTGCACGTCTGGAGACACCAGGCTCACCCAAAAGTCTCTGGATGAGTCGTTGCCAAACCCTTCGTAACGCGCCAGAGCTAAAAACCCTTGAAACAGTGACACAAAGGAAAAATCATGTTAATGTGAACACATTACACATTTACAAACAAGAAAGTGAGGCAGGGTTAGAGAGAAATGGAAAGGTCGACTTCATTTTTGTTAGGAACATCCACAGAAGTATGTTCATCTTTTTTGAATCAAGGCTTTTTATATCATCCAATATCATTTTTAGAATTCACAATATGGAATATCTTTGCCATTGTGGTGTTCGAAATACTCTTCATTTTATCTTGAAAAATATATATACAAAAATTATGCACCACACACAAATAGAACAAAACCACTCACTTTGAAACGCACAACGTTTCGACCACACCGGCACTTGTTGTAGTGCCGGTGTGGCCGAAACGTGCGTTTTAAAGTGAGTGGTTTTGTTCTATTTGTGTGTGGTGCATAATTTTTGTATATATATTTTCCAAGAAAAAATGAAGAATATCATTTTTGTCACACCAAATGTCTGCCACAATTCACATGTGAATAAGTCTTTGTGCCAAAGTTCTCAGCTGTCAGCAGCACATCACAAAAATGTATATACTCTCAAACAGTATTCACACATTAGCTCTTTTCCAAGCCCGTAACTTCAGTAACTTTTGGACTTGCAACATCCAGAACACACTGAATCCATCCAGCAAAGGAACACAGACACAGAGGATACTTTAGGGACCATGTTCCCATGAAACCATGCTCAAGCAGATATCTTACCAGCCACTTTCACCACAGAAGCTATCCAGTAGACAGGGTAGGACAAATCGCAGTCTGTGTTGGCAACCTCCAGTTTCATTCCCACTCCTACCTGGTCCCAACTATCACTCATTGCAACCTGCACATAGAAAGCAAAGTATCTGTTAACGATTACATGTACTCCTTTTATGTTCCGTTGGTGTCAATTACAGTCTGCTTCTAGAACCTAAAAATGTAATATTCATCTCTAAACAGCAACTGCCCCAGTCCAATGACAAAAAAAAAAAAAAGAAAGAACCGACCATGATCTGCTTCCCTTGTGTATGCCATGGTCTTTTAAGACAATATTTACTTTAAAAAAAATAAAACAAAAAAACAAGAACCTCAAAACATCTTTCAGAAATATCTTCAAAACTGCAGAGATGAATGCTTATAACCTCTGTCATGTTGCAACTAATCTGTGTGCGTAAGTGCACATGCATGTAAGCACACGTTTGTGTGCATTTCTGTTTCAAGATTTGTGTGTATGTATGAAAGACTAGTGCTCATAAAATATTTACACATTTTTCTTTCTTACATCTATTACCAAGTAATGTGCACTTCGCATGTTTACATACGGACTGTTTGCATTATACAAATGGAATTATCACATTACTGTGCATAAATACTTACATGTGCACATGTTGACCGCTACGTATGATTCAAACTATATATATGCATAAATATACAAGCAAAATCATATGTCTACATACATACATGAATATTCATGCATTTGTCTTACGTGAGGGAAGCAGGACACTGGAGCAGCTGGGGCCAGGTTGGTGAGATAGGTTCCCCAGTCAAACTCCTTCACATCTTGTTTGATGTTGGATTTCTGTTGATTCTGAATCTGTGACTTGGACTTGCGCCCACCTGATGACAGCTTGCCCTGAAATGCATAATACACTCAGATAAACAAACATGTGAAATGCACAATACACACAGATAAACAAACCTACGAAATGCATAATACACTCAGATAAACAAACCTATGAAATGCATAATACACCAAGATAAACAAACCTGTGAAATGCACAATAAACACAGATAAACAAACCAATGAAGTGCGTAATACACTCAGATAAACCAACCTGTGAAATGCATAATACACCAAGATAAAACAAACCTGTGAAATGCACAATACACAGAGATAACCTATGAAATGCATAATACACTCACATAAACAAACCTATGATATGCATACTACACTCAGATAAACAAACCTATGAAATGCACAGTACACTCAGACAAACAAACCTATGAAATGCACAATACACTCGAACAAACAAACCTATGAAATGCACAATACACTCAAACAAACCTATGAAATGCACAATATACTCAAACAAACCTATGAAATGCACAATACACTCAGATAAACAAACCTGTAGACATTCACTTCAATCTTATCAGCAAGGATTGAGATTTCTTAATAACAAACAAAAATTTTACATAATCTCCCCACCTTAGAAAAACAAAATAAAACAAAACAAAAAAAAGCATACAATAGCACAAATAAGCAAGATATTTTCAAGCTTGTTCCATATCTTTATAACAAATATAAGTCTGTTAACTGGTTCAAACAATGTCATTCCATATTTTTACAACTAGTACAAGTCTCTTAACTAGTTAAACAATGTCATTCCATATCGTTATAACTAGTACAAGTCTGTTAACTGGTTAAAACAGTGTCATTCTATATTGTTATAACTAGTACAAGTCTGTTAACTGGTTAAAACAATGTCATTCCATATCGTTATAACTAGTACAAGTCTCTTAACGGGGGTTAAAATAATGTCATTCCAAATCTTTATAACTTGTACAAGTCTCTTAGCTAGTTAAAACAATATCATTTCATATCTTTATCACTAGTACAAGTCTGTTAACGGGTTAAAATAATGTCATTTCATATCTTCATAACTAGTATAAGTCTGTTAACTGGTTAAAACAATGTCATTTCATATCTTTATAACTAGTACAAGTCTGTTGACTGGTTAAAACAATGTCATTACATACAACTATTACAAGTCTGTTAACTGGTTAAAACAATGTCATTCTATATAACTAGTACAAGTCTGTTAACTGATTAAAAAATGTTCCATATAACTACACAACTGTAACTGGTTAAACATGTCTTATATAAGTACAAGTCTGTAACTGATAAAAAAGTCTATAACTAGCACAAGCTGTAATGGTAAAACAATGTCATTCCATATAACTAATACAAGTCTGTTAACTGATTTAAAAAATGCCATTCCATATAACTAGTACAAGTCTGTTAACTGATTAAAAATGTCATTCCACATCTTTATAACTAATACCAGTCTGTTAACTGGTTAAAACAATGTCACTTCATATCTCTAGAACCAGTACAAGTTTGTTAACTGGTTAAAACAATGTTCTGCTGCCTGGCACAGTAGATTCCTGTCAAAACTGACATGATAACCGACTCAACAAGCTAGTATGTAAAATCAGATGACTAAACCAACACAACAATATACAGCACGGCTGTGCAAAACTGGCCAAATTGTTCTCTTTAGTTTATCTGCTGACGGCAGCTGTAGGCCTTCAAAGCCTGGCATTCCAGAGTGGGGGAAGGGGTGGGATGCGGGATCGAGACCGGGTCACGGCAGTAGCTGCGGATGAACCCCTTTTTTGTCTGTATTAAAACTTGATCATTTCACCCGATCTTCTCCTGTCTGTAGACACGGAACCTAAGATTTCTGGATGTTGATTTTTTTGTGATTTACAAGTTTGTTCTAAGTGCCTGCATTACAACTAAGAATTAGAATTTGTACCATAGACAGGAAGTTTGTAATCTACAAACTTTTGCAGTCACTGTGTGTTCAGCTGCTGTGCTTTTTTTTGTTAAAACGTGTATTTTTCAAGTGTTGAAACTTCTAGTTCCGCTGATACTGAATTTTTGTCTCCCCCCCCCCCCCCCCCTTTTTTTTTTTTCGTTTTCTCATCCTTTTGTTCTCGTTTTATTGTATTTATTTTTTTTTTTTTTGCATTGACTTGGAGACTGGTTTCCAAATATATATGTGATGCTGAAGTGTTGAGGTGTATGAAGTTAAGTGAAAGTTTAAGGATAAGTTACTCACTATAATCTACTTTGAACATCACATCATTCAGTCTTGTACTCAGAGCACTGTTGTGAGAGAACTGAACAGTTTAGTTCTTTCCTTACTTATTAGTGTTAAGTGTTGTGCGTAGAATTGAACAATGGCTGTTGTTTATGAACACACTGCGTTTTTGCACAATGAGAGACTTCAGTCTTTGTGTCGAGTATGTGGTGGGCGTTCCAGCAAAAAAACAAAGCCCAGGGCTCCCATTCTCTGTCAGTATGTGACATCAGAGCTTCGTGAGTTCTTTGAAATAGATATTTCGTACGACAGTCCAGATATTCACTCTAGCACTCTGTGCTCAAAGTGCTATGCACAGTTGAGAAAACTGAAGATGTCGTCTGTTCCATCGAAAATGATATTGAAAACCAGTCTGTCTGATGTGGAGAAGGCGGCACCGATGTGGGTTAACTTTGATGCAGCCTTGTCTGTTCACCAGTGTTCCGTTTGCTCTGTGTTTGTCAGTCAATCAAAGGGAGGAAGGCCAGCCAAAAGAAAGAGAACAACAGCCACAACAGAGCAGTTCCATTGATGGCCATGATATGGACAGGGAATCCGACGACAACAACTCAACCTTTCTCCCCACTGACACTTCCACTCCCAGGAAGAGCTCCTGCCATGGTCCAGTCGGTGCGACATAAGCATCTTTTAGTGACATGCAAACCTCTCCCACGGCTGTTTAAGGGTGATCACTTAGTTTCGTCCCGCGGCGGCAGCTGTAGCAGCGCGAAGCCCACTGAGTGCTGCCCTGACCTAGAAATACGAGCTCGTAGCTCCGCCTTGTTACCGGCGATCTCGCTACGCCGTATAAGCGCAGTAGTAACTATTACAAACAAGTAACTTCAGTTTTCCACTAATTTTCTCAAGAGCTTTGTTTGTATTGGTCTGTAATGTGCATCATTAAAAAGCTGAGACTTTTCTCAACAAAATGATATGTAACTCAACACGTTACGTGCATGTAAGTGTCTAACTAAACGCACAGAGAAGAAAGAGAATGAAAGACGGTGTTGACATGATTTTCAATCTTCGACCGTGAAATGATCAATGTTCCAACGCCGGTAAAATCCAAATGCCAGTTCTCGAATAAAAGTAAAGGCACACATTAGAAGAATGTTGTCTGTTGAGGACGGCTGTTTTTCATTTTTCAAGTTTCGGGGCTCGGGGGCCACGTATAGTATAGCGTATCGTAATAACACATGTGACAGCTAAGGTAAACAGGGATGCCCAGGGATGCCGGGGAGGCGGTTGGTGGTTACTGGTTCTGGCAGCTCATTAATCTTTAGAGTCTTCAGTGAATGTTGGTATCATTTCAGTCCTCTGGATAACGCTGACCATGTACACACTGTGGCAGAATTCCTTTGTGCTTGATAATTGTGTATAGTGTTGCCTTGGACATTTTCGTTTGAAATATCAGTGTACTGAGACGACCAGAGTCAGGTTTTTCATGTTGTAATCGTTGATTATCTCTGTTTATTTTCTTTTGTTATTGTTGTGTGTGTGTGTGTGTGTGTGTGTGTGTGTGTGTGTGTGTGTGTGTGTGTGTGTGTGTGTGTGTGTGTGTGTGTGTGTGTGTGTGTGTGTGTGTGTGTGTGTGTGTGTGTGTGTGTGTGTGTGTGTGTGTGTGTGTGTTCGTTCGTTATTTCTTTTAACGTCTATTCACATATGTGCTTTTAGACGGGAAAAAAAAAAAAAAAAAAAAAAAAAAAAAAAAAAAAAAAAGGTGCGTAAGGGATGAATGAATCTATGTAATCATGAAGGCATTGTATCAATTAAGGTAACAATTAATGTAACATCAAACAAATTAACGAACAAAAAAAAAAACAATCAGAACATTATATCAGTCAGGCTTCATCGGATTTCTCGGGGCTATGTGGGAGTTACAGGTATAAAACAGTTGGGCTGAATCAAAGAAAACGACCTACAGGACTGTGCAGTAAACGTCTAGCAATGTGTAAATACAGAGTGAAATCAGTATGTTTCTGTTTTAAGTTTGTAAATGACGCAGGGAAATAAGGTCGCATTCGCTGACAACACAAAAGGTGATCAACTGTTTAAAATCACCACAGATACATTTGATGGTTTTACTAAATTTAGTTCGAAGTGAATTGAGAGTTAATCTGTAAGCTAAAGTTATCTCTTGTCTTGTAAAACCCTGGTAAGTTACCGAGAAGGGGCGAAGGTCACATTGCGCTTTTACTTTGTTTTCTAATATAGCATTCATTTCATGTTCAGACAGTGGTAAATCAAGTTTAGTACTGCCAGCCCTATTCATTGCTGCATTTTTTGCTATTCTGTCGACCCGGTCGTTAAAAAGGATACCACAGTGTGATGGGATCCAACAAAAAGTAACCTGTGTATTATTTGTTATTAAACAATGAATTAGAAATTTTATCTCAAATATTAACGAACTATTTACTTTATGTTCGCAACATTTTAAGGATTGTAATGCAGATTTCGAATCTACACATAATAGGATACTAAACAAAGTTATGGGTAGATCTACTATATATTTCAGTGCCATTAGGATGGCAACTAATTCAGAAGTGAAGATTGAATGTCCCTGTCCTAAAGAGTAAGCCTTTTCTACTTTAAAGTTAGGAATTAGAAAGCCAGCGCCTGCTTTACCATCATCTAGAACAGAGCCATCTGTGAAGATTTTTAAGTAATGTGAATATTTTTTATGCAGATGTGACAGAACATCAATTGCTAACAAGTGTGGATTAATATCTTTTGTCAGGTCAGTATCAGTGTAGTTGATATCAAAAATAGCATTGGACAGTTCCCAGGGGGGTAGAGGACAACATATCATTTTATGTGAAACTTTGTTAGGTAATACGTGAGAAAGTTTGAAGAGCTCATTTGTGTAAGTGGATATTGTTTCTTGTGACTTTATTGTTCTTGCTCTCTTGGGGAAATGGATGTCAGACCGAATTTTAAGTTCCGTACTGGCATAATTAGCTACTGCATTTGCTCTAACTATATATTTAGCAGTTGATAACTTCCTCCAATCTTCCAAGGGAAGGATGCCAGCTGTTTTATATACTTCTTGTGTTTTTGTATACACCGGTACCCCAAGAGCACATTTAATAGCTTTACTATCTAAGCTTTGAAGTTTTTTCAAATAGCAGTTTGGAGCTGAAAAATAGACCTCTTGACCATAAGCCAACTTAGATCTGACTAAAGCTGTGACAAGATGTAACAACGTTTTAGTGTCCTGTCCCCAAGACTGTTTACTAATAATTCTTATTAAATTATAGCTTTTCATAGCTTTACATAACAAGGCATCAATATGTTCTTTCCACTGTAAACTAGAAGTCAATTGTACTCCCAGAAATTTCACGTGAGTAGTATATTTCAGTTCCTCATCACCAATTTTAAACAACGGTACTTCTTTCGGACTGAGACCATTATTAAAAAGCATCATGTGTGTTTTTTCATTGGATATTTCCAGACCGTTAACTGTCAAGTAAGTGGAAATATTATTAATTTCATGTTGATAGAGCTTTTTAATGTATTTTATTTCTCTCAAGGAAGTCTTCCTTTTTAACGAAACATTCATCCAGATCGCTATATCATCAGCGTACTGAGCAACGTTTACATTGTTTGAGACTTGAGTTGGTAGGTCATAGATCAAAATATTAAATAATAGAGGAGATATTACGGAACCCTGAGGAATTCCCATGTTTACAGATCGTTTTTCAGAGTATGTATTACCTATTTTAGCAACTATACTTCGGTCATTTATAAATGTTTTGATAAAATTATAAAGATTACCATTGAGACCAATATGTTTAAATTTTAACAAAAGTTTCGCATGCCAGACTTGATCGTATGCTTTTTTAAGATCAAAGAAGGTAGCTAAGACATTTTTCCTTTTAGCAAACTGATTTTTTATTTGTGTGGTGGGGTGTGTGTGTGTGTGTGTGTGGTGTGTGTGTGTGTTGTGTGTGTGTGTGTGTGTGTGTGGTGTGTGTGTGTGTGTGTTGTGTGTGTGTGTGTGTGTGTGTGTGTGTGTGTGTGTGTGTGTGTGTGTGTGTGTGTGTGTGTGTGTGTGTGTGTGTGTGTGTGTGTGTGTGTGTGTGTGTGTGTGTGTGTGTGTGTGTGTGTGTGTGTGTGTGTGTGTGTGTGTGGTGTGTGTGTGTGTGTGTGTGTGTGGTGTGTGTGTGTGTGTGTGTGTGTGTGTGTGTGTGTGGTGTGTGTGTGTGTGTGTGTGTGTGTGTGTGTGTGTGTGTGTGTGTGTGTGTTGTGTGTGTGTGTGTGTGTGTGTGTGTGTGTGTGTGTGTGTGGTGTGTGTGTGTTGTGTGTGTGTGTGTGTGTGTGTGTGTGGTGTGTGTTGGTGTGTGTGGTGTGTGTGTGTGTGTGTGTGTGTGTGTGTGCATGCTCATTTCATGAGACAATTAATAAGGGCCCAAAGACATTAAGCGAAGTGCAAAGTATTCCTCTCTCTCTCTCTCTGTCTGTCTGTCTGTCTGTCTGTCTGTCTGCTTGGATATTTATGTGTATGCATTTCATAAATGAAATAAGTAATTAAAGACTTTTGAGTATTATTATCATTGTTAAGCAAAATACATAGTATTCTTGTGCATGTATTTGTGTTTGTTTGTTTGTTTGTTTGTTTGTTTGTGTGTGTGTGTGTGTATGTGTGTGCGCGCGCGTGTGTGTGTGTGTGTGTGTGTGTGTGTGTGTGTGTGTGGAGAGAGAGAGAGAGCGACAGACAGGCAGGCAGAAAGATTTCAGTGTAGTTAAGTGGGTATGATATTCAGGAGTTTTTATTTCTTTTTAATACCAGTGAACCTAAAGTTCTCGTAAATGTATTAAGTTTTCTCTCCCTCCCCCCCCCCCCCCCCTCTCTCTCTCTCTATCGCTCTCTGTGTCTTTCCATATTTTTTAATGAATGGTCGTCTCAGTATCGTGATCCCAATCTTGACTCTTGCACGGACATGTGTGCATACGTTCCTACTATGGCAGTAAGGAGATTGCCGTATACAAGACTATCAGTGAAATGTTGGTGCTAGTGTGAAAGATAATGGAGTCTATGCCGTTATCAGTGATCTCGATTTACCCACCACTACCTCCACAAGAAGCCAAAAAAGATCCGTTTGATAAGTCAGTCTGTTAAAACATACTTTACTCTTCCTCTGTATGTGTTTCTTTCTGCTGTAATAACTGGTGAACTCTTGTTTTCGTTGTTGGAAGTTGGCTTATTTTTCTCATGAAACAGTGAAGGCGCGATATTTTCAGAATCGTTCTCCTCCTTTTCTGTGTAATCCCGTTACGCATTATGGCAACAAACCAGTTCGTGTTTGATATCTATGTGTAGGGGAGAGAGTCTACTTTTCGGTAAGATTGATAATTACATATATGGCTAAATGACTAAAGCAATATTGCAGGAAATGTAGAAACAGTAGTAATCACGGCACACAAAGGCAGCCACACAGTCCCCCTTGCCTACCGATGACTCACAGCTCAAAACCGCTGACGGGCCGTGTAGCGCAGCGGGTAAGCAGGAAAACACGCCTCTCGCGTGCGAATCGCTGGCACCGTGTCCGAAAACTAAGTGATTGCCTGGCGGCCGGTTTAAACAGCCGTGCTCCCATCGCACAAAAAAGCAACACAACAGACACTTGCATACAAACAACACCCCAAAAAGCCAAGTCAGTGGTGCAAACTGTTGACAGCACAACCTCTCCTATTGTCAAGTCTGTAGTTCGTCATGTCAGTGAACTGAGTGGTCCTCTCAGCAGAGATGAAGAACAATACCTAACAGCACTTACACGCATTAAAATAGCAGAGTCTGACGACAAATCAACCGCCAGACTAAAAACAAAAGGCCAGCCTATCATCATGAGAAAAGTAGTAAAACCACGGAAGCCATCAGTTGTGGCCGGACTGGCACTTAAAAAGAAAAGAGCAAGACAGGTAGACAGGTTTCGACTTGGTGTATCAGGATCCTCACCAGACGATACAGTGCAACAGCAAGCAGCAGAACTGAAGAAGACAACGAAAACATACCAACAAAGAGTTCTACAGGCTGCAGGATTTAACAGGCCCTCAGTTACTTGCGAAGCAAGGGCTGGCATGGAGAACAGGTCTTGACCTCAGCTGGAGCAAGCAGAGAAAGCAACGCCAGTTTGTCAGAAGTCTGGGCATTAAACTGGAAAGTGAGAAGGCCGAAAGGCGTCTTCAGAGAAAAATAATGTGCAGTGATATTAAAATCCAACACATTTGACTGGAGTCAGCAGATAGTCCAAGTCAAGACAGCATGCCAGTTGGACTCTGTGGGAGTGATGATCTGCCAGCCTTTGTCAGAAATATTCTTGACCAGTGTGACCAAGAAAACCTGCTGACCTGGCATGATGATTCCATCCCAGAAAACGAGGTGTGGGTGAAGATCGGCGGAGACCATGGGGGTGGCAGCTTTAAGCTCATGCTACAGGTGGCCAACGTGAAGGAGCCAAACTCAAAGCAAAACACCATCTTGCTGGAGCTGGCCAACTGTAAGGACAACCACAACCACCTGAAAAAACTGCTTCGACCGTACAAACGCCAGGTTGCAAATCTACAGCAGGCAGAATGGAAAGGGAAACAAATCCGAGTTTTTCTGTTCGGAGACTACGAATTTCTCACGAAAATCTACGGCCTGTCCGGTGCACAGTCACTCCACCCCTGTCTATGGTGCACCACATCAAAGAGGTACCTTCAGAAAAGTCAGGCTGAGCAGCCCGTGGCTTCAAAGAGAAGCCTGAAGAGCATCAAACGTGACAGATGGCGGTTCAGAATCCACGGCGGTAATGACAAGAAAAAAGCCAAGTCATTTAACAATGTAATACACACCCCAGTTTGATGTTCCACTCAGCCAGGTTGCCCCACCCTATCTCCATATTCTTCTTGGTGTGGTGAAAAAGCACCATGATCTCCTGGAGGAGGACTGTCATCGTCTTGACAAACATAGCAGCATGTTTGGCAGAGGATAGAGAGAAAATATATGAAAATATGTCACCTTTTGGGAAATATGTCAACAACATGCAAAAATTAAAAGCAGGAATCATCAATAAGGAGAAGGAGCTGGACAGGCTGGGGACAGAATTAGCTTTTTATGACCTTTCTGCACAGACTGGCGAGGGTGATGCAGCTTTGTTTGATCGACGGCAGAAAGAGGAGGAGTACAACGAACTCCTACAGGACATAGAAGAAGAAGAAGAAGAATGTAGAAGACAGCCACTGGCATTTCACTTAGGGCCTATAACATCTAATCTAGACATTGCACTGAGGGAAAACAAAATTACAGTGCAGGCCTACCATGGATGTAGTTTTGCTGGTAACCACTGCCACAAATATCTTCAGCCAAGCGTGACTGAGAACATATGCCAGTCAGTCGCCCACATCACAGACACATTGACGTCTGATACGACCATCAAGAAACAAGCTGTTGATATTGGGAAGAAATACTACAGGCTGAATTCTCTGTACCACCGCATTCACAGGAAAATTTCACACACAAAACCAATAACAGAAGTGGACATCAAGGAAACTGAACAATATATTAGTGACTATATGGCTTATTTCAGACAACACTTCCCCAAAACTAAGATAATCCCCAAGCAACACATTCTGGAACACCACTGCCTGGAGTTCATGAAAACCTGGCACTTTGGCTTGGGACTGCACGGTGAACAGGGTGGAGAAGAGACACATGCCTTCGTCAACGAACTGAAAGTGAGAGTTCGAGGTGTCAACAGAGCAGAGGACAAGGTGCGCGTGCTGTTGAAGGAACACATGACAGTCGTGTCTCTTCTCCTACGTGCAGCCATGCCCTTTAACGCACTGACAGAGGGCGCCAAGAAATAGTATAATGCCAGTTGTAATCACACTTTTTTTTTTAAATACCAATTTGTTCAAGGAATATTACAGTGTATAGCAGTGACGTTAGGTCCAGAGTCAGCTAGGATAAGAGCTGTGCGTTTGAGTGTCTGGTGAAAAAAAGAGTGTAATAAAGGAACAAATGTTGTGAATGTAGACACATTTTAGACCAGGCAACACTATGCCAGGAACAGTGAGTTTTGAATAAAAATGTGCAGAAGGTCCAGACTGTGACGGTTTTATGGTGGGTTTTTTTTTCATTTTATGCATTTCTCCTGCGATTTAAAAGGTGCTAACAGAATTTTCAAAAATTTTGATTTCCATGGATTCTTTTTAACAACACTACAGCTGCAATGAAAGGATTTTCTTTTATGGAGGAAACACAAGGATTGACTCGACCGTTGAAACAGACAGGGAAAAACACACTGAAATTGTTTTGCAGTCTTGAGACAGCTTCTGTAGTTCTTGTAGCTTTATTTTTTCGTCACAGTTGGCTAATGATAAATACAATAGTGAACAACAGTTCAGTGGCTGGATGTGTTGTCTGTTTATCCGAGAAATTGACTGACATGTGCAGTTGAGTGTACACTATTCCTTACTGTGTTAAAAACTTCAACCTGCATTCAACACGCACCCAGCAGTGTGTGATGACCAACCTCTTGACCCCAATTCAGTGGAGTAATTAAAACGCGCGCCTCTCCTCCCAGGTTCAGGTCAAAATCTTTCAAGTAAGTGGAGGTGCACGCTGGCATGTTGTAGTTTGTGTGGCATGTTGTTCTGTGTGCATGGAAACTGTCAGGACTGCATTAACGGCGGTTTAAAACAGCAAAATTTTGTGAAATCGAAAATTAACCGTCTCCGTGCTTGTGATTGTGCATGTATTTGAACTAACACTGCAGTCTGCTTTGCCAGTCAAACATACTCGTGTTTGGTGTCATTTTAAAGCTCGTGGTTCTGGCCATCCAGCTATCTACAATACACTCTTGTTTGGCTAAAGCGCTTTAAAAAAAATATGGCATTTAAAGTCATATCCATTTCCCCCAGTTAAACGCCAGATGTCGGCTATGGCTGCTGACAGGCCAGATATAAACAGTCTGCCCAGAGAAGGCAGGCATCATGGTCGGGTCATGCATAGGTCAGCGCACTCGGCTCAGCAACTAAAGGGAAGGGTTGGAACAGCAGTGACAGAGCTCTAGTAATTAATAACACAAGCTTGTTTAGTGACCCAACAGCTTAGATATTAAGATTAACTCAGAGAGAGGATGAAAGAATTATGTATTGAATACTTTTGTACTCTTCCCCCCTCCACCCATCCCCTCCACCATTATTGTATGATAAATGAAGTGTGGAATCATTATTAGGTACACTGTTATGTATTTTCATTGCTTCTTCATCATTATTATTGTTTACCTGTTTTCATTACAGCAGTTGAGGTGTACTGAAAGCAGGTGAACAATAAAAGGAGGTTTGCTCTATGTGTGTTTGCTTCTGTAACTTGTGCTTTTGAGAATTGCTTAGGGTGAGATGAAGCGTTGTACAAGAAAACTGTTTTCATTGCAGAGGTGTGGGCTGACATGTACCTGCTTTATGTGCGTTTGCCAGAATTGCTCACGCTTTGTGAATTGCTTAGGGCTCTTTCCACATGAAATACAGTCAAAGTAGTCATTATTATCTTTATCAATATCATCATCATCATCATCATCATCATCTCCTTTATTAACATTGTTATCACTACTATTATTATTAGCATTATTACCATTATCAAATCACCTCACAGCATGTGACGAGAATATGTGAAGAGAAATGAGAATTAATCAAAGTAGTATGAATCCCAGCGGTCTTCACAATTAACAAAATGTTACCTTCTTGGCAGGTGGTGGATTGATGGAATTATCCAGGGACTTTCCCTCTCGTTGGGCTGTTGCAAAGCTACGTGAGCAGGACAGACTGCAGAACCGTTTGGACTTGGAGTAAAAGGCGTGACGCACACCCACTGATCCACACTGTTCACATGTAGCTGCACGACATGGGGGAAAAGTGTACTGATCATTGTTATTGTTGTTTAAAGCCCAGCCACCTGCATACAGCCATATCCGGGCTAGAACCATTTCAAAACATACACAATAATTCAACAGAAAAAAAAAGAAAAAAAAAGAAAATTAAGTACGCATGTCAATGCATTCGTACACACAATCCTAGGAGATGCCCCCGGCGCCAACCCATCCATCCAATTTATTGCCCAAGGGATTTTAAAAAAACCTGAATACAAATTTAAACATATTTATAAAAGAAGGCCTACATTACCTAAACTTGCTTCTGATTATGTCATTTCTGTAGAACCAAAAATGCACTTAATACATGTATGTACCCAATTATCAATCCCAAGAGAAAGTACGTAAGACTTTACTTAACACATACAGGTGAATGGACCAGCAAAGTAGAAAATGACGGGAATAAATGATAGAAAGCAAAGGAACAAGGCAGAAACAAACAGAGTGACAGAGAAGAGGAAATTTCTAGCACAGGGTTTCCAAAAGGTGGAGATACTATTTACACGGAAAGAGCCCCCACCATCCCACAGGGAATATACTGATCATGGACAATAGAAAAGGTTAGCAGTTTATAATGTTTCTCATCAGAAAATAAGGATAGATCTCTCTTTCCCCACAGCCACCAAACTCTTGTTTAAAATCAGCCCATGCGTCTACACTGATACTGTGATCATGACAGAAAGAAGCCAGACACAGACATGTTTCACATAGGACAAGAGATGAAGAAATACTCTGATTAGGACAGCAATGTCTAAATAAGTAACAATCTATAAATGCAGCCAACAAATTCAACAACAGTTGAGTGGACGGATCATCAACATGCTTTCAAAACAGCTTAATTACATTTTAACAACCAAACAAATACAAAACTAAAAAATAATCATACATAAACAAAAAAATGAAGAAAATCTGTCAGCAGCTGGAACAGAAAGCTGTCCTTATTATACAACAGAACAAAACAAACAAAACAAAACAAAAAAGCAACAAATATTTACCCATTCCATCTTTGCCATTGAGAAATCTGAAATTTTTCTTCTGCAAGGCAGCAGCTTTGGTAGTCTGGGAGTAGGTGGGAGATGTAAAGCTGGACTCAAATCTTTCATCTTCCTCTGTTGTCCCCCCACTGTCATTGTAACTGTCATAACCACCGTACAGACCCATGCTGCTTATGTAATCATCTTCTCCCTGTCAAAGAACATAAATTTACACCTAATTACCAAGACCAAGACCAGAGTGAAAGATTTCATCCTACTTTACAGACACAGAAATTAATTCAAAATCCACATCAAATCTACATATTAATGTCTTATTGCTCTTCCTGTTCATGACAATCATGACATCACAATTAACAAAATTCCTTTAGAAAATGTTTAGGACTTCAAATATCCTGGCTCTGTAAAAACTGATGATGGAACCTGCTCCAAAGACATCAAAATAAGAATTGGAATGGCAATGCAAAAATGGTCCAACTCAACAACATCTGGAAAGACAGAGGCATACCAAATGGCCTGAAAGTTAAACTTATAAAATGTTTGATCTGGCCAGTCATGATTTATGGCTGTGAAGCCTGGACTCTTGAGAAAAACTGACTGTAGAAGAACTGAAGCAGAGAGATGTGGTTTAATTGGAGAATACTAAGTGTCAAATGGACGGACAGAAGAACTAATGAAAGTGTCCTGGAAGAACTTGATACCACCAGAAAACTACCAGCAGATATCAACAAGAGAAGACTAAAATACATTGCCATGTGTCACGCAACAAGAACAAGGACCTCATGGCAACCATCTTTCAAGGAAAAACAGTGGCAAAAAGGAAGAAAGGCAGACCTCCAATCTCATACATTGAGAACATAAGCATCATCAGTGGCCTAAATACTCAAGAAATTGTCCACAGAAGTCAAGACAGAGCGGCCTGGAGGGAGATGGTGGCATCCAGATGTGCAGAGGCCAACACCAAACACGGTGACGAAAAAAAAATCTTTTTATTTTAAATAGACATGCATGTAATTTCATCATCAATGATATTAATAAGCGCAGCTCAAGTTTTTAGAAATTTCAGTGTGGGATGTGCTAAAGCTGTAAGTAAAGACTAAAACTTTATGGAAACTGCAATGAAACAGAGGTTTTACCTTCTGGTTTTGCCTACCAGCAAATGTATAGGATCAAGCCAAGATAATGGTCCTGCTTTTGATACCACTGGTGCATCTTGCACATTTGATAACCTTTATCCCCAACCCTTCTGGCTGTCTTTCCCTTGCTTACAGTATATAATTCCCATTTCTTCATCCTTACTCTTCTGACTTTTCTCTCTTCTTCACTCCCTCTCCCTCTCCAAGTATATAAAAATGAAAACAATTCAATCATACTTTGTTTTACAATAGTTTGTCCCTGTGAACTTCAGTTAATCTATTTCAGTAACTTCAAAATTACTTTGCTGTCTCTGATTTTTTACTCCACCTCCAACGAGACACTCAACAATGTTTACAGCACATACTGCTCTTCTCATATAATCAATGTCACATACAACGAAGAAATTAAGTATCTGAAATGCTCAATGCTGTGTGTTTGGTACTTTTATTTCAAAAGTAAAAATTACATGTACTTATACAATATACAACCACTTTACTGTTTAATTTTCCCATGTAGAATTCTGGTTGCTTCATTTCCAATTTCTAGCAAAGTAGCATGGACTAATCGAAATGTGTACAGTGTACAGCTACAATACAGAACAAATAATCTTACAATTCCCAAGTTTGCTCTTTTACACATTACAGGGCATTCTGACTGTGATATATAGCCAATTAAACTTACCCCTAAATTACTGCTGTCGTACATTGGCTCCGACTGGTTGTCCAAAATGTTAGAGGATTCTACTCTCTGGTGCGCATCTGATGAAGAGTCTACCTCTCCCCTTGCTCCAATGCCATCTAAATTGCTCCAATCTGCATCAAATAACTATCAAAATCATTTCAATTTTTTATGAAAGCTTCATTTAAATGGATATTATGCTCTGTAACAGACTCATCTTGAAATGTTGTATGTGAATGAGAAGCAAATATACTTACTCTATGAAAACAATATGTACAGGGTTACAACTACACCACTTATGTCACAGATACAAACCTAGTTACAAAAAAGAATGCACACAAATTCACTTTCTCTCAGACAAGTCAGAGATAAAATTGTTTGCCATTAATTCTTCTTTTCTTCTTTTTACCTTTCTTCAAGTGGTGATACACATAAATAAGTACCATCTGTTTATCTGTCTAGTAAATGGATATTTTGGTACTGTCATATTTCAGTCTTATTGTTAGATTTGTGACAGATAGTCACAGTGCAGTTATTTCATCCATGAAATAGACAGTCAACATAAATCAGGTCACAATGAGAAAGGGAGCTGTAACTGGGAAGATCTGATTCACAATGCATTCTATTTGAATTTCATAAAACAAAACAAAATAAAACAAAAAAATCAAACTTACCTGTCTCACCCGATTCCTGCAACAAGAGAATGAAAAATATTAGCACAGGTGATATGTCACAGACTCACTGAATATTGTTCTTGTATCTAAAAGTAAACTAACATGCAGTATATCGTTACACAAAAGGAAAAGCAACGTGACAAAACTAGCTGCTATGCCAGTGTGGTTAAAAAAAAAATCAAAATAAAATACACCCTAATTTTTTCAAAGCAATTCAGCTTTAACTTTAGGTTACTTCAAGTATTTTACACAGGACATTAATTCACATAACTACTGCCTACATCAGCTTTTATTTTCTTAAACCTAGGACTGTGACAGTACCTCATCAGGAATATATATATATGCATGATTTTCCAGTGTCTTACTCTGATATAAATCTATTATAACTGTATTGTTATCCTGCTAGTGTCTAATAAAGGAACACACTGTGCTCTACAGTATATGGATCATGAGGTCCATCCTACAGATATGTGCTGAGTGGACAGAAACTGAGAAAGGGTAGCTACCATAAAGGTATTGTAATGTGATAATAAGATGCACTAGTTCATGATACTCTGTAAGGAAAATGCACACAATCAAACCAAATCAACATCAACTATCAATAAGAGGCACAAGTTCGTGATACTCTGTAAGGAACATGTGCATAATCAAACCAAATCAACATCAACTATCAATAAGACTAAGAGTAAGACAGTAAGAGGCACAAGTTCGTGATACTCTGATATGAAAATATGACTAATCAAACCAAATCAACATCACTTATATATATATAAGAGACCAAGTTCATGATATCTTTATGGAAAATTTGCTTAATCAAACCAAATCAATGTCAATGATCAGTAAGACTAAGAGGCACAAGTCCATGATACCCAAATAGAAAATATGCATATCAACTCAACATCAAGTATCAATAAGAGGCACAAATTCATGATACTCTGTACCAAGGAAAATGTGCATCATATAATCAAACCAAATCAACATCAATTATCTAGATAAGAGGCACAAGTTTATGATACACTTGCTGAATCTAGTTAAGGTTGTTTCATTGATCAGAGTGTAGTTCATAACATCCAATCTAACGGATCAGGAAGCATGTGCAATTTTAAACAATTGGTAAGGTTAAAGTAAAGTGATTACCATATCAGTTAAAACTGTGTATACATCAAGCCATTCCTTGTGCCTGAGTGTGTATATCATGTCATCATGTGTGTGTGTTGAGAAAGCATGTCCAAATTTGAAGAAAGGATTTCATGTGCTTTCTTGCTTACTGTGATGTGTCTACAACTGCATGATGTGACAGGCCCTAGGTCTGCTTCAAACTGAATCTCAGTTCATGTTCAGTTTTTAATTAATTTTCTTATTTCTGAATAAAAGCATGCATATATGCATTTTCCCATTCAGTCCCTGTAAAACTTTAAAGTGAACAAATCATATTAGAAAAAAAAACAAACCTTTTCCCCAGGTGAAGACAGGATAAGACAAGGATGCAAACTGTCAGTACTGCTCTTCAATATGGCCAAAGATTGGGAGACGAAATGAACAACTGAGGACCAACCAAGAATCTCTGTTCAACACCTGGCATTGGTCTAACCAACACATACAGTAGAAAACATCCCATCTAAATATCTTCACACAAGTGAGCCTAAAGATCAGCCAGAAGAAAAGAAATGACGATACAGAACATCCCAAACTCATCACTTATCTGAGCAGATGAAGGAGACCTATCCACAACTCAAGAGTTCATCCACCTAGGCAGCACTTACAGACAGGATGGCGATACCAGCAGTGACATGAAAAGTCATCTGTGCAAGGCCAGAAACATCCTTAAATACAAGTGGCAGTCCCCTGAGTACAGCATCAACACAGAGCAGAGACTGTATCAACTATCATACCAGTGTCCATTCCACCCAAGTTAATGTCACAAAATGTACTGGAGGATGACAAAATGAACCTTACCACCACACTTTCAACCTTTCACACAAAAAATCTTCGAAGAATCATGCGAATCATCTGGCCCAACAGTAACTGCAACCAAAAACAATTTGCCTAATGCAGTCAAGAGTGTATCTATCAATACCATCGCCATGAAAAGATGATGGCGTAGGATCTGACACTTCATCTGAAGAGAGCAGGCTAACATTATACAAACTGCCCACCACTGGACACCAGAAGGAAGACATCAAAGTACAAGAGGAGACCCAAGAACACATACTGTCGAAAAACAGATGAAGACTCAGGGCCCTGGACTACACTTGGGGTTCTATACAGAAGATGGCCACAACAAACAAAAGTGGAGAACTTTCATTGCTGCCCTACATGCCAATGGCATAACAGACAGTAAGAACTAAGATATTAAAACTTCTGTGTCTTTAAAAGATTCCACAAGATGCACAGTCAGTAAGATATTAAACTTTTGTGTCTTTAAAAGATTCCACAAGGATGCACAGACAGTAAGATATTAAACTTTTGTGTCTTTAAAGGATTCCACAAGGAAACACAGAATTTCATACATGTTCTCACTGAGACTGCTTTAGTGGTGCTAATCCATCTATTATCATCTACATTATCTACAAAATAATGAAAGAGTGCAGGGCAGCCCCCCCCCCCCCCCCCCCCCCCCCCCAGTACAGCATCAACACAAAGCAGACAGTATCATGTCCATTCCACCAAACTTAATGTTACAGAATACTGGAGGACATAAATGACAAGGCTGAAGAGCCACGAACTAAAGTCCAATGACTTGATGTATATTTTGAGTCGAAGGACCAGAGAATGTTCAGAACCAACAGCCACAGGCCTTGGTTTTTGAAGTCGCTCGCACGAAAGCACTTCCCACGATGACGATCGTATTGATCAATCCGTTCATGCCTCTGGATTTTTACAATGTATTAATATAATATCGCCAAAAATCTCATACTATTTTTTCACATACTTTGAAAGCCTTTCACATGCGAAGTGTGGGGATTCCTGAGTAGTAGTAGTAGTAGATACTTTTGTTACCAACTATGGTATGGAATCAAAACAAAAACATTGACATGCTGCGTGCCCAGTACGTCGTATATTTCGCTTCTGAGTGTACCAGCTCACATGCTTTTAGTTACGAATCGTAAAAGCATCGTACTTACCATTTTCTGCATCAGTCTTTAACTCATGGTAGTTCCAAAATACATACTTATTGCTTCTCTATATTCAACTTCACAAATCCTTACGCTCGTGCTTCTGGACGTTTGCCGCAGCTCCTCGAGTTGGGGTACAACAAAACTGAGCTTGCGCATGCGTTTTGACATACATAGTTAATGAAACAGGTATTCTGATTAGTTTTCAATAATAAGATGCGGATATTATAGCCAATAGAGAGGCGAGACACACATTATGTACGACCGCTTTAGTTACTATGCGCATGCGTAAACTTAAAAACTTCCGATGCATGTGTCTGTGTGATCTTGGCGAGTTCGGTTCCGTGATTCATCAGGCTACTTTGTGCTTTTGCTGTTTGCGTGTGCAAACTTGACAGAGCTTAGTATGTAAGTGTTCGAAATTGTTCTGTTAAAGATTTTGAGTAAATTTATTGCCATGCCGTTTTGACTTGCAAACAAATGAAACAACACGCTGACAGGGCCCACTCCCCTCGTAAGGCTCGTTCACTTCAGCGCTTAGTTAGTAACTTACTTAGTACTATCATACTATGACTACCTTGAGTGGTGGTCTGGGTGATAGCCTTTCGAATGAGACGATAAACCAAGTCCCCATGTCTGGCATGCACGTGTTAATAGACTCTTCCGTCGACCGGACGGATGAGTAGACACACTGGTCCTTATGGCTTGGTGTGGGTCTTCGTATCATGATGTACTGGTATGGGATAAAAGACTGGTGCTAGAGGCACATGATTGTAATGGTTATCCACAGGCACTGCATGTGTTGGTAGGAGTCCCGTGGCTTAGGTTCTACTCCCGCTAGTCCCTTTATAGTGGGATGGTAGCAGTCTGCATTTTCATCATGTAATTGTGCCCTGTGTGCACTGCTCTCACCAGCTTACTCTGTTGCAGGCTATGGCTTCCCAGTTGATGTGTTGATCAACTTTATGCCATAGCTCATGCTGTCAGCCTTTGAGTGTCCTTGTATTGCTTTAGTAGTCTTCTCTGGTGGCAGTGTCCTTGCTTCAGCTGTCTGCACAGGGATATCTTTGAAATGTAGTTTAACAAAGCTGGCATTTGATGAATAGGCACTCTATACTTGGCATGGGACACTTCTTCAAAACTTGCAGGTTGGACACTTGATCTTGCCATGTGATGCTGCAGACCTCGCACATCTTTTTTAGTTCCAGCTGTTGAAGGTGCACATAGTAAGAGTCCAGGTCTCGCAGCAGAATGTAGCATGAGTTCACCATCACCAACACCCTCATCCAACAGAAGGACAAGTTTAAGAACACATGATACACCCACACTGCTCACCACCACCAACTGTCCCTTCCAGCAGAAAGACAAGTTTAAGAACACATGATACACCCACACTACTCACCATCACCAGCACCCCTTCCAACAGAAAGAAGAGTTTAAGAACACATAATACACCCACATTGCAGGGTACTCTGTCAGTCTATGTCTTAAGTATGGTTGATGCCAGGATAAAGTCGCATAAAAGTACAAGCCTGTCACACAGTCTTAATCATAAATGGAACACCATATCATCATGATCATCATCCCACTTATCATGAAATCACTAGTCAACATAGCCTTGTAAAAATTGTCCCAGAGGCAAAATTGAGGCAAGAAAAATGTGGTTTCTTTAGAAGAATGTTGAGAGTTCCATGGACAGCAAAGAAAACAAATGAGACACTCTTGAAGGAGGCAGACACAAGAAGATCATTAATGAAGAAGATTAGGAAAAGACAAGCAACATTTTTAGGACATTTTATGAGGAAAAAGGAATTTGAGCACCTAGTCACAACAGGAAACCTGGAGGGAAGGAGAATGCCAGGTAGACCCAGGGAGAAAATATTGGACGGACTTGCAGGGTGGATGAGGACAGAGAGGGTGGGACTGGGAGATGTATTTGCAGCGACAGAGGCTATATATTCATGTGGAGGGCCATGATCGCCAACGCCATGTAGCAGGGCACATGATGATGATGAGTGAAGTATGTGCGGATAAATTCTTGAGACAAGTTATAGCCTGGATATGGCTCTGTGCAGTTGGCTGGACTTTGAGCAACAGTAACAATAACAGGGAAAATAAAAAGATTAGATTATAAATTGTTGGACATTTTTTGTAAGCAGGTCCATTCTAGGAGGATTCCACTGTACTATGTTTTCACTGTTGTGACAGTCTACTGTTGTCCTCATTTCACATCATGTTTTCTTTAACCTGGTTATTTTTTAAAAGGTCACACTAAATTTTGTGAAGTACAAAATTTGATTTTATGTAATGGTTTCTATACAAAGGGAGGTTTTTATAGTGGCTTGACCATCATATTTGTCTTTTATCCAGGGCTGACTACTGGAAGTCCCAGCCCCGCAAGTTCTGTGACTTCTGTAAATGCTGGATTACAGACAACAAGCCTGTAAGTTTGAAAGAATTGTCCTCGTCTATTTCTTGTTCGTGTGTGGTGTGTGTGTGTGTGTGTGTGTGTGTGTGTCATTTGTGTGTGTGTGTGTACTATGTGTGTGTGTGTGTGTGTGTGTGTGTGTGTGTGTGTGTGTGTGTGTGTGTGTGTGTGTGTGTGTGTGTGTGTGTGTGTGTGCGCGCGTGTAAAGTATATTGACATGAGGTATATATTTCAACTTACAAAATATTTGCAGTCAGATCCGTATTGATGTCATGCCTTTTGTCGTCAACTGAATCAAAAGTTCTGTATAGTGTATGGTGCTTATCACTAATTTGACTAAAATTTGTATAAATTTAAACATCACAGAGTTGTTCTATAACTAATGTAACTTTTGTTTGGTATTGTTTGTGCTTCCTCTATATATTCTACAGTTCTAAGCAAGAAGGAATTAAATTAATTAATGATTCATTGTTCTCTGTGTGCATGTGTGTGTGTGTGTGTGCATTTGTGTGTGTGTGTGTACTATGTGTGTGTGTGTGTTGTGTGTGTGTGTGTGCATTTGTGTGTGTGTGTGTACTATGTGTGTGTGTGTGTGCATTGTGTGTGTGTGTGTGTGTGTGTGTGTGTGTGTGTGTGTGTGTGTGTGTGTGTGTGTGTGTGTGTGCGCGCGTGTAAAGTATATTGACATGAGGTATATATTTCAACTTACAAAATATTTGCAGTCAGATCCGTATTGATGTCATGCCTTTTGTCGTCAACTGAATCAAACTGTATAGTGTATGGTGCTTATCACTAATTTGACTAAAATTTGTATAAATTTAAACATCACAGAGTTGTTCTATAACTAATGTAAACTTTTGTTTGGTATTGTTTGTGCTTCCTCTATATATTCTACAGTTCTAAGCAAGAAGGAATTAAATTAATTAATGATTCATTGTTCTCTGTGTGCATGTGTGTGTGTGTGTGTGTGTGTGTGTGTGTGTGTGTGTGTGTGTGTGTGTACTGAAACAAAACTCAAAGGAGTAATAACTAATATATATATACTAATACTATATAGTACTGCGGGCTTTGTGGGTTGGCTTCCCACCTTGCCTTTGATAACATGCCACGAGTTCTTTAAATGAAAGATGCTCCCAGGATTCACCGAAAGGGGGAGAGAATGATGAATCCATCGGCACTGACTCCATCACGACTGGAAACGCACAACGGACCATGATTAATGACCAGTTGGAATTTCCGTGTGCGTGTGGAAGGAGATTCACCACCAAACGCGGCATGAAGATCCACAGGACAAAAATGGGCTGTTTGAAGACACATACGAACCAGCAGCAGCGCACTGCGATAGCAGGTGAGACGTTGGATGACCAAGGCCAGGAATTAAACCATAGTGCCAAGGACATCCACGCTGACGGTTCTGATGCGGAGTTTGCACAAGCTCTTAACGCCAAACGTGGAAAACTCAATTTGCCGCCTGCCGGTGCAAAAGAACAATGGGAGAAATTAGATGAGGAACTTGTCCTTAAGCTGAATGCGCTAATAGGGAACAGTACGCTGGAACACAAATTTGACACATACGGAGACATCATATACTCTATCTGCAGGGACACTTATGGAGTGAAGCAGCCAAAGACAAAAACGCCTCCCCAGAAATCCAGAAGACAGCAACAGATGGAGAGCATTCGGAGGGAGAAAAGGAAGCTTAAAAAGCGAATGAAAACTGCCTCAGAATTCGAGAAGCAAGGGCTCCTGGAACTCTGGAAAGATCTGAAGGCCAAACACAATGCTCTCAGCAAAGTGGAATCAGCAAGGCGAAGAAAGAGCAAAAAGAAGAAGACTCAAGATCGTTTCTTCAAAGATCCCTTTGACTTTGCAAGAAAGCTGTTTGAACAACCCAAATCAGGGACTCTCACAGTGGCAAGGAAACCCTAGAGCAGCATCTCAGGGAAACATATTCCGATTCTCAGCGCGAGGCACCACTTGAAATCCAGAATCTGGTTTGGCCTGCAGCGCCAGAAGGAAAATTCAATAACAAACCACCAACACTGGATGAAGTGAAGAACGTAGTAAAGAAAGCCAGAGCCAAGTCAGCACCTGGACCAAACGGAATACCATACCTGCTCTACAAGAAATGCCCAAAAGTGCTCGAGTGGCTCCACAAGATGATTCGATCAGCATGGAGGAACCAGAAGATCAGCGACCAATGGATGAGAGCTGAAGGAGTGTACATTCCGAAGGAGCAGAACTCCAGCAGCATCAATCAGTTCAGGCCAATATCACTTCTGAACGTCGAGGGGAAAATCTTCTTCTCTGTTATGGCAGCAAGATTGACAAAATACCTGACTGAAAACAAGTATCTGGATATGTCAGTCCAAAAGGGAGGCATACCAGGAATGCCTGGATGCTTGGAACATGCCACGTTGATTTGGGATGCCATCCAAAAAGCAAGAACAGAGAAGAGAGACATTGACGTAGTTTGGCTTGATCTGGCGAATGCATATGGATCAGTTCCACACGATATGATCCAGCTGGCTCTTGAAATGTATCACATCCCAGAAAACATCCGAACAATGCTGAGGAAGTATTTCCAAGGGTTCTCAATGCGGTTCTCTACCAAAGAATACACCACGGACTGGATAGACCTAGAGGTGGGCATTGCAATGGGCTGTGCAATCTCTCCCATACTGTTCGTGTTGGCAATGGAAGTCATCTTGAAAGCTGCAATGAAGAGTTCAGGTCCAGTGAATCTGGGAGATGGATACCAGATGCCTCCTCTGAAAGCTTTCATGGATGACACAACAGTCTTGTCCACGGATGAGGAAGAGACACACCAAATCTTAAAGCAGCTGGATGAGCTGGTGGCCTCTTCAAGAATGAGGTTCAAACCTAAGAAATCCCGAAGTCTCTCACTGCGAAAAGGAAAAGTGGCAGATTCAGTCAAATTCATGGTAGCCAACCAAGCCATCCCCACTGTCACAGAAGAGCCAGTAAAAAGTCTCGGAAGATGGTATGATGACTCCCTGAAAGACACACAAAGGGGATGTGAAACCAAGCAAACAGCAGAAGAAGGCCTGAAGAAAATAGATAACTGCGGACTGCCAGGCAAATACAAAGTCTGGTGTCTACAGTTCATGCTGATACCAAAGCTGCTGTGGCCACTGCTAATCTATGACATTTGCACCAGCACAGTCGAAGCAATGGAAGCCAAAATCAACAAATACACAAGAAAATGGCTCGGTGTCCCACCTGGTCTCACTGATGTTGCATTCTACTGTCGTCAAGCAATGCTGAAGCTACCTCTCAAATCCATAGTGGAGGAATACAAAGTTGGAAAAGCAAGACTGTTGAGCATGCTGGAGGAATCGGAAGACAATATCGTGAGATCAGTTCATCCAAAGCTGAGAACTGGCAGAAAGTGGAAAGTCCAAGAGGCTGTAAACAATGCCAAGAGAAGCCTCAGCATCAAAGAAATAATTGGACACACGCAAACCAACAGACAGGGACTGGGAGCAACAAAAATGCAGTGGTGGTCCAAAGCCAAAGGGAAGGAAAAAAGAGACATGATCATACAGGAGTTGAAGGAAGAAGAAGATGTCAAAAGAGTGCAGAAGGCAGTCCAGCAAGGTCAACAGGGGCAATGGACAACATGGGACAGTGCACTCCAAAGAAGTCTCAGCTGGAACGATATGTGGCACATGGCTCCTCTAAGGATAAGCTTCCTCCTCAGATCTGTATATGACCTGCTCCCCTCGAATGCAAACTTATTGAAATGGGGGAAATCAGACGACCCAGCATGTCCGCTCTGTCAGAAGAAACAAACAGTGGAACATGTCCTAAGCTCTTGCAAGGTAGCGCTAGCCCAAGGAAGGTATACATGGAGGCACAACCAAGTTCTGAAAGTGATCACAGATGTGGTTAGCGAAAAAACCATGACCCCAAATGCACCAATTGCTATGACAACGTTCTACAAAGCAGGAGGGAAACAGGTCTGGCCCGAAAGTGCTATGACAACCAGCACATTGCCAAAGGGTCTTCTGGATGGAGCAGTCGACTGGAGTGTACAGCAGACCTCCCAGAGTGGAGAAATTACCCAGATGTCATCAGCAAGACAGGCATGAGACCAGACATCGCTCTCCACTCT
>CM060314.1:55544351-55571851 GCA_030674185.1 Monoplex corrugatus | reverse complement strand
TCTGACTCTGAGACTTGGTTGATGCCAGGATATGTTATGAAAGGAAATGAACAGTACAATAACCATCATATGCCTTGGTTGTTTTTGAACTTACATAATGAACAGTACAGTAACCACCATATACTGTGGTTGTTTTTTAACTTACATATGAAAAGTACAGTAACCGTCATATACTGTGGTTGTTTTTTAATTTCCATACTGAACAGTACAGTAACCATCATAATATAAATTGTAGTGTGGTTGTTTTTGAACTTACATAATGAACAGTACAGTAACCATCATGTACTTGGTTGTTTTTGAACTTACATAACGAACAGTGCAGTAACCATCTTATACTGTGGTTGTTTTTGAACTTACATAAATGAACAGTACAGTAGCCATCATATACTGCGGTTGTTTTTTAACTTACATAACAAACAGTATAGTAACCATCATATGCTGTGGTTGTTTTTGAACTTACATAACAAACAGTACAGTAACCATCATATACTGCGGTTGTTTTTGAACTTACATAATGAACAGTACAGTAACCATCATATACTGCGGTTGTTTTTGAACTTACATAACAAACAGTACAGTAACCATCATATGCTGTGGTTGTTATTGAACTTACATAACAAACAGTACAGTAACCATCATATAGTGTGGTTGTTTTTTTAACTTAAATAACAAACGGTACAGTAACCATCATATGCTGTGATCGTTTTTGAACTTACACAAAGAACAGTATAGTAGCCATCATATATTGTGATCGTTTTTGAACTTACATATATACCATTACAGATCTTACTTTGAGTAACTGAAAGATTGTGGCCAGCTTGATGAGGAATTTTGTGTCACGTGTGAACTTAATTGAGGTTAAGACATTGTTTATTTGTAATCAGTTAAACCAAGTGAGGATGAAACATTGTTTGTTTGTAATCAGTTAAAACAAATGAAGTTTAGGTTTTCTTTGTTTGAAATAAGCTCAAGTAATTGAGTCTAATCATTGCTTATTTTAAATTTGCAAAGGTGCTTAAAGCTAAGACATTTTTTTTATTTCTAACCAGCAAAAGTTATTACGGGTAACACGTTTATAATCAGCATGATAATTAAAGATAAGTCATTATTTATTATAATTCAGAAAAAGTAATTAAGGATAATCATTATTTTCAATCAGCAAAAGTAATTAAGGATAAGACATTATGTATTTGTAATGTAATCAGCAAAAGTAATTCAGGATAAGATGTTATTCATAATCAGCAAAAATAATTAAGGATAAGACATTGCATATTTGTAATCAGCAAAAGTAAGTAAGGATAAGACATTGCATATTTGTAATCAGCAAAAGTAAGGAAGGATAAGACATTGTATACTTGTAATCAGAGAAGGAGAGACTGTTTTTAATGATGTCAGTATTGTTTGTTTCTCTCAAATGGAGTTTTTGTGTCTGTGTTTGCAGTTGCGGAAACGCAGTGGGGAGAAGGCCAGGGAACAGGAGGAAATGAGTGAGGGTCTTGCTCAAGCAGAAAGGGTATGAGTGTAGTATGAAATGGAAGCTTTGATGGAAAAGTTGCAAGCATGAAAATAGTAGTTTGTTTGAAAGACTATCAGTTTCTGCAGTGGGTATTATGTATCAGAACTGCTTGGAAATATGTTCTTGATCTGTGAATTTGAAATATTGAAATATATTCTTGAGCTGTGAATTTGAAATATCGAAAAGAAATATGTTCTTGATCTGTGGATTTGAACTATTGAAAAGAAATATGTTCTTGATCTGTGGATTTGAAATAATGAAAAGAAATATGTCCTTGATCTGTGAATTTGAACTATTGAAAAGAAATATGTTCTTGATCTGTGGGTTTGAAATAATGAAAAGTCTAACTTGAAATATTTAACTTAAGTCTATCTTCAGGTTGCTGTGGAAACTCTAAGAAAAAGATGATGCAGTGTTGAAATAGCCAGTGTCTTTGCTGTTTCTAAAGCTGTTAAGATTACCTGTTTTCCTGACAGTGCTTGTGGTTTCAGACTATGCGAGAATGGCTGTAGAAAAATGTTGTGTTACTCAAAATATTTGTATTATTGATCCAGTGAATTCAGGCCAGTGAAAGATCTGGACTGAAAGACTATACAGCAAATGCTTAATAGAAATTGTGGTTGTTTGTTTGTTTTTTTCGTCTTTTCTTTCTTTTATCATTTTTTTTATTGCTATCAAGAAAATGTAGCTCAAATACAGTCTTACAATCATGTAGACTGACTTAAAAAAAAAAAGACAAATGCAACAGCAACAGTTATAAGTTGCATCTGCACATGATTTGATTGCAAGTATTCTTTGGTGTTTTTATTTTGCATTTAAATGTATTATACATGTATTTTCTATTTGAAATAAATTTTAGAAAATGTTTGAAAGAAAAGAGTTCTGTGTGTACAAATGAGGCAAATGCCATGTGTTTGGAAAAAATCCAAAATAATCATGGCAAAAATCCTGCAGTGTGCATTAACGCCATACACTGATAAGATCTTGAGATTCTACTTAAATTATGTGTTCTCTGTAATGATGTCCATGCATATATCAGTCTGCTATTTCTTGAGGTTTTACTTAATTTATGGATTTTATTCTGTTGTCTATACTTACATCAATCTGCGATTGAAACAAGCTTTAAAGCAACCTGTAATGTTCTATGAAGCCTATCAAAAATAATATGAAAACTCACAGCCCATTCCAAAAACATCAGTTTGTTAAGAACAAGGTTTAAACACTACCTTTGTGCTGTTTGTCACCTGTGTCCTACATATCTTTCAGACAAAAGGTTATCACCGTAAAACTTCAACCTTAGTACATTACCTCCATGCTGTCAGTCACCTGTCACCTGTGTCCTGTGTATCTTTCAGACAAAGCCCCCCCCCCTCCCCCCCTCGTATCACCATAAAATATCAACCTTTGTACATTACCTCCATGTTGTCAGTCACCTGTGTCCTGTGTATCTTTCAGACAAAAGACCCCCCCCCCCCCCCCTCACCATAAAACATCAACCTTTGTACATTACCTCCATGTTGTCAAACACCATGAAACATCAAGGTTTGTACATTACCTCCATGCTGTCTGTCACCTGTGTCAAGTATATCTTTCAGACTAAAGACACCCCCCCCCCCCCCCCATCATCTTAAAATGTCAAGCTCCATGCTGTCTGTCACCTGTGTCCCAGAACCCCCGACCCCCCCCCCCCCCCCCCATCACCATAATACATCAACCTTTGTACATTACCTCCATCCTGTCAGAGTCCAAGTCTGTTTAATCTCAGACAAGGGCCACTCCCCATCGCCATAAAGCATCAGCCTCCACCCCTTCCACCCATTGTCAAAAGTACAAACTGTCAAAATAAGGTTCTGAACTTGTAAAACATCTCCAACATTGCCTTTGTGTAAATTGTTGTGTTGTGAAAGGAAAGTTGTTATTGTTAATGACAGTCTTGGTAGTTCAGTGGCCAAACATCGAACTTCCTCATGGAAGGTTCCGGACTTGATCTGCCCAGATGCTGCTGCCGTTTGGGTAAAGAGTGGAGATTTTTCTAATTTCCCAGGTCATCATATGCAGACCTTCCAGTGCCTAACCCTGATCATGTGTCTACACGTGATATGCATGATATCAGATATGCATGCTAAAGATCCTATATGTCATGTCAGTGGCTGGCTTATGGAAACACTAAATCACCCAGTATGTTCATCCACCAAAGATGCAGACTGTACAACAACACATTGGAATGTGGTCAACTTGCCTAACAGCTTGAGTTCTCCTTGCTCCACAGAAAAATCTGATTATGTGTAATGTGCAGTGAGTCCAGTTAAGTTTGGAGAATAGTGTGTAAGAAGAATGACTTATGATGATGATAATGGTTTCAGGCAGCCTTAGAGGCCCTGAAGAAGGACCTTGCCAAAGACCCCTCCTTGGCAGCTCAGTACGGGGTCAAGTTGAAGTCATCAGGTTAGTGAAGTGAGCAATATTTTATCTATTGATGCCATAACAAAGATTGAAATGTACAACTTGAATTAAAATTTTATGTTTTTATTTTTGTTTTGCACTGGCATTAGATGGTTTAAATTACTTTTGTGTCCATGAAAAGGGTGAGGAGAACTTGGTAGGTGTCATTGTCTAAACTTGTCACCGACTACAGACATTGTTGTGTATTGCACTTGTGCACACTGACCATCAAGTTTGACCAAGGGAGACAATGACTATCGGCCAAATCAATAAGTTGCCAGTGTCCATATCCAATGGGCTGGCTAGTTCTGATGACAGATTGTCAACACAAGAGTGTGTCTTGAGTTTAATCATGTTTGCTGCCCATCTTAATGGTCCGGTCATTATGGTGGTGCAGGCTTTGTGTTTTATCAGTCCTTTTCCCCTTCTCCCGTCCCTATTTCAAGACCTTGCCAGTGCACAAAGTTTTGTGCAGGCTTAAGGAGTCTGCCAGATAATAGATGGCAGACAGGCTTGAATGCATATTGACTTGTCAAAGTCATAATGAATCCCTCTTGACCAAACTCCACAGTCCAGTGAATACAGTCCTGTTCTTATAATTCATTGTTTCCTTTGGATCTTGTTTTCAGGGTTAGTGTTGAATAGGAAATTATAAAATCATCCAGAGTGAAGGGTTTCCAGACATGGCTTCAGTTGGGTCAATTCTACTTTCACAAAGTTATTCATGTTCATATTCATTTCGTTTTGTCACGATGGATTTACCATGTGAAACTCAGGCTGCTGTCCTTGTTCAGAGCGCATTGCCACAGTGAAGCGCCACTTTTTTTTTACCAAGACTTCAGAAAGACAAGTAGACTAATTCAGTAATCAGCCTTCAAGGGGAGGGACCTAGGAAGTCAACCTATCTCTCCTCTTGTTTTGTACAAGGGCAGCTAGGCAATGCCCTGCTCTTTACGATTTTCAACCGCCACAGGATCTGTAGTGTGTACAGGCCAGAGGGCGCATGGATCCAACTCATTTTTCATCTCTTTTCAAAGGATTTTATGTGTAGCTAACATCCAGATTACATCTTATTTATTGATATAGTCTATGTCTCTCTCTTCCTCTGTCTTGTTTTTCTTAAAGTAATTTTACTATTTAATGCAGAGTAAGAAGAATTTGTTATGGTTTCTTTGGAAGACTTTGTTGAAGTGACAGAAATTGTTTGCTATTTGTATATACATAGTTTTATTTCATATCATAATTATATCTGATTTATTTTAACATGTATATTCATGCCTTGATTTCTATATTTCTGTTGCTTTCCAGTAATCATTGTGATCTCATATCTCTTCTGATGTCAGTCTGTCTTTGTATCTGTTTTCTTCCCATCATCCGCCTTCCCCTAACTGATCCATCCCCCCCGACACACACACACACACACACACACACACACACACACACACACACACACACACACACAAAACACACACACAACCACACACACACACACATACCACACACACACACCACACCACACACACACGCACACCAAAACCACACACACACACACACACACACCACGCACAGCACACACACACACGCACACACACACACACACCACGCACACACACACGCACAGCACACACACACACACACACCACCACACACACACACCACAACACACGCACACACACACACACACACGACACCACCACACACACACAACACACACACACACCACACACCCCACACACCACAACACCACAGACACACACACACACACACCACCACACACAACACACACAGACAACACACACACGACACACCACAACACAACACACACACACACACAACACACACACACGACACACACACACACACACAGACACACACACACACGACACACACACACACACACACAGACAGACACACAGCAACGACAACACAAACACACACACACACACAGACACACAACACACACAGACACACACAACACACAGCACACGCTCACCAACCACACTCACACCTCCCCACACTCTACTCACCCACACTACCGCCCTCCCCACTCTCTCTCTCGTCCCCTCTCTTCTCTCTCTCTCTCTCTCTCTCTTCTCCTCTCTCTCTTCTCTTCTCTTACTTCTCCTCTTCTCTCCCTGTTTTTCAATTTCCTTGATGCTTTTCTTGTGTTCAGTTTATTTTTTGTTTCGATAATTTCTTTTCTTTATCAGCTGATAAAGAAAGGGAGAAGAAGAAGAAGGAAAAAGCCACCAAATCAGAATCCGCAAAACCTGAAGCTGTGCCCACTGTGAGGGAGTGGTATGAAGCCAAGTCTCCTGAAGGCTATTCTTATTACTGGAACATCACCACTAATGGTAAGTATCTATGAGTGTGTGTGTGTGTGTGTGTGTGTGTGTGTGTGTGTGTGTGTGTGTGTGTGTGTGTGTGTGTGTGTGTGTGTGTTTATGTGTGTGTGTGTGTATGTGCGTTGTATGCCATGTGTATGTGTGTGTGTGTGTGTGTGTATGCCGTGTATGTGTGTGTGTGTCTGTATGTGTGTGCATGTGTTTCTTTTTGGCTTCTCCAATAACTGTACCATAACACTAACTAATAAACATCGTAAGGATGACATATGTAATAGTGAGTGATGCGAATAGCATGGGAACACCACCAGCAAGGCAACAAACTATCAGTGTTAAGGTCACTGAGTTTTCTTGTTTGTAAAGTTCTGCTACAAAGTACTGCTATAACAAACACATAAACCCTTTGCCTCCCGCACCCTGTCCACCAGCAACCTGCGTGGTTGACCTTGCTAACAAAGCAAAAACTGAACCTTTTGACTCCGTCACCCTGTCCATCAGCTTACTGCAGGAAGCTGGTGGATAGGGTGAGGGAGTCAAAGCTTTAAATTTTTGCAGCTTGTGGATAGGGTGTGGAAGTCAAAGGGTTAACATCTCCCTTGAATAATAGGTAGACTTCACTGTGTGTGTTATGTTCAGAGAGTGTGTGGGAGCCCCCCAAGGGATTTGACCGATATATTTGCTGTGTGCGTTATGTTCAGAGAGTGTGTGGGAGCCCCCCAAGGGATTTGACCGATATATTTGCTGTGTGTGTTATGTTCAGAGAGTGTGTGGGAGCCCCCCAAGGGATTTGACCGATATATTTGCTGTGTGCGTTATGTTCAGAGAGTGTGTGGGAGCCCCCCAAGGGATTTGACCGATATATTTGCTGTGTGCGTTATGTTCAGAGAGTGTGTGGGAGCCCCCCAAGGGATTTGACCGATATATTTGCTGTGTGTGTTATGTTCAGAGAGTGTGTGGGAGCCCCCCAAAGGATTTGACCGATATATTTGCTGTGTGTGTTATGTTCAGAGAGTGTGTGGGAGCCCCCCAAGGGATTTGACCGATATATTTGCTGTGTGCGTTATGTTCAGAGAGTGTGTGGGAGCCCCCAAGGGATTTGACCGATATATTTGCTGTGTGCGTTATGTTCAGAGAGTGTGTGGGAGCCCCCCAAGGGATTTGACCAATATATTTGCTGTGTGTGTTATGTTCAGAGAGTGTGTGGGAGCCCCCCAAGGGATTTGACCGATATATTTGCTGTGTGCGTTATGTTCAGAGAGTGTGTGGGAGCCCCCCAAGGGATTTGACCCATATATTTGCTGTGTGCGTTATGTTCAGAGAGTGTGTGGGAGCCCCCCAAGGGATTTGTCTCTCTGGCTGAACAGGAAGGCTCGGTGGACCCGAACTGTGGAGAGTCTGAAAACGCACAACAGGTCAGTTGTCAAGGAAGGGCGAAGGGGAGGGTGGGGGGGAGGGAGTTGGGGGATGCTGCCAGGGATGGTATAAGATAAGAATCACTGTATTACCTCAGTAAAAAGAATTGGTGCCAAGTGCAAGGTATATTACAATGTGCTCTGCATTAAAAACATTATTTAATAATATAATCTGTGATCCTTTTCACAAAGTCACTGTTCATTTGCATACAGCTCATTTATAGTTGGACATGCCAGAAGTTTGGAGTTTGTTCAAAAGAGATGCATTGGACTCAGACTACGCCATTAAATCTGCCGGCAATTATCTGGCAGACTCCCAGAGCCTGTGCAAACTCATTGCGATGGCATGGTCTTGAACTATTGAGAATGGGAGAGGTCTCCGTGAAACACTAAGCTGAAGCCACCAGAGTGATGGAAACATTAAGATGGGCAGCTAACAGGCCAGTTTTTTAATGCTGCAGACTGGAGTTGAACTCAAGATATCAAATCTGTTGGAAGAACCAAGAAGCCCTTAACCTTTTGACTCCCACAACCTATCCACCAACTGTAAAAACTTAACTCTTTGACTCCCTCACCCTATCCACCAGCTTCCTGCAGGAAGAGGGTGGATAGGGTGAGGGAGTCAAAGAGTTAAGTTTTTGCTTTGCTAACATGGTTGGGAATGCAGGACGCTGGTGGACAGGATGCGGGTGTCAAAGGGTTAAGGGGAAAAAAGTCATGGTCTACTGGAGAGTGGAACCCAAAATCCCATGCGCTATGAACATGGCAATCTCACAAATGAGTTAGTGGACCAAGCAAAAAACTCTACAGTTTATAGTAATACTTGTAGCATTTGTCTACAATGGAAATTGATGGAGAATTAATGTTATAAAGTCCTTAAATGCACGACTGGCCATTTTGAATAAAGCTTTTCATCACACAACTGATCTTGTCAAAAACATATCAAAAACAAGTTTGAAGAAAAAGGTAATATTTTCTGGAACGAATATATCGCTAGGTAACAGACCCAGCCAGTGCTGACACAGCAGAGGAAGAAGAAGAGGAAGAGGAAGCAGCAGCAGAAGAACCACCTCGTAAGATATTCCGTGTGGACCCAGTAGGCACAAGGGGTGCAGCATATGGGGCATGGGAGACAATCCGACAAGAACCGTAAGTTACGATTTACAAATTTTACTCCAGTTCTGAATTGAATGTCGTTTTAAGCATTTTGTTGGTGGGTGTGTGTGTGTGTGTGTGTGTGCATGTGCGTGTGTGTGTGTGCGCGTGCGTGTGTGTGTGTGTGTGTGTGTGTGTGCGTACATGTGTGTGTGTACGTGAGCGTGTGTGTGTGTGTGTGTGTGTGCACACAAGGTTTCAAGATTCAATCATGATTTATCAGGAGACACAAGTTGTAGAATTTTGATAATTTTGTTTTTACTTTGCAGTGAGCGTATGGAATGTGGTTTTTGTAATGCAGCATGTTTTGAAATGATAAACAGGGTTCGCACAGTCGTTAAAAGTCCTTGATTTTGAGGGCATGCTTTGTAAGGCCTTAAAAGTCCTTAAAAATCAGGCTTTTGCTGAAAGGTCTTTAAAAAGTCCTTAAGTTTTGTCACTGCCGATGATTTTTAATAAAGTTTGTGTAAAATCTTGAGTTTGTAAAAAAAGAAAAGAAAAAGGTTGAAATTGAATTGAAAAAAAATAAAGAGAAAGTCTGATCGACGATCTCACCGATACGTCGTCTGCTATAGGTCAAAACACCAGAGTTACGGGCCTTCATGGCGCATGTGCGTACGTGAAAGAATGTTCCACCATTTTGAAATTGAGAAGTCAACATGCCGTGGAAGTGTTTGTTTAACGTGGTTTGGCTGGAAAAAGACGAATACAAAGAATGGCTGCAGGCAGACCCAAGTGGAGACAGATGCAAGGCTTTTTGCCACATTTGTAAGAAGACCATAGACATTCGTTCAATGGGAGAATTGGCTGTAAATACCCATGGAAAAGGGGAAAAAACACTGGACCTGATGAAGGCTTCAAATCCTGCAGTTCGTCTTTCGAACTTTTTTACAAAAAATTCTACAATGAGCAATCCCATCACTTCTAACAGTTCGTCATCCTGCAGTTCATCAACCAACTGTTCTGCTCAAACTCAGATGTCAGTGAACAGTCTGAGCCGTACTAAAACAGAGGCAATGAAAGCTGAAGTACTGTGGACTAAAAGTAGTGACAAGTCATTACAGCTTTCGTTCGTGTGAAGGCATTTTAAAAAAATAGTGCTTCAAAAGTCCTTAAAAAGTCCTTAAATTTTTTGTCTGGAAATCTGTATGAACCCTGATAAACGACTGAAAATGTAATCTAGGTTTCCAGTGGATATGGATGTGATATTATTGCTATTATAGACTGCTGCTTGGTTTTTTTTCTGCCCTCCCCCATGGGGATGTTGCGGGCTCTTTCAGTATAAATAGTATCCCCACCTTCTGGAAAGTCTGTGTTAAAGATTTCCTCTTTTCTCTCACTTTCTTTGTTTTTTCTGTCTTGTTCCTCTGCTTTCTGTCATTTCTTCCTTTCATTTTCTTGTTGCTATTCCATTCACTTGTATATGTTCGATAAAGTCTTACATTCTTTCTGTTAGGATTGATAATTGGGTACATGTATTAAGTGCATTTTTGGTTCCAGGGAGGTAATTTTAGGTAATTTATGCCTGTTTTGATATGTTTTGGTATCTTTAGGTATGCTTAAATTTGTATTTAGGTGTGTTTTTTAAATCCCCTGAGCAATAAATTGGATGGAGTGGTCAATACTAGGGCATGTCCTTGGATTGTGTGCGTGAGTGCATTGACGTGTGTACTTAATCTTCTTTTCTTTACCTGTTGAAGTTTTGTATGTTTTGAAGTGGTTATAGCCCTGATATGTGATACCCCACTATGGGTCATTTTTTGAACAGGCCATATGTCACTACCGCCATGTTTTTCATTCTCACTGCCCTACACACTTCCACAGGCCATGTGTCACAACCTCCATGTTGTTCATTTCCACTGCCGTCCACACCTCCTTCAGGCATGGGCATCATGTTTTTTAACAAGAGAAATGTCGGCAGTCACTGATAGCACTATAGTGTATGAAATGATATTGCTGTAGTGTATAAAAAGGTGATGTTAGTATTGTATACGAAATGGTAATATTACCACAGTATATGAAGTTTCATACACTATAGTAATAACAGTTCATATACACCATTACATACACTATAGTAATATCATTTCATATGCTATAGTAATATCACCATTTTGTACACTGTAGTGCTATCAGTGACTATTGATATTTCTCTTGTTATAAAACGTTACGCCCACGCCTTGATCTTGAAGATGACACTACCAAACTAACCATCTACAGAAAACCTGACTACACACATCATAATCAGAATTCTAAATCAATCCGCTATCTATATCAGATAAGTTCTTTAGTCAGGACACTCACAGAGCTCACAAGACAAACTTAAAAACAAAGGACAAAGTGAACAGAAAAACAAAAGACAAAAAGCAAAATTAAATTGTGAAAAAAACTTTAAAAGCCAACAGCTGGTAGAACTGGGTTTTTAGTCTCGCCCATTTCAAAAACAACGCCATGAACTGGTTAAAGAAGGAAAGAAAATGTATGTAGCAGACACTTTAAATTGTGATTCATGGTCAGAAATCATTGAAATATTACACACTGCATGTGTGGCATTGTATGATCCCTCTATGATCCCCGTCTGGTGTCTGCTGAAATGTGCACCATGATTTCTCTTCAAAAAATGGCTTATACATCAAAAGTCAATCAGATAGAGCGTGTTTATTCCTGTGCTAAACAGTAGGTAAGAAATTCTGCTTTTAGTGTCATACAGTCTGCTATGTTTACCTTATGCAGTATGACACATGATTGCTCTATTCATGGCCGGTATTTGCCAAAGATCTTCAACATTGCTGTGCATAGTCACCTTCAGGTAGCACCACATAAGCCCTACCCACAAGGATCAGGTCACATGGTAAACCACATGATTATTTTTTCTTTCACTAGAGAATTAAATAAGTTGTAATTCTAGCGAACTGTGTGCTAATTGATGTCTGTAGCATTTTCTTTCAGCTGAGGCATTTTTAGTACAAGTAACCAGTGGATGCCTGAATCATTTAAAGGGTTAAGAAAAGAAATGATGGCTTTTTCTTCTTCAGGAGGACAAGAACAGGAGAGGAAAATCTCCTTTTTCAGTTTGCTTGATTTTCGTATGTATCTTGTTATTGTTCCACAAAGTTTTCTGTTTGTTTGTGTTTATATGCATACATGCGTTGCAATTTTATTTCTTCATCATTTAAACCTGTAACCAGTGTTTGGAGGACCAGCGGTAGACAGAATCTTCCATGTCCATGTCTGGATAACAACTACAAGCAGTGACAGCAGCAGACAGAATCTCCATTGTCCATGTCTGGATAACAACTACAAGCAGTGACAGCAGCAGACAGAATCTCCATTGTCCATGTCTTGATAACAAGTACAAGCAGTGACAGCAGCAGACAGGATCCTCCATGTCTGGATAACAAGTACATGCAGTGACAGCAGTAGACAGAATCTTCAATATCCGTCTCTGGGAAGCAAGTGAAAGCAGTGAGGGCATACTGACATTGGTCCAGTCTTTGATATTTGCCATTAGCCCATCATCCATTGTCCTCAGCAGCAGCATCCTTCAAGGTACCCTGGAGGATGGCCTTGGATAGTGTGTCATATCAGGTGACATGTTGAAGCTTGCATCATTTCTGTGTTGTCTAAAGCAGTTACTGTGAACCCATCAAAGGGTTGATCTTGCTCTGTATGTGTTGGTCCTGTGCAGTTTCTTTGTGCATGTTCATGTGTTCACACCAAAGAAAGTGAGAGAAAGGATGTATTCCTGGGAAAATTCTGGAGAGAAAAAGTGTTATAAGTTATTGGAGGATTAGCTTTTAATCTATTTATCGCATGTTGTGAAATGTTGCAGATCAGCTGAATCAGATTCAGAGCCAGAGCCAGAGCCGGAGCCGGAGCCAGCACCTTCTGCTAATCCCCCAGCCCTGGAGGATATCCCTCTTCCTGGTGAGATCCCTCTCCCTGCAGACATCCCTCTCCCGGCAGATATTCCTCTTCCTGACCCAGTCCCAGCCTCAGACCCTCAGCCCTGCCCGGTGCCTGTGAAAAGAGACAGATTCAAGGAAAAGACAGTGAGCAGCCTAGGGCCTTCCTCAGGGGACACTGTTGGTTTCAAGAAGAGGAAAGTGGCGTCCAGTGCGAGGAATGCTCGGCAAAGAGATGATGACAATTAGACACACAGTGTGAGTGTTCATTAAAGGTTTGCGTGTTGTGTGTGAAGGATTGTCTTTAAAGTGTGCATTGACGGAGCATGTCAACGGGTGGATTAAACTTGAGACAGTCGGTCCTCATTCAGGTTCTTAGAGCGACAGCTTTTATGGACATAACAGTACTCTGCTTCCTTCAGTTGTGGGACCCTACTACTGGCTGTTTGTAGTGTAGTAACTGTATTGATGTTACAGGTCTTTTAGAAATCTGCTTCAGTGTGTAAGGGACCTTGGTCAAGTAAGGGATGCTTTTAGTATTGTAGAGAACATACACGGGATTGCTTGACAGATGCAAGACATGAAGCCCAAGTCTGGAAGCAATTAATACATTTATTATTTAATTATTTATTGTTTTGCCACAATGGATTTACCATTTGAAGTTCAGGCTGCTATGCCCAGGAACAGCATGTCCTTCATTGCAGGACCACATACTTTTTTTTAACTTCTTTCTGTGTTTCTGTTTACCTGTGAAAATGGATTTTGTAACAGAACTTTGCCAGGGACAACTGTTTTATTGGTGCGGGATACTTTAACATGCACTGGTGGACCTTGATTTATCATTGCATTGAAAAGACAAGATTAACTGAAGGAAGGGGAGGGGGGGGAACACACATGCGCTGGTCCCTGATGTAGTAATGGCTTCTACATGAGACTGAAACACACAAAACAAGTGAAATTTACCAAAATGTTGAGGACGTCTTTTTTTTTCTTATGTATGCTGAGCTATATGCTGCGTGAGACCTGACCATGCCAAATGCAGAAGGACCACCAACCATGCTACTTGAATGTCATTTTTGAATCTTGCTGTTTGTATTTTCTGTGGACTTGGTTCATGTGGGAGCCATGGAACTGGGACAGTTCTCTGAACGATTCACCCAATTGGCCCTCTGTTATCTGGCAGACTCCTTAAGCCTGTGCAAAAACATATGCACTGGCAAGGTCTTGAAATGGAAAGAGAGTGGAGTTGGGGAAGGTGATATGACCTATGAAACACTATACTTACACCACCAAAACGATTGAAGCATGTAGATGGGGCAGTGAACACTGCAGTTTTTGTATTGAAGCATGTAGATGGGGCAGTGAACACTGCAGTTTTTGTATTGAAGCATGTAGATGGGGCAGTAAACACAGCAGTGTTTGTGTTGAAGTATGTAGATGGGGCAGTGAACACAGCAGTGTTTGTGTTGAAGCATGTAGATGGGTGGTGAATACATCAGTATTTGTGTTGAAGCATGTAGATGGGCGGTGAACACAGCAGTGTTTGTGTTGAAGCATGTAGATGGGTGGTGAATACATCAGTATTTGTGTTGAAGCATGTAGATGGGCGGTGAACACAGCAGTGTTTGTGTTGAAGCATGTAGATGGAGCAGTGAACACAGCAGTGTTTGTGTTGAAGCATGTAGATGGAGCAGTGAACACAGCAGTGTTTGTGTTGAAGCATGTAGATGGAGCAGTGAACACAGCAGTGTTTGTGTTGCTGGGTGGGATTGAACTCAGGACATCAGATCTCGCATTCTCAGCTCTATTGTAGGAACCAGACATCCCATTAGTTGTTGGGGTTTTTTTTTCTAGCAAAATGCCAAAATCTTGTAACCCTTTGACTCCTGCAAAAACTTAACCTTTGATTTCCTCACCCTATCCACTTGGTTCCTGCAGGAAGCTGGTGGATAGGATGAAGGAATCAGAGAGCTAACTTTTTGTTGTTGGTGGACAGGATGTGGGAGTTGAAGGGTTTACTGTCTGAATATCGGTCATCATGCATGTTTTTGTGTCACTCGCATAAAGGTAGATGACCTACAAGTTCAGGATGTCTCTAGTGGCCAGGGGTCAGTGCATACCACACCACATCTTTTAGGCCACTGCATGTTTTAGTGTTGGTGTTTAAACTATTTCTTCATCAGAGACCACAACATTTAGATATCACAAATCTCACAGGCCATACAACATGGACTCCTAAGCTGGAAATCCATAAAACATTTTGCAGCACTTTCTTTGTGCTACAAAAATAACAGCAACAGTGACATATCAAGATGGACATATTGCGTGCTGAATTATATAATTTTATTAATGCGTTTTTCGTTTGTGGCATTCTGTGCATTTTGACTGATGCTGTACTGCTAGACATGGGATTTCCGCCGGTTAGATACAGGCATTTATGTTGCAGAGACTGAGAATGAAATGATGGACCGTTTGATAGAAAGTGTATGTGTCCTTTTGAGGCTTTGGAACCCTGAACTATAATCATATTACAGAAAGATGGCGGTAGATGATAATTGTGAAAATGGAAATGTGGTAGCAGTAAAGTGGACAAAACCAGACCCACAGGAAATGTGATAGCAGTGGACTGGATAAAGCCAGGCCCATAGGAAATGTGATAGCAGTGAACAAGACAAAGCCAGGGTTGTAGGAGGAAATGTGATAGCAGTGAACCAGACGAAACCAGGCCAATAGGAAATGTGATAGCCCTGAACCAGAAAAAGCCAGGCCTATAGGAAATGTGATAGCAATGAACCAGACAGAACCAGGCCTATAGGAAATGTGATAGCAGTGAACCAGACAAAGCCAGGCCTATAGGAAATGTGATAGCAATGAACCAGACAGAACCAGGCCTATAGGAAATGTGATAGCAATGAACCAGACAGAACCAGGCCTATAGGAAATGTGATAGCAATGAACCAGACAGAACCAGGCCTATAGGAAATGTGATAGCAATGAACCAGACAGAACCAGGCCTATAGGAAATGTGATAGCAATGAACCAGACAGAACCAGGCCTATAGGAAATGTGATAGCAATGAACCAGACAGAACCAGGCCTATAGGAAATGTGATAGCAATGAACCAGACAGAACCAGGCCTATAGGAAATGTGATAGCAATGAACCAGACAGAACCAGGCCTATAGGAAATGTGATAGCAATGAACCAGACAGAACCAGGCCTATAGGAAATGTGATAGCAATGAACCAGACAGAACCAGGCCTATAGGAAATGTGATAGCAGTGAACCAGACAGAACCAGGCCTATAGGAAATGTGATAGCAATGAACCAGACAGAACCAGGCCTATAGGAAATGTGATAGCAATGAACCAGACAGAACCAGGCCTATAGGAAATGTGATAGCAATGAACCAGACAAAACCAGGCCTATAGGAAATGTGATAGCAATGAACCAGACAGAACCAGGCCTATAGGAAATGTGATAGCAATGAACCAGACAAAGCCAGGCCTATAGGAGGTAATGTGATAGCAGTGAATCACACAAAACCAGGCCTATAGGAGGAAATGTGATAGCAGTGAATCACACAAAACTAGGGCCACAGGAGGAAATGTGATAGCAGTGAATCACACAAAACCAGGGCCACAGGAGGAAATGTGATAGCAGTGAATCACACAAAACCAGGGCCACAGGAGGAAATGTGATAGCAGTGAATCACACAAAACCAGGGCCACAGGAGGAAATGTGATAGCAGTGAATCACACAAAATCAGGCCTATAGGAGGAAATGTGATAGCAGTGAATCACACAAAATCAGGCCTATAGGAGGAAATGTGATAGCAGTGAATCACACAAAACCAGGCCTATAGGAGGAAATGTGATAGCAGTGAATCACACAAAACCAGGGCCACAGGAGGAAATGTGATAGCAGTGAATCACACAAAATCAGGCCTACAGGAGGAAATGTGATAGCAGTGAATCACACAAAATCAGGCCTATAGGAGGAAATGTGATAGCAGTGAATCACACAAAATCAGGCCTACAGGAGGAAATGTGATAGCAGTGAATCACACAAAATCAGGCCTACAGGAGGAAATGTGATAGCAGTGAATCACACAAAACCAGGGCCACAGGAGGAAATGTGATAGCAGTGAATCACACAAAATCAGGCCTACAGGAGGAAATGTGATAGCAGTGAATCACACAAAATCAGGCCTACAGGAGGAAATGTGAGAGCAGTGAATCACACAAAATCAGGCCTACAGGAGGAAATGTGATAGCAGTGAATCACACAAAACCAGGCCTACAGGAGGAAATGTGATAGCAGTGAATCACACAAAACCAGGCCTACAGGAGGAAATGTGATAGCAGTGAATCACACAAAATCAGGCCTACAGGAGGAAATGTGATAGCAGTGAATCAGACAAAATCAGGCCTATAGGAGGAAATGTGAGAGCAGTGAATCACACAAAATCAGGCCTACAGGAGGAAATGTGATAGCAGTGAATCACACAAAACCAGGCCTACAGGAGGAAATGTGATAGCAGTGAATCACACAAAACCAGGCCTACAGGAGGAAATGTGATAGCAGTGAATCACACAAAACCAGGCCTATAGGAAATGTGATAGCAGTGAATCACACAAAACCAGGCCTACAGGAGGAAATGTGATAGCAGTGAATCACACAAAATCAGGCCTACAGGAGGAAATGTGATAGCAGTGAATCACACAAAACCAGGGCCACAGGAAATATGATAGCGGTAAAGTGGGCAAAGCTAGATGAAAAGTGTATGGTGCGTTTTGGGTCAAGGCTTTTTTATCTTAAATTTGAGCTCAGAAAGGACCTGTGGCCTGCTGTCAGTGTGCGTGTGTATGTGTGTGTGTGTGTGTGTGTGTGTCAAGAAGGATATTTTGTTTTTGATTTTTAATTAATGTTACCCAAGGTGCAGCTGTGTAAATTATGTTGATTTTTTCATGTTCAGTTTGTGTGTGGAAACGTAAGTGAATACTTAGATCTCCAACAGGTCATGTGTCTTTGTCATATTAGCTGTCATAGATGGCACTAACAAGAAATCCTGATTGTATATATATATGGAAATGATAAATCAGCAGTTTTCCCTTCCTACCAAAAATTAACATGAAATGTATTTTTCTGGTGAATTTATCACCACAGTCTGTCACCTAACATCAGCTTGTCTATGAAGTTTTCCTTCTATAAAAATAAAAACAAAAAATTACAAGTGTTTTCCTATATGGGTTGGTTGGTTCTTTTGATAGATCCATGTCCTCAAGATCTGATATCCTGAGTTTAATGCCAGTCCTCAAGATTAACCCCTTTGACTCCCACACCCTACCTACCAACTGCAAAACCTTGACCCTTTGACACCCTTACCTATAGGGTGAGGGAGTCAAAGGGTTAAGGGACATGGCTGACAATGCAGGATTCTGTTTGTTGCCCTTTTTAATGTTTCAGCCATTCAGATAGTGTCAGCTTAGTTTTTTCATAGGTCCCCCTCTCCATTTCAAGATCTTGCAACTCACAGCATTTGTGCAGGCTCAGGGTGTCTGCCACACAATTGCTGGCAGATTTGGATGGAGCACAGGTGGAATTGTACAAGTGCGATGAATCCATCTTGATCAGATTCCCCAACTCCAAAGTCCATAACAGCAATTGTAACAATTTTACTGCAAACACTTTCATGGATGAGAAAAGAAAAACTGCACACCTGTTAAACATCTTTATAATTTTAAGAGATGTAAACAGGAATGAACCAAATTTTTCATTTCTTCAGTTCTTGTTGAGAGAAGTAAACTGTGTCTTTGTAAGGAAATTCCAATATTTTTTTTGAAGGATGAGTTCTTTCCTCAGGCCAACAAATCTCATGGATATGTGTGGAAATAAAGTACATGTACGCGAAGTCTTTGATAGTGATGGGGTTGTGATTTTTTCATTTAGTTCTGTTTTGTTTTGTGTTTCTTTGGTTTGGTTTTTGTTACTTCATTTTTGTGGAATCTTTTTAATGGTACAGTGTTTGTTGTTTTGTGGAGATAATCTGTTGGAAGTTATAATGTCACTGCCAGACCTGTTGATAAATGTAATTATCTCTCCTGTGTTAGGAATGGCTGTTAATTGTGACTGGAATTGTTCATTGTGATTTGTGCTACGCATCTGAATGTGTTGTCATTATAGTGCTTGATAGTGAACTTTCTTTCAGTAAGTGAGTAACTCACACTAGCCATCGGTGGTTAGTAGATTGTGTGTATGTGTGTGTGTGTGGTTGTGTGTATGCACGCGCATGCGTGTGTGTGTGTATGTGTGTGTGTGTGTGTATGTGTGCGCGCGCGCATGTGAGTGTGTTTCTGTGTGTGTGTATGTGTGTGCTTGTGCTTGTGCGTGTGGGATAGTCTATCATCACCATTGACATACATGAAACAGAGTAGACCAACCACATGTCATTTCAGCTTTAGTCTTACCAGACAAACAAATAATTGTGCGAAAAGAGCCCCCAGTGGGGATGCAGGGGGCTCTTTCAGTGTAAATAGTATCCCCACCTTCTGGAAATTCTGTACTAGAAATTTGAAATTTCCTCTTTTCTGTCACTTTCTTTGTTGTTGTTTTTTCTTCCTCCTTTGCTTTCTGCCATTTCTACCTATCATTTTCTGCCTTGCTGGTCCATTCACCTGTATGTGTTCAATAGTCTTATATACATTCTTTTAGGATTGATCATTGGGTATATGTATTAAGTGCATTTTTGCCTCTTCGGAAATGAGATATGCAGAAACAATTTTAGGTAATTTAGGCCACTTTTAATATTTGTTTTAGCATCCTTAGTTATGTTTAAAATTTTATTTAGGTATGTTTTTTAAATCTCCTGTGCAATAAATTGGACAGAGTGATCATCGCCAGTGGCATCTCCTTAGATTATGTGCACGAATGCATTGATATATGTGTACTTAATTTTCTTTTCTTTTTTTTTTTTTTTTCGTGAAGAAGTATTGTGTATGTTTTGAAACAGTTATAGCCCTGATAGGGCTCTATGCAATCGGCTGGGCTTTATACAAAAATAATATTAAATAACAGTGTGGAAAGAAAAAACGGAACAGGACATGAAGAATTGAAGGCTGGTGATAAAGATTCTAGTACATTTGGTTCAAAGTTCTAGCATAACTAAAATCTAAACATTGCTAAACAACCCAAATGTTGCCAAAACGTAAGGCAGATATTGTTCAGTCCGGCTGCTTCTTTTAATCACAGCTTCAGTGATGTAAATTCATTATTTTGTTTTCATCGTATTGCAAACCTGTGATAGATGGAACTCCCCCTTTGCTGAGAAGGTTTTTCTCTCTAGGATTTCAACCACTAAATCATGTACCACAACCACATAATCTAAACAAGATTATAAGCAAGGATAATAAAAATAAACAAGATTATAAGCAGCAATAATGATAATGAAAACAATATGGGCAACAAAGGTGATGGTTTACAGTAATGTCCAAACATTTTGATACACATTGCATGAGAGTGTCTGTTATGAAAAGTTTGTCTATATTCATGAATCATTCAGTGAATGATGTGATATTTCAATTGTTACATCAAAAAGAAGTACAGAATTGGTCTCACCTGTCGGCGTCACCGGGTTCGGTGTTAACCGCTGCACATCTGGATGCCATCCTCTCTCTCCAGGCCGCTCTGTCTTGACTTTTGTGTACAATTTCTTGAATATTTTGGCCACTGATGTTGGTTATGTTCTCGTTGTATGAAATTGGAGGTCTGCCTTTCTTCCTTTTTGCCACAGAATTGGTTTCAGGTTTAATATTTTTCATGGACAGATGTAATGTTTTCTACACAATCGCATTTTCAGTAATGATTTATGTTAATTAACCAATTATGTTGCCATAGGGAAGATTTTTTTGTTTGAGATTTTAAGGCTGGCATGAGCAAGCTTCAGAATTTGCATTTTTATTGAAATGTTATTAAAGGGTTCATTTTGAAGTGAAGTACTGGTTGCTGTTTCTGTATTATTCGATCAGAAGTAAAGGACGATTTTTGAACAACTTTTAATAAACTATCAAATTTTATGTAAATATATGGCAGTCTGTTTAGATTATCCTTCACGATTAATTCAAAACATTTGAAAGGCAATGAAGCTGTTGGTTATTTAAAACCACATCTCATGCAATATTTATTCAGAATGGGGGGAAAAAAAGGAAATGTTGATCAGCTTTTCTTGCTCATTTTTCTCTGTTTCTTTTTTCTTTTGTTTTGGCAAATATGTTCTGTTGGTAACATAATTGTAGAAGGGGTTTTTCATTCCAGTATGACTGGGCTTTGTTAACATAACAACACTTTTTCTCCTTTGACTCTTTCTTCCTCACCCTATCCAGCATCTTCTGCATTATCAGTCATGAAGGCAAAGCTCAAACTGGATGAGTGATTGAAAGGATAAACCAGAGTTTGAAATGGCAGCAGTAGTTTGGTGAAATGTTTCGCTACATTACAACATAAATTCAAGTTATTTAAGAAGGTTTAAGCCCCGATATGGTTCTAGTAGTTGGCTGGGCGATAAGCAATGTGAACCTGAACCTGAACCAGTTTATTTTATGGAATATCAATTATATGCTTTACATTTGTTGAATCACAGTACTTTTATAAATGAAATTCTAAAAATAAAAGTATTAACACGAATTCATCACTGAAATGTTGCATGCATGTTGAGAATAATGTTCAGCACACTGCCTTCAGTTCTGTACAAACATGTGTAAAAATGATGTTGCATTTTCTCTGTCTGTCTATCTGTCTGTCTCTCTCTCTCTCTCCCTCTTCCCCCTTGTTGTCCTCTCTCTCTTTCTCTCTTTCTCTTCTCTCTTTCTCTCTTTCTTCTCTCTCTTTCTCTCTCTCTCTCTCTCTCTCCTCTCTCTCTCTCTCTCTCTCTCTCTCTCTCTCTCTCTCTCTCTCTCTCTCTCTCTCTCTCCACCCTCTTGCTTCCTCTAACACACATGCAGTCATTCACAAACAGGCATGTACACACATTCTAAACATCTAAGAATGCATAATGTTTTAAAGTCATTGTTTTATCATGTTACATGTATACTTGTGTGTGTATGAGAGAGATAGCCCAAACACAGACCATTTACGCTTGTGTTTTGTGACTGATCAGAGAATCACTGGGAACCCGTCTCTGTTAGTATGCAGTTTGTCGTTTGTGTCAGAAGTTTTGTACTGTGTACATGTACCTTTCTTACATGTAAAGAATGGTTTGTGATTTTACTCATCAAATTATTTTTGTTTACAGCAAGCATGCTGCACTTCTGAATCAAGAATAAATGAAGTTTGATACTAACGGAGTTTTGTCATTGAAACCTGAGAGAGAGTGAGTGAGAGAGAGAGAGTGTGTGTGTGTGTGTGTATGTGTTGTGTGTGTGTGTGTGTGTGTGTGTGTGTGTGTGTGTGTGTGTGTGTGTGTGTGTGTGTGCCTCAAAGAGAAAAAGAAGGAGTAGTGTGTGTGTGTAAGTGTATCCGCATGTGTACGTGTACGTGCATATGGGGTGTGTACATGCATGCATATAGCTCCTTCATTTGCTGTCACACATGGAGTGCTGTGTCAAGGATGAAGTAAGCTGTCTTCTGTATCATATCCACAGACTTGCACAGCTTCTCCCACAGGCTCAGGGATGTCATCTACATCTCCTTCCTCAGAGACCGGTAGCTCTCAAGAGTCCTGGATGATGTGTTCTGCTGTCTGGTCAGCTTCTCTACATGGGTATCATGGGGATGGTACGAATTGGAAGTGCTCGTTAATACAGGTGAAGGATAATGACTTACTGTTGCTGGAACTGTTGGTGTGACTGGTACGTAGCTGGTGTGCTTTGAACAGAGCTGATGGTAGTTTTTATCTCTGTGAAGTTGATGATGATGTCTTTGTGTTCATGCTCTGTACCCAGCTTCGTCACTTTGTCCTCCTCTTCATGTTCTGGGTACCACAGTGTGAGGGGATCCACTGCAGTGCCAGTCTGGCGCACATGATGTTTTGCAGTGCTGGTCCATTCACCTACATGACTGTGTTCGATAGTCTTATTTACTCTCTCTTAGGATTGATAAACTTGTGCATTTTTGCCTCTAGGGAAATGAGATGTGCATAAGCAATTGTAGGTAATTTAGTCCCGTTTTTAGATATGTTTTAGTGTCCTTGGTTATGTTTGAATTTTTATTTCAATGTTTTGTAAATCCCTTTGCAAAGAATTGGACGGAGCTGGTGTGCTTTGAACAGAGTTGATGATAGTTTTTATCTCTGTGAGACTGATGGTGTTGTCTTTGTGTTCATGTTCTGTACCCAGCTTCGCCACTTTGTCTCCCTCTTCATTTCCAGGTTTGTCACAGTGTGAGGGGATCCACTGCAGTGCCGGTCTTGTGCACCTGATGTTTTGCAGTGTTTCTTGCAGATGTGGCAGTTTGCTTGCAGTGGTTGCTTCCAGGACTGACATGGCATCTGTAAGGAAGACTATTTGACTATTATGGTCTGTAACGTTGTTTGTGATGTTTTCTGTGAAGACTAGGGCTTCAACAACTTGCATAGTGAAAGTTAGCTGGTATTGCTTCTGTACAGAAGACTATTTGACTGTCATAGTCTGTAAGTTGTTGGTGAAGTCTGCTGTGAGGACTAGGGCCTCAACTTGTACAGTGAAAATCAGTTGGTATTGCATCTGTAAGGAAGACTATTATGACTGTCATGGTCTCCAATGTTGTTGGTGATGTTTTCTGTGTGGACTAGGGCCTCAGCTTGCACAATGAAAGTTAGCTGGTATAGGATCTGTGAGGAAGACTATTTGACTGTCATAATCTGCAACGTTGTTAATGTTTGCAGTGTGGACCAGGACCTCAACTTGTACATTGAAGGTCAGTTGGTATTGCATCTGTAAGGAAGACTATTATGACTGTCTTGGTCTGCAGCATTGTTGATGATGTTTGCTGTGTGTACCAGAGCCTCATTTGGGAACTGGGTGTACAGCCCAACATCTCCTTTCTCGACTGTATCCATGGCAGACTCACATTTGTTCTTATAATGTTTCAGTGTCCTCAGTTATGTTTAAGTTTGTATTCAGGTATGTTTTTTTAAATCCCTGTGTGATAAATTGAACGGAGCGATCAGTGCCAGGGGCATCTCCTTAGGTTATGTACGCAAATGCATTGATACATGCACTTAATTTTCTTTTCCTTTTTTTTCCCCTGTTGAAGTATTATGCACGTTTTGAAATGGCTATAGCCCTGATGTGGCTGTACGCAGTCGGCTAGGCTTAAACAACAGTAACAGTAATCTGTGTAAGTCCGTTCATGCTTCCTGGGGGAACCTTTCTTTAAGACTGGCCAGGGTCAGGGCTGTCTTGTTAACATTACTGTGCTTGTCATTTGTAGTGAGATAAGGAACAGAGGTATACATGGTGATGTTCTTCAGCTTGTCTTCCCAGGGTGGAGGATCATTGTCAGCTGGCAGAGTCTGTACTTTTGTTGGTGGTTGGAAGTGGTGACTTCTCTGCAATACTCTGGTACCTCTCATGGAAGGTGCATGTGGCTAGACGTATGTATGTGTGCACACATGAACATTGCTCACGAAAAATGAGGAATTGATAACAATAAAGAATGGGTTGATAGGGAAACAACCTTCAGAAATAACGCAACTACACACACCCGCAGCTACACACATACGTGTGCGCATGTGTGCACACATCCGCTGCTACACGCACACGCACCACAGCACACACACACACACGCACACACACACACACACACACCACACACACACGCACACACACACACCAGCACACACACACACACACACCACATCAAATAACACAAAGTGAGAAAGACCACGTCAAATGATAAACCTTCTGTACATTCATAATGCAAACACAGAATACAGTTTGAGTACACCCTAGACAGGATACTACACACATACACTTAAAAAAATTGAAGGAACAATTCTACGATGAAGAGTAACAGCACAGTGCCAATAATTTTTATTAGTTATCACAGTTGATGCAGAAATTACCATGTTCTTATTCCTGAGAGAAGACAGACAGGATCACATGGAACGTTTCCATCCCAATCAGGTCTGCCCAGTGTTGACTCTATGCTATGGGCTGAACTGGGATCACTATAAAACCTGGGTTCATCCACGAACTGGATTCATTTTGAGGCTAAGATTTGCTGATCAACACTGTTGATGTGAACATTGATCATGTCCCATCTGCAGAATATACAATGTTAAGATTTGCTGATCAGCACTGTTGATATGAACATTGATCATGCCCTGTTGATGGCAGAATACATAATGCTATGATTTGCTGATCAACACTGCTGATGTGAACATTGATCATGCCCCATTGATGGTAGAACACATAATGCTATGCTTTGCTGTGGGATTGATGGCAGAATACATAATGCTATGATCTGCTACTCAACACTGCTGATGTGAACATTGATCATGATGCCCCATTGATGGTAGAACATATACTGCTATGATTTGCTGATCAACACTGTTGATGTGAACATTGATCATGCCCAGTTGATGGCAGAATACATAATGCTTAGTGTACAGTTCTGTCATACAGTCTAAACTGAAAATGGGGCACCACATCGGCATAATTCATTGTCTTCATCAGTCAGCACAGGATTGTCTCCCATTCTGTGGTGTTCAATGTTCTCTTGTAGCAGCCTCAGTTTCCCCTCGGGGGAGGGGTGGGGTGGGAAGGAGGTTCATAATGAGATACATATTGGCAGTCTCAACACGTGACTTGATTGTGACACCAAAAAAACAGGAACTGACTTACAACAGTTATAACACCAGTTTGTGAGGGATCCGAGCCAGAAATCCTGTCAATGACAGAAAAGACAAAAACATCAGCACCTTACAAGCCGAAACCTGTATGGAAGACAACAACATCATGAAACACAAAGATCAGGCTCTTACGTGCACTGGCATGTTCTATCTTCCCATATGCAGGTGAGACATGGACCCTCACTACGGATTTGGAAAGACGAATCAAAGTCTAGGAAATGAGATGTTATTGCAACATACTATACATCAGACACACTGATCATATCACCAACAAACAAGCATACCAAACCACCAAGCAGCACAGTGGACCATACCAACATCTACCGACATTAGTTAAGAAAAGAAAACTATGTTGGTATGGCCATGTAACAAGATCCAGTGGCCTTGTTACAGCAATCCTCCAGGAAACTGTTATGGGAGGGAGACAGAGTGGAAGACTGAAAAGATCAATGGACTGACAACATTGCAGAATGGACACAGAAACCATTTGCAGAGACCCAAGCTTTGGCACACAACGGACATAGCTGGAAGAATCTAGTGAACGCCCTTTCACATTAAATTTTGAGGTCACGTTTACCCTACAAACAATGAGTTATGTCCCTTGTGATATGCCGCATTTAATAATTTCCTTTGAGTCAGATGAGTATTATCCAAACTTTGTCAAGAGCAGCCCATAAATAGAGAGAGCATTTCTTGACACTTTTGTTTTCATTCTCTCTCTGTCTCTCCCTCTGTCTCTGTCTCTGTCTCTCTGTCTCTGTCTCTCTGTCTCTTGCTACCCCCCCCCCCCCCCCTTTTTTTTTTTTTTTTTTTTCCCTCTAATCATCCTTCTGAACTGCTCTTTTTTCTACCTCCATTTATTATCTTTGGGTTTAGTAGTAGTAGTAGTAGTAGTAGTGGTAGTAGTGGTAATTGTTGTAGCAGTGTTAGTATTTTTTGTGTGTAATCAGAAAATTGATTTCATCTTCTTTGATTTAATTGTAAGAACATTAGTCTATTTGACGCTTGATTTATCTTCTATAAATTTGTCACATGTAATGTTTCTTCTCCCTCTATTTCATTTTATTTTGTTTTATCTTATTACTATTTTGTTTACTGTGTTTTCCTCTCCTCCTCCTCTTCCTTCTTCTTCTTCCTCTTCTTCGTCTTATTTTTATTATTATCACTATCAACATTATCTTTCTTTCTTTATTTACTTATCTACCTGCTCATCTGTCTATCTATCTATCTATACTATCTACCTCTCTCTCTCTCTATCTCTCTCTCTCTCTATCTATCTATCTATCTATCTATCTATCTCTAAGTGCTGACTATGTACGTTTCTTGATTTCATTGTATCTTAATTTTAGTATTCAACATGTATTTTCCTTAAGCTGTACTTGTTACTGTAAACAAATGTCATGTGTATAGAATAGCAACGGCAAGTTTGAAAAATGGCTTCTAGCCAATAGCTTTTACCGTTGAAAAATAAAGCATCATTGTCATTGTCATTGTCTCACTCACGCAATCACACACACACACACAGACAGAGACACACACACACACACAAACATACACACACATACACACACACACACACACACACACACACACACACACACACACACACACACAAACAAGCACACACCACACACACACACACACACACACACATGATTGACCACAGTTTTACCAAACCTATATTTCTAAAACAACACGCATTAATAAACGTAGGCCTATGCATCATGTTTGATATATATCACCCTGTAAATATTCCACGTCTAATACAATGCATATGAACCATTGTTATAAATACATAAACGTATGCATAATGTTTAAGGTATACTGCCCTGTAATTATTCCACATTCAATACATATGAACTGTTATTTTGCCATAAAATCCCATATAACCGATACAAACAAT
>CM060314.1:55534351-55539351 GCA_030674185.1 Monoplex corrugatus | reverse complement strand
GGACAGACAGACAGAGAGACAAATAGACTGACAGACAGACAGACGGAGAGATAGACAGATGGACGGGCGGACGAACGGGCAGACAGACAGTCAGACAGACAGACAGACAGACAGACAAACAGACAGACGGTTGAATAAAGAAATAGACATACAGAAGAACAGACACAGGGACAAACAGAGAGAGGGACAGACAGACAGAGGGACAGACAGACAGAAGGACAGACAGACAGACAAGACCTCACCTCCTAGGCAAGCCCCCAGGGCCAGAGCAACAACGAGAGGAAGGAGTTCTAAATTCACGTCTTTGTCTGCAGATAGCTTGTTTTAGAACCGGGATCTGTTCACACACACACACACACACACACACACACACACACACACACACACACACACACACACACACACACACACACACAATCACACATACACGCGCACACACACACACACACACACACATACACAACACAACACACACACACACACACACACACACCACACGAACACATACACACACGCACACATATTCACACACACACACACATACACACCCACGCACACACGCGCACGCACACACACACGCACACACACACGCAGGCGCGCGCCACACGTACGCTCGCACACACACACACACTCTCTCACACAAGCACACACACATATGCACACACACACACACATACACACACATTTACACACACACACACGCGCGCACACACATATGCACACACACGTGCACACACACATGCTCGCATGCAGACACACACACACACGCACACACACATACACACACATACATACAATCACACACATACTCACACACACACACACACACACACACACACACACACACACACACACATGCACGCACGCATGCACGCACACACACACGCACACACGCACACCACATGCTCGCATGCACACACGTTCACACACACACACACACACACACTCTCTCTCTCTCTCACACATACATGCACACACACACGCGCGTACACACATACACACATTTACACGCACACACATACACATACATACACATATACACATATAAACACACGCACTTAAATGCACATACATACAAACTTACACACACACCACACACACACCACACACACACACACACACACCACACCAACACACACACACACACACACACACACACACACACACACACACACACATGCACACGCACACAGATTCCATATCAGTGTTTAGTGATTATAGGAAACAACTGAAACATATAAACACTCGGCATGATGCCCCTAAAAATAAAGTTTGTTGGCCACAAGCATACACGCATACGAGAAAGAGAAAACAACATTGCTCGGAATTAAAAAAAAATCCCGTGCCATTCGAATTTAGATGAGTGATGCGAACTAGAAATGTGTATAGATGAGTGATACGAACTAGAAATGTGTATAGATCAGTGATACGAACTAGTAATGTGTATAGATCGGTGATACGAAGTCGTAATGTGTATAGATGAGTGATACGAACTAGAAATGTGTATAGATGAGTGATACGAACTAGAAATGTGTATAGATGAGTGATACGAACAAGAAATGTGTATAGATGAGTGATACGAACTAGAAATGATGTATAGATGAGTGATACGATAAATAGTATAATGAGTGATAAAAGAAATGTGTATAGATGAGTGATACGAACTAGAAATGTGTATAGATGAGTGATACGAACTAGAAATGTGTATAGATGAGTGATACGAACTAGAAATGTGTATATGATGAGTGATACGAACTAGAAATGTGTATAGATGAGTGATACGAACTAGAAATGTGTATAGATGAGTGAAACGAACTAGAAATGTGTATAGATGAGTGATACGAACTAGAAATGTGTATAGATGAGTGATACGAACTAGAAATGTGTATAGATGAGTGATACGAACTAGAAATGTGATTAGATGAGTGATACGAACTAGAAATGGTATATAGATGAGTGATACGAACTAGAAATGTGTGTATAGATGAGTGATACGAACTAGAAATGTGTATCATGAGATGATGATACGAATTAGAAATGTGTATAGATGAGTGATACGAATAGAAATGTGTATAGATGAGTGTAGATACGAACTTGAAATGAGTGTATATAGATGAGTGATACGAATAGAAATGTGTATAATGTAGATGAGTGATACGAAGTAGAAAGATAGATGAGTGATACGACTAGAAATGTGTATAGATGAGTGATACGAACTAGAATGTGTAAAAGATGAGTGATACGAACTAGAAATGTGTTATAGATGAGTGATACGAACTAGAAATGTGTATAGATAGTGATACGAACAGAAATGTGTATAGATGTAGATGAATGATACGAACTAGAAATGTGTATAGATGAGTGATACGAACTAGAAATGTGTATAGATCAGTGATACGAACTAAGAAATGTGTATAGATGTAGATGAGTGATACGAACTAGAAATGTTGATACATGTAAGAGAGAATAGAATAGAAATGTGTAAAGAGAGTGATAACGAAACTAGAAATGTGTATAGATGAGTATACGAACTAGAAATGAGTATAGATGAGTGATACGAACTAGAAATGAATAGAGATGAGTGATACGAACTAGAAATGAGTATAGATGAGTGATACGAACTAGAAATGTGTATAGATGAGTGATACGAACTAGAAATGAGTATAGATGAGTGATACGAACTAGAAATGAGTATAGATGAGTGATATGAAGTAGAAATGTGTATAGATGAGTGATACGAACTAGAAATGTGTATAGATAAGTGATACGAACTAGAAATGTGTAAAGATGAGTGATACGAACTAGAAATGTGTATAGATGAGTGATACGAACTAGAAATGAGTATAGATGAGTGATACGAACTAGAAATGAATATAGATGAGTGATACGAACTAGAAATGAGTATAGATGAGTGATACGAACTAGAAATGAATATAGATGAGTGATACGAACTAGAAATGAGTATAGATGAGTGATACGAACTAGAAATGAGTATAGATGAGTGATACGAAGTAGAAATGAGTATAGATGAGTGATACGAACTAGAAATGTGTAGTGAAACGAACTAGAAATGTATATAGGTGAATCATACGAACCAGGAATGTGTACAGATAAGTCTATGAACTAGGAATGTGTATAGATGAAACAAACGAACTAGGAATATGTACAGATGAATCATATGAACTAGGAATGTGTACAGATGAGTTAAACGAACCAGGAATGTGTACAGATGAATCATATGAACCAGGAATGTGTACAGATGAGTCACACGAAGTAGGAATGTGTACAGATATTATACTAACTAGGAATGTGTACAGATGATTAAACGAACTAGGAATGTGTACCGATGAGTCATACGAACAATAATGTATACAGATGAATCATACGAACTAGGAATGTGTGCAGATGAATCATACGAACCAGGACTGTGTACAGATATTATACGAACTAGGAATGTGTACAGATGAGTCATACGAACAATAATGTGTACAGATGGGTCATACGAACAATAATGTGTACAAATGGGTCATACGAACAATAATGTGTACAGATGGGTCATAGGAAGTGTGAATATGTACAGATAAATCATACGAACTAGGAATATGTACAGATGAATCATACGAACTAGGAATGTGTACAGATGAGTCATACGAACAATAATGTGTACAGATGGGTCATACGAACAATAACGTGTACAAATGGGTCATACGAACAATAATGTGTACAAATGGGTCATACGAAAGTTGAATATGTACAGATAATGGGTCATACGAAGTAGGAATATGTACAGATGAAATCATACGAAGTAGGAATTGTACAGATGAATCTACATGAATGTACGAATATACATAGGAATATGTACAGATGGGTCATACGAACTAGGAATATGTACAGATGGGTCATACGAACTAGGAATGTGTACAGATGGGTCATACGAACTAGGAATATGTACAGATGGGTCATACGAACTAGGAATATGTACAGATGGGTCATACGAACTAGGAATGTGTACAGATGGGTCATACGAACTAGGAATATGTACAGATGGGTCATACGAACTAGGAATATGTACAGATGAATCATACGAACTAGGAATGTGTACAGATGGGTCATACGAACTAGGAATATGTACAGATGGGTCATACGAACTAGGAATATGTACAGATGGGTCATACGAACTAGGAATGTGTACAGATGAATCATACGAACTAGGAATATGTACAGATAAATCATACAAACTAGGAATATGTACAGATGGGTCATACGAACTAGGAATGTGTACAGATGAATCATACGAACTAGGAATATGTACAGATGGGTCATACGAACTAGGAATGTGTACAGATGAATCATACGAACTAGGAATATGTACAGATGAGTCATACGAACTAGGATTGGGTACAGATGATTCATACGAACTTCCTCTACACTCTTTCCAGGCTACTGTGTGTTTTTTAGAATGTGGAAGTTCTTCAAAAGGGATTCCCCAAATTCCACCTAAATCTGTTGGCAAATATCTTTATAGACTGTTTAAGCCTGCGGAAACCCCTATGCTCTGGCAAATCTTAAGCTGGTGGGGTAATGGGGGTGGGGAACTGGGACCTACAAAATACTCCGCTGATGCCAAGAGACACATCGGACTATTAGAATGGGCAGAGAACACACCAGTTGTTTTTGTTTGTTTGTTTGTTTTTTCATGTCACTGGCTGGGATTAAACTGAAGACATCAGATCTTGAGTCTACAGCGGTATTAGCTGTACATCACTCATTCATGTCAGCTATTCCCAGGACAGATGTGACAAAGGGAAATCCTGTTTGTCATAGTATACAGACAGCAGTTTGTTCAAGATGTAGGGAAATCCTGTTTGTCACACTATACAGTGAGCAGTTTGTTCAAGATGTGACAAAAGAAAATCCTCTGTGTCATAGTATAGTATACAGTGAGCAGTTTGTTCAAGATGTGACAAAAGGAAATCCTGTATGACATAGTATACAGTGAG
>CM060314.1:55521851-55524351 GCA_030674185.1 Monoplex corrugatus | reverse complement strand
GATACACACACACACACACACACACACACACACACACACACACACACACACACACACACACACAAAGACGCATAAACAGACAGAGAACGCCTTACGTCTCTTTCCAACTGACGCAGCTGTATATTCTGGTCCCTTATATCCGCCTTTCTGGAAAAAACAAAATGTCGAAAACTGTAATGAACAGAACAGTGACCACTATTTTCACAGCGTCTTATCTCACTACAGCCGAAAGCGATTCTCAAAAGCGTTAAGTGGCAGAGGCAGACATAGGTAAAGCAAACATATGTCAACCCCTCCTGCTATGATACAACGAGACCTAGCCACAAGGCATACAATATTAATTAAAGAAGCAATACAAATGTTCTTTAATGAAATATCTGCTTGCACTTATGCAATGCTAAGAGAATGGTAAAGGACTGAGCAAAGGACATACAACCACTTTGTCTATTTCACTGATTATCTGGTAATGGTATCATATGAAATGAAAGAAAAGACAGAAGAAAAGACTCTCTCTCCTCCCCCTCCCCCCCCCCCTCTCTCTCTCTCTCCTTCTCTGAGATCCTAGCATTTCAACTTATTCAGCTTAAACGTGAGTTTGAGTATTTTCCAGATTCACCACGCTCTGACAATTCCATATGCGCGCCACCCATCTCAGCAGACACTCTGATCCGATAAAGAAGAGTAAACTGAAGAAGGTGGCAGTCGACAAAAGTCGCACACAATAAGTCATTTTTGGTAAGTATATCATTTTTCTGTAACTCTACTTTCCAAATTTATTTGAACTGTCTGTGCATGATATATTTCCAAGACACAGAGTGTTATACAGACAGAAACACTGATGTACATGTATCATACATACATACACATCACAACACAAACATTAACACAGGTGCACAAATTATACCTTAACAAAGGCTAACCATACATACATACACATACATACATACATACATTCATATATACATACGCGCATACACGCATACACACATACATGCATACATGCATACACACATACACACATGCATGCATGCATTACATACATACATACATACATACGTACATACATACATGCCTACATACATACATACATACATACATACATACATACATGCATACATACATACATACATTCATACATATATGCATGCACACATACATACTTAAGATCATAAGCGTATACATACATCAATGATTGATTAAACTTAACCCCCACCCATCCCAAACCATTTGAAGATCTTGGCAACACAAACGTGAGGTTTTTGCACAGATTCAAGGAATCTGGTAGATAATTCCTGGCAGATATGATCTAGATCTAGGGAGGAACGCATATGGGCTCGTCTGACTATCATGAATCTCTCTCGAACAACTCAAATCCCCCCCCCCCCCCCCTCCTCCCAACTTTTCTCCATTCCTATGTAAAACGTCACCTCTTTCTGTGTAGAGTTTTGTTCAGTACGTTCTCCAGTTCCACGGCTTTTTGTAAGAAGAGTGCCTTCATCAGAGTTTCCTCCCTTGTCACCACAACCAATCGCGAAGCCGCACGGCGCCACATCCCGATTTCGTGGTTCAATTCTGATCAATTAATCAATCAATCAATTAATCAATCAATCAATCAATCGATCAATCAATCCATTTTTGTGGTGTATGTGCGTGTGCGTGTGTGCGTGTGTGTGTATGTGTGCATGTGCGTTGTGTGTGTGTGTGTGTGTGTGTGTGTGTGTTGGGTGTGTATCAATGTGTGTGAGTGTGTGTGTGTGTTTGTGTGTGTATGTGTGCACGTGCAAGCGCGTGTGTGTGTGAATGCGTTGTGTGTGCAAGCGCGTGTGTGTGTTTGAGTGCATTGTGTGTGCATGTGCGTGAACGTGTGTGTGTGTGTGTCTCTGTGTGTCTGTGTCTGTGTGTGCACAACTTTTACATCAATCTGACAATAGCCTAGTTGATGATGATGATCACGATGATGACGATAATGTCGACGCCGCTGATGATGATAATGACGATGACGACGACGATGACGATGATAATTATGATGACGGTGATGATGACGATGGTGATGACGACGACGATGACGATGATGGTGGTGGTGATGATGATGATGGTGATGATGACGATGATGATGATGACGATGATGATGATGACGATGGTGGGCGCGAGCATAGACATACTTCAAGGAACTACGGATAGCCACATTGCCACCAATGGCCACTAACCAGCAACTTCAGGGGGATCAGGGTTGGACAGTTGCTGCATGTTTCTGTAAAACAGTCGGAGGAAGCCGTAAGCCACTGCAATGATGAACACGATGCTCAGTGACAGATGTGCCGTGAACACTGTGAATGTAATTCCCTGTATAAACACACACGCGCACACATACACACACACACACACACACACACACACACACACACACACACACAACACACACGGGCACGTGCGCGCCCGCACACACACACGCACACATACACGCCACATACCCACACACACACACATACATATGCACACA
>CM060314.1:55501851-55514351 GCA_030674185.1 Monoplex corrugatus | reverse complement strand
TCTTCTGTATCACATGGCATCTGTGACGTAAGTGCATATGGAATTCATTTCGAGCGCGGAGACGTCATCTTGAGAAATTGAAATTGAAACTGGAACTGAAACTTGACACAGATCTCCTGCAAGGACTGACACATCTCCACCCTGGTCATCCACTAACTCTGATGACAAAATGTCCGTCATACGAGTACGAACACATAACTAAGCTGAATATCTGCGTGTATTTTCAAACCCCAATGAGGTTAAATAATGGACATGCAGCAGTTTCAGTTTCCGTTTCAGTTTCAGTTTCTCAAGATTAGGTCTCCGAGCTCGGAACGAATTCCATACGCACTAACGTCACAGATGCCATGTGTATGGTGATCATGGCACAAACCTTAAGCTTACACATAAACCCATGAGCTGGCCAGGTCCTGAGGCCCTACCTAGACTATGTTTTACCTAGTCTATATTTTATACTGGTATTTTATCAGCCTACTGCTGGAATAATCTTGATTACTTATAAATGACATGTGTACGTGTGTATCTTACCTTCACTTCAAAAAAGGAACATACATGTACATATACAGTAAACAAACCCCGCCCCCGCCCCCCCCTAAGTCAATGCTCAAATGCTCAGCTGTCTATCAAGGAGGTGAAGACAATATTTTCTTAATTACAGGTAGGTATGTAAGTTACGACGATATTGACATGCAGCACTCCTTACCTGCAGAGCTGAGTAGTCAAAAGCTCCAGTCTCAGAGACGACAGCGACGATGATCATCATACCGAACAACAGCATCAGCGTCTCCATCTCCATCCATCCGATTATCTTCTCTGTCGTCGGCCTCTGTCATGGATAACATCATCAACTGTGTCATCTACAGCGATGTACAAGCTGTTCATTAGGTATATGCTACATTCAAAGGAACCGTTTTGTCTGCATCTGTGTGTCTGTCTGTACGTCTGTCTGTGTCTCTGTCTGTCTGTCTGTGTCTCTCTGTCTGTCTGTTTGTCTCTCTCCCAATCTCTCTGTCCCTTCTCTATACCCCCCGCTCTCTCTTTCCGACCTCTCCCCCCTCTCTCTCCTCTGTGTGTTAACTGTCTGTCTCTGTCTCTCTACCTCCCCTTACCCCCACCCCCACTCCCCCATCGCAACCGTTCTCTCTGTCTCTCTGTCTTTTTCTCTGTCTTATTTCTCTCTCTGTTTCTCTGTCTGTCTGTCTGTCTGTCTGTCTGTCTGTCTCTCTCTCTCTCTCTGTTTATCTCTCTCTCTCCATCGCAACCACCAATACCGGCACCACCACTGTCAAACCGTGTGTCAACATGGAATAACCATTGACATACTAGCACCATGCAAACTGTGTAGTTCAGTATACAGAATTCAGGTTACAGTACCTGTGTTCAGTCCCAGACCGCTACATAAAAACTACCGTCAATCTTATTTTTATACGGATCATCGCACTCGGGGAGGTTACCTTTGTGCTCACCTTTTTTTTCGTCCCATTTTCTACGCCATCATATTAATGGCCACAGAATCTGGCACAGTTTTTTTTTTCTTTTACAATTCGATGATGATGATCATGACGCCACGGAGTTCAATCTAGGACTGAGATTGCATGACAGGGCTGTACTCTACGCTTACAATCATAATATATCCTGGCGTCAGCCAGGCCCAAGAGATACAAACACTTGCGGTGCTGGTCAGAAGATTTGAGCAACACCTGAATGACGCATCCGTGAAGTGGATGAGACTCGACTGTGTAGTCCCAGTTTTCTCAATAAGCCCATAGCAAGCCCAGCTCTGGGTAGGAGCCGGTTAGAGCCGAAACTTCCCACAACGATATAGTTTTGAAGGGACTGATGGGGATTCGTACCTACAACCTTCCAGTCGGTAGTCCAATGCGTTAACCACTACACCACAGCGACTGTTCACAGCTGTCCCTGCCCATTTTCTTTGGTTCAAGGCTTTTCCAGCGCACAGGGTCATAAGCCAGCTAGCAGCTGGAAGATTCAGGTGGCTCCTTGGAGCGCATGCAGACATGTCCAAATATGAAGAATTCTTTCTTGAATTAATTCCAGGTTCTGACTTCTACCTGTTGATGCCATCAATATCTGATAGCAGACATCCATATCTCATTGATAGCAGACATTGATAGAAAACATCCATACCTCACTGATAGCAAACATCCATACCTCACTGATAGCAGACATTGATAACAGCTATTGATAGAAAACATCCATACCTCATTGATAGCAAACATCCATACCTCATTGACTGCAGACATTGATAGAAAACATCCATACCTTACTGACAGCAGACATTGATAGAAAACATCCATACCTCATTGACAGCAGACATTGATAGAAAACATCCATACCTAACTGACAGCAGACATTGATAGAAAACATCCATACCTTATTGACAGCAGACATTGATAGAAAACATCCATACCTTACTGACAGCAGACATTGATAGAAACATCCATACCTCATTGACAGCAGACATTGATAGAAAACATCCATACCTTATTGACAGCAGACATTGATAGAAAACATCCGTACCTCATTGATAGCAGACATCCATACCTCATTGATAGCAGACATTGATAGAAAACATCCGTACCTCATTGATAGCAGACATCCATACCTCATTGATAGCAGACATTGATAGAAAACATCCATACCTCATTGACAGCAGACATTGATAGAAAACATCCACACCTCATTGACAGCAGACACTGATAGAAAACATCCATACCTTACTGACAGCAGACATTGATAGAAAACGTCCACACTTCATTGACAGCAGACATCCATACCTCATTGACAGCAGACACTGATAGAAAACATCCACACCTTACTGACAGCAGACATTGATAGAAAACATCCACACCTTACTGACAGCAGACATTGATAGAAAACATCCACACCTTACTGACAGCAGACATTGATAGAAAACATCCATACCTTACTGACAGCAGACATTGATAGAAAACGTCCATACCTTACTGACAGCAGACATTGATAGAAAACATCCACACCTTATTGACAGCAGACATTGATAGAAAACATCCATACCACATTGACAGCAGACATTGATAGAAAACATCCACACCTCATTGACAGCAGACATTGATAGAAAACATCCATACCTTATTGACAGCAGACATTGATAGAAAACATTCATACCTTACTGACAGCAGACATTGATAGAAAACATCCATACCTTATTGACAGCAGACATTGATAGAAAACATCCATACCTTACTGACAGCAGACATTGATAGAAAACATCCATACCTTATGGACAGCAGACATTGATAGAAAACATCCATACCTTACTGACAGCAGACATGATAGAAAACATCCATACCATACTGACAGCAGACATTGATAGAAAACATCCATACCTTATTGACAGCAACATTGATAGAAAACATCCATACCTTATTGACAGCAGACATTGATAGAAAACGTCCACACTTCATTGACAGCAGACATCCATACCTCATTGACAGCAGACACTGATAGAAAACATCCACACCTTACTGACAGCAGACATTGATAGAAAACATCCACACCTTACTGACAGCAGACATTGATAGAAAACATCCACACCTTACTGACAGCAGACACTGATAGAAAACATCCATACCTTACTGACAGCAGACATTGATAGAAAACGTCCATACCTTACTGACAGCAGACATTGATAGAAAACATCCACACCTTATTGACAGCAGACATTGATAGAAAACATCCATACCACATTGACAGCAGACATTGATAGAAAACATCCACACCTCATTGACAGCAGACATTGATAGAAAACATCCATACCTTATTGACAGCAGACATTGATAGAAAACATTCATACCTTACTGACAGCAGACATTGATAGAAAACATCCATACCTTATTGACAGCAGACATTGATAGAAAACATCCATACCTTACTGACAGCAGACATTGATAGAAAACATCCATACCTTATGGACAGCAGACATTGATAGAAAACATCCATACCTTACTGACAGCAGACATTGATAGAAAACATCCATACCATACTGACAGCAGACATTGATAGAAAACATCCATACCTTATTGACAGCAGACATTGATAGAAAACATCCATACCTTATTGACAGCAGACATTGATAGAAAACATCCATACCACATTTATAGCAGACAACACAGCAAGGGCTGCCAATGCTCCCAACATGGCCGCCAAGGTTCGGTGAACCAACTGAAACACACACACGCACACACACACCACACACGCACGCACGCACGCACGCACGCACGCATTCACGCACACATTCACATATGTATATCAAGACTGCACGGCAAGATATCACTACAACATGAGGAGCACATTACAATGAAATACACCCCACAACACCACATCACACTATGTCACAACACACCACATCACACCACACAACACCACATCACAATGTGTCACAACACACCACATCACACAACACACCATATTACACCATATCACAAAACACCACATCACACCAACACCATATCACAACACAACACACCACTCCATACCACACCACATCACACCATATCACACCACACCATATCACAACACATCATATCACAACACACCATACCACACCACATCACACCATATCACAACACATCACACCACACCACACCACATCACACCATATCAACAACACAACACACCATATCACAACACCACCATACCACAACACACCATACCATATCACACCACAACCACACACCATACCATATCACAACACAGCATATCACAACCACAACCATATCATACCACACTATATCACAACATGCCATATCACAACACACCATATCACATACATACCATATCACAACACACAATATCACATACACATCATATCACAACACACCATATCGTACCACACATATATCACAACACGCCATATCACAACACACCATATCATACCACACTATATCACAACACACACACCATATCACAACACGCCATATCACAACCACACCATATCACAACACACCATATCACAACACACATATCACAACACACCATATCACAACACACTATATCACAACACATCATATCACAACACACCATATCACAACACACATATCACAACACCACATATACAACACACACATATCACAACACACCATATCACAACACACATATCACAACAACATATCACAACACACCATATCACAACACACTTCACCACATCACACACCAACACACCATATCATACCACACTATATCACAACACACCATATCACAACACACTATATCACAACACACCATATCACAACACACCATATCACAACACCCATATCACAACCACACATATCACTACCACACATATCAAACACGCCATACACAACACGCATATCACAACACACCATATACATACCACACTATACACAACACGCCTATCTATATCACAACCACCCATATCACAACACGCCATATCACAACACAACCATATCACAACACACAATATCACACCACACTATCACAAACACCATATCACAACACACACTATCACAACACAGCATATCACAACACACAATATCACAACACACAATATCACAACACACAATATCACACCACACTTATCACAACACACATATCACACCCACAATATCACAGACACTATATCACAACACACCATATCACAACACACAATATCCACCAAAAAATATCACACCACTTATATCATCATACACACCTATCACAACCACATATACACACAACTTATCACAACACAGCAATCACAACACACATATCACAACACACAATCACAACACACATATCACAACACACAATATCACAAAAACTATATCACAAACACAAATATCACAACAACATATCACAAACATATATCACAACACACATATCACAACACACAAATATCAAACACACAAACACAACATACAATATCACAACACACAATATCACACCACACTATTACTACACATACCGTATCACAACACATCATATCACACACACCAATATCACAACACACAATTCACAACACACATATCACAACACACAATATCCACCCACAACACACTATATCACAACACACAATATCACAACACACAATATCACAACCACCATATCACAACACACCATATCACAACACACCATATCACAACACACATATATCACAACACACAATATCACAACACACAATATCACACCACACAAATCACAACACACCATATCACAACACATCATATCACACCACACACACCATATCACAACACACCATATCACAACACACATATCACACCACAACAATATCACACACACACTATATCATAACACACAATATCACAAACCACTACAAACTTACAACAACACCATATCACAACACACCATATCAAAACACAACCATATCACAACACACCATATCACAACACACATATCACAACACACCATATCACAACACCACAATATCACAACACTACCATATCACAACACACAATATCACAACACACAATATCACAACACACAATATCACAACACACCAATATCACAACACACAATATCACAACACACCATATCACAACACACCATATCACAACACACAATATCACAACACACAATATCACAACACACCATATCACAACACACCATATCACAACACACCATATCACAAACACAATATCACAACACACAATATCACAACACACCATATCACAACACACCATATCACAACACACTATATCACAACACACAATATCACAACACACCCACACATATCACACCATACCTAACACATCACACCACACCATATCACAACACACCATATCACAACACACTATATCACACCACACAATATCACAACACACAATATCACAACACACAATATCACAACACACAATATCACAACACACCATATCATACCACACCCACACCATATCACACCATACCTAACACATCACACCACACCATATCACAACGCACCACGTCACACCATACCATACCACACCATATCACACCACACCACACCACAACATATCATATCACAAAACACTACATCACAACACACCATATCACAAAACACCGTGTCACACCACACCACACCACATAACATCACTCCACACCTTATGCACACCGCACACAGGCATACATTCATATATATACACCCACATCCACACAGCATGATGGCTGACAACATTAACAACAACAACAACAGCAACAACAACACTACGCTACGCCACACCAAATACACCACCACACTACATCACTCCACACCACACCACACCCATACCACACCACACAACACCATACCCTATCACACCACACCACACCACACCATGCAAGCCAAACCAACTCAACAGCCGACCCCCCCCCCCCCCCCCCCCCCCCCCCCCCCACCGCTCGAACCAAACCATCAGGTACAGTTTCAGTTTCAGTTTCAGTTTCGGTTTCTCAAGATGACGTCTCCACGCTCGGAACGAATTCCATATGCATTAGGTACCATGTGTATGGTGATCATGGCACAAGCCTCAAGCCTGCACTTAAACCCATGGGCTGTCTAGGTCCTGAGGCTCTACCTAACTAGTTTATATTTTATATATTGTATCAGCCTATCACTGGAATAATCATGGTTACATGTAAATGACATGCGTATCAGTGTATCTTATCTTCAAAAAAGAAGGAACACACACACACACACACACACACACACACACACACACACACACACACACATATATATATATATATATATATATATATATATATATATATATATATATATATATATATATATATATATAGTAAATATCAGGTACAGACAAAGCCCACCTCAAAAATTATGAGAACGTAGACAAACAGCAAGATGAGGGCAGCATAGACAATTTCATTGTCCACCTCTTTGCTGAGTCTGTGCACGGTGTACATCAAAGGAACGCCCATAGGTGCTGGGTATTCCTTGCCCACCATGTTTATTGACAGGTTGTACTGGCCCGGACTGAAAACAAGTATGTACAGGCGTATGTATAAACGTGGTGATATCTCTCTCTCTCTCTCTCTCTCTCTCTCTCTCTCTCTCTCTATATATATATATATATATATATATATATATAATATATATATATATATATATATATATATATATAAAATATATGTACATATGTATATATCTCGCGCGCAGGCGCTTGCGTGCATATATGCAGGCACGGATTCATGTACATAAATGCATGCACAAATATTCTGTTATATTCATCATTCTAACCCATTAATAATCAGCTTAAGAGAGAAGTTGTAATCACACACACACACACACACACGCATACACACACACACACACACACACACACACACACACACACACACACACACACGCATACACACGCATACACACACACACACACACACACACACACACACACCACACACACTCTCTCTCTCTCTCTATGTCTCTCTCTTTCTCTGAGTTACCTTCCTTGCATTGTTGCCCACAAGACGCACGCTCAGAGACTTGTTAAAGAAATCGTCATTTTCATTTAGAAAAGTATCTCACCATGCCAGTGCAAGGATTGTCATTTACATTACAAAACATGTTAAAACTCACTATTTCAGGAAATGTCTCTGTTTTCTTTTAAAATTGAGGGCAAGGGCAACCAGACTGTAGTCGTTCCAGCGTTTGAGTTCTGGCCAGCCTTCTGTCACACAGTGTCACATACGGTGTACTGAAGAAAAGGTCAGTCACAAGTCGGCAGAGACCGGAGAAGGGCCGAGGAGCACAGACAGAACCGTGATCAACACCAGGGCAAGTTGAAAATCGTCGTCCCCGCCTGGCCTATTTCTACCTAACCCACCCATCCTGTTTTACCATTCTGATGCTGGAGGGAAAGAGAGCACTAGATAGACCCAAGGGAAAAAATATGGGACGGACTTGCAGACTGGCTGAAGACAGAGAGGGTTGAGAATGTGCTTGCAGCAACAAGGATAGATACAAATGGAGGACCATGATCGACAACGCCTTATGGCAGGGCACTTGATGATGATGATGATGATGATGATGATGCTGACACAGATTGTCTAGCCGACATGTTCAAGCGTGATAACCCCGCTACCTCGTGCAGTCTGTCCTATTCACGTGAGTTACAACCTGTTGTATCTTAGTTTGCCTTACTTGATAGTAACATAGATTTTTTTCAGTTTGATCACAGTAGCTTGCTGACGGTCTGGTGTTACCTGCGCAGCATGACGATACCTACCGGACGAAGGTGCTCCATAGGAATCCCTATTTACGTCATTATCCTCATTTTTCTTGTGTTGACTGGCCATGAATTTTTTTGGGAAAATACGATGGTGGTTTCCCGTTGCCTTTGTGTACGGACTCTCCGCCAGCCTCTGTCGTTCCCACGACAACCTACATGGCAGTAGGGGTGATTTTTCTTTCAGGGTTTACTCCCTTAGCCTTATTCTCTCCTGAGATAACCACAAGGCAGTGGTGCTATTTACCCACAGCTGGGAGTCTGGTTCATGGGCACCAGGGCGTATTCAAACGCCGGTGGGCCTGTGTGCTGTACGTCTGGGGGCCAGACCTCCTCCGAGTCCCTCCACACAGATACACAGTGACAGTAAGACCTAATGAACAGCGGTTCCCAAAACAGTGAATCGGGTGAAAGTGTAACTGTTGACAGTGATGAAGAAAAGGGAGGGATGGTGGATGTAAATGGTGAGGATAAAGACACAATGAAAACCGACATGGACAAGAGGAATGGAATAGCTTGACCTGTGCTACAGGTGTGACTGATGTTGAACTCAATGGCAGTAGCGGAAATCTCTGCATGACAACACAACAGCCTGTTGATGAACATAATATTCGATATTCTGACACAATGGCGAAAATTTAAAGAATTATCGCTAAAATGGACACAGCTCATGAAAGTAACAGCCGAGGTGTTAAAGACAATAGCGTTGAGGGTGACTATTATCTAGATCCATCACGAATGTCATGATTGACGTGTGTAAAGATTCCCACACCAAATCTGACTCTCTGGGCATGATTCTTGCAATAATATTCTGTCTGGCGCATACCTATCTTTATCTATGTCCATTTGAACGTGTAGTGATGATCAACAATCTTATTCGCATTTTTGTACTACCGTGATGTGGTTCCCATGTTGCGAAGCTACTCTGACCCTCATGTCCCAATGTTAATGGGACATATAGCCAATACATTAAACCATTTGTATTCGCATTCTCTTTCTCTCTCTGTCTGTGTGTCTCTCTGTCTGTCTGTCTGTTTTAAACAGTAAGTTTACACGACCCGAATGATGAAAACATTCGAATGGGCACTTTTCAATGTTGCAGGCTAAGAGTGAATTCGAGATATCAGATCTTTAGTCCACGGCTATGAAAACAACAACAACAACAACAACAACAAAAAACCAACCAACCAAGTAAAACCCTGATCAGCCCATGTAGGTAGTTGTGAGTAGATGTCGCGCCAGCAGGCAGCAAAAGTGTGTGTGGTGTTTTACAGTGATTTTATCGTGGTTCTATTTGGTTTTATGCATTGAATTTTGTATGTTTGTTGCTTTGAAATCCTGACACACGGTGATGTAAATATTTTTTTTAAAATTTTGAATATTTTACCAGATAATCCGATTTTAAAGTTTTTATACCTACTTTTCATCATTTTAATTCAGCCGCTCAAGTCGGACATTTTATCTGTGAATTGTGTTTACACCTTAGCCTACTGTGTTCGCCCAACGCTACAGCTTCCAAACCTTTGTGTTCTGCGTTCTCTGGATTTTAGTGTTGTGAACTGACCAACCCACACACCAACCTGCAAGTGTCTTCCTCTCCTGCCTGGCTCGCAATTATGGACCCGTCTTTTATAAAACAAATTGGACTGACACTTTTTAAACACAGCAAATGCTACCTCGGTGGAGGCGTCTACCAGCGAATACGAACACTGGGGCTGTGTCCTAAGCCCCGCACTGCGCGATCCTGTCGTGGTGGACGTCTCCACCGTCTTTGGCACAACCTGCCTCCTGCCCGACGCCACTTTTCGTCTCCTGCTTCTTCTTCTCCTCCACTGCCCCTGCCCTTGACCTCGCTGCTGCAAGCTTTGTCTCCTCCTCTGCCGTCTTCGCCTTCGCCTTCTGTCCTGATGGTGCCGCCTTCGCCTTCTGTCCCGCCGGTGCCGCTTTCGCCTTCTGTCCCGTTGGTGCCGCCTTCGTCGCCACCTCGGCCGCCACCATATGACTGTGATAGGCTGAAACTATGCCTTTTTAATGCTCAGTCAACATGCACTGATGGCAAAGCCGATGTTATTGCTGACTTTATCGCAGATGAGCATGTTGACATTGCTTTTATCACAGAGACATGGCTTAACCCCCTTGGTCACGAACCTATACATGCTAGCCTCACTCCGAGTGGTTACAGGCTTGCTTCTTTCCATCGCTCATCCCGAGGTGGCGGTATCGCCATCCTCTACAACGACTCACTCCATTCCCGCCTATCTTTCTCGCAGTCTCTGCCTTTCTCCCATCCTTCTTTCGAGCACGTTGAAGTATCCTTCCAATCCACCCCTCACCCCATCACCTTCTCCTGTGTCTATCGACCCCCACCTAGCTCTGCCAACAAACTCACCACATCCACGTTTCTCTCTGACTTTGACCAATTGCTTGACCACTACTGCCTCTTACCTGGAAATCTCATCATTCTAGGTGATATCAATGTCCACTATGACAACACTCACCGTTATGACACAAGACATATCATCAACTCTCTGTCCAATCACAATATGACTCAACACATTTCTGAACCAACCCATCAAAAAGGTCACATTCTTGACTGGATCATTTCTCGTGATCATCACAATTCCGCTACTGACAACTGCTTAGTTCTTTCTACCCGTCTAACTTCAGCCCTTCCATCTGACCACTCTGCAATTCTCTGTTCTCTCGACATTTCTCCTCCTTCCCGTACCATGCGCACAGTGACTCGACGCAATCTCAAATCTATCGACCTCTCCACATTTTCATCTGATGCCTCCCGTCTCCTTTCTGAAAAGTCACATAACCTTGCCGATGAATTCTATACTACTCTCCACCATCTTCTGGACACTCATGCTCCAGCCACAACCCGTCTTTTACCTGACCGCCCCCCTACCCCCTGGCTCACTCATGAGATCGCCTGTGCAAAACGTGCCCGCCGCAGAGCAGAGCGCCGCTGGCGCAAATCCAAACTCACTGTACACAGGCAACTTTTCCAAGCCTCTAAAACAAAAGTATCCACCCTCATTGCATCAGCAAAAACAAGCTATTTCCAAACCAAAATCCTGAATGCCTCTTCTTCAAAAGAACTCTTTACAACCATGAATCATCTCCTTGGCACACGAAAAGATTTACCTCTCCCAACAAAACATACAAATGAAGAACTCCCATCTGTATTCTCCAACTATTTCACCACCAAAATACAAACTCTTCGTGACAGGCTTGACAGGACACCCTGTCAACCATGCCCACCTGACCCTTCCT
>CM060314.1:55484351-55496851 GCA_030674185.1 Monoplex corrugatus | reverse complement strand
TTACCGCGTCAACAGTTCCCTGGAGGATTCCTTTAGCATGGCCACTGGATCTTCTTACATGGCCACACAAACATAGGATTCTTTTCTTAACTGGAGTCAGCAGATCTTCATGCGAGTACAGCGTTTAACTATCAACACGATTAAATCAAATTCTGTGGAAGCCAGAAACACATGAAAATTGACGGAGACGGGGTATGTAATCAGCAAAACAAGATTGGCAGCAAACGTTGGCCTTAGCGGACTTTGGCAATCGTACACTAAAGCCACCAGAGGTAGGAAATAACAACAACAAAAACAACAACATAAACAACAAGAAGCAGCAACAGCAACAACACTATTACTAACAATGAATAATAATAATAGTATATAGAATAACAACAATAATAATAATAACAATAATTATGATGGTGATGATGGTGGTGGTGTGGTGGTAATAATAATGGTAACAATAATGGTAGTGATACTACTACTAATAATCTGCTTGTATCAAATAATAGAAAACAGAATACTGAAAAGCAAATTATAACAATGATGAGGGATGATGATGATGATGGCGACGACAACAACAACAATAATAATAATATGATGATGATGATGATAAAATAATAATATATATGATATAATGATAATAATCAATAATATTTAATAATAATATGATAATAATGAATAATAATAACAATGATGATGATGATGATGATAATAATAACAGTAATGATAATAATAATAAATAATAATAAATAATAATAATAAATAATAATAATAATAAAATGAATGATGATGATGATGATGATGATGATGATGATGATGATGATGATGATGATGATGATGATGATAACAATAATAACAATAATAATAATGATAATAATAATAACAATGATGATGATGATGATGATAAATGATGATGATCGATGGTGATAATGACGACGATCGACGACGACGACACGACGACAACGACGACGACGATGATGATGATGATGATAATAATAATAGTAATAAGAATAAGAGTAATGACTTTATAAGGCGCCAAATCTTGATACAAGAATCGAACCAAAGCGCACACTCTCATCATTCACCAAAGCAGTCACCCAACAACGACCAAAGTCCAAGACTTTGCACAAGTTTAAACACAAGCTAACCATAATTATACATTCCTATACCAACTGTGCAATGGACCACAATGTAAATAGCTACTACTGCATTGTAGTATGCTGATTTGAAAACATACAAATAATCTTGGAAGAAGAAAAAAAAAAAGGGGGGGGGGGGGCATTCAGTTTCAAAAAACTGAAGCTTAGGTCATTCTTTGAATCGTTCACCAACAGATGTTTCAGTTTCAGTTTCTCAAGACGATGTCTCCGCGCTTGGAACGAATTTATACGCACTAACGTCACAGGTGCATGTGCCGACAGAATGGAACATGAATGAATGACTGTCAATTTTTAAAAAAATTAGTTTTTCAATTTTTTTTCCTCGCATGCGTGTACTCATCTTGTTTTGCCTATACACACTGTGCATGCGTTATGTTGATGCATAGTCTGCATACTTCATTTTCAGTGGGCGTTATGCTGGGTGTTATCATGTTTCCTTAAAAGCCACCGGACACTGACATGACTCACAGGATCTTTAACGTGCACAGTTGATGTTCTGCGCGTATACACATGAAGGAGGTTTTAGGCACTAACAGGTCTGCACACATTGACCTGGAAGATGGGGAAAATCTCCACCTTGTATGGGGAAAATCTCCACCCTGCATGGGGAAAAACTCCACCCTGTATGGGGAAAATCTCCACCTTGTATGGGGAAAATCTCCACCCTGTATGGGGAAAATCTCCACCTTGTATGGGGAAAATCTCCACCCTGTATGGGGAAAATCTCCACCCTGTATGGGGAAAATCTCCACCCTGTATGGGGAAAATCTCCACCCTGTATGGGGAAAATCTCCATCTTGTATGGGGAAAATCTCCACCCTGTATGGGGAAAATCTCCATCTTGTATGGGGAAAAATCTCCATCTTTTATGGGGAAAATCTCCACCCTGCATGGGGAAAATCTCCACCTTGTATGCGGAAAATCTCCATCTTGTATGGGGAAAATCTCCACCCTGTATGGGGAAAATCTCCATCTTGTATGGGGAAAAATCTCCAACTTGTATGGGGAAAAATTTCACCCTTTATGGGAAAATCTCCATCCTGTATGGGGAAAAATCTCCATCTTTTATGGGGAAAAATTCCAAACCTGTATGGGGAAAATCTCCACTTTGTATGAGGAAAAATCTCCACCTTGTATGGGGAAAATCTCCACCCTTGTACGGCCACCAGCCATCCCTGTCAGGATGAAACCCAGACCTTCGTATGGAAATTTGATGTCTTCCATTTCACTTACCACCGTCCAGTACCCTGAGATCTCCTGCCATCGGCTGTGGAAGTTTGATTTTTCCTTTCACATCGATGTACACGTCATAATTTTTGAGAGTTATTTTTTTCTTCTGTCCATATATGTTTTTGTATTTTGTACTGATCCTATGATTTCTCTGCACTAAGATCCATTCGTACACAACACACACACACACACACACACACACACACACACACACACACACACACACACACACACACACACACACACACACACACACACATGTGTGTGTGTGCGTGTGTATGTGTATGTATATGAATGGATCTTAGATATATATTCATGTGTGTGTGTGTGTGTGTGTGTGTGTGTGTGTGTGTGTGTGTGTGTGTGTGTGTGTGTGTGTGTGTGTGTTGTGTGTGAGTGTGTGTGTGTGTTGTGTGTTGTTATTGTTTAAGTCCAGCCGACTGCGTAGAGCCATGTCAGGGTTACAACCATTTCAGAACACCCACAATACTTCAACAAGGAAAATAAAAGACAATTAAGTACGCATATCAATGCATTCGCATACATAATCTAAACACATGCCCCTGGCGTTGACCACACCGTCCAATCTATCGCACGAGGTATTTAAAAAACAAACCTGAATACATACCTAAGGACACCAAAACGTATATAAAAATGGGCCTAAATTATTTAAAATTGTTTCCACATATCTCATTTCCCTAGAGCCAAAAACGCACTTACATGTGCCCAATTATCAATCCTAAGGAAAAGTACGTGACATTTTATTGAACACACACAGGTGAATAGACCAGCAAGGCAGAAAATGCTAGGAAGAAATGACAGAAAGCAATGGAACAAGACAGAAACAAAGGGAATGACAGAAAAGAAGAAATTTCTAGCACAGAATTTCCAGAATGTGGGGATACTATTTATACTGACACAACCCCCGGCATATATATATCTGTATATGTGCATGTATATATAAACCACAATGACAAACACAGGGTCCATTTACTCTGAGAGGCTGAAGTGGCGATAATCTCACGTAAGTCGTCTTCCATCTTCAGTTCTTTATGTTGAACAAATGCTACCTGTCAACATCAATCAATCAATCAATCAATCAATCAATCAATCAGTCAGTCAATCAGTCAATCAATCAATTTCTCCTGCATAGTAATACTATTTCTTTTTAACAGTACGATTATTTCTTGAGATAATGTGACTAGTGGTTACTTCTCTTACATTATACCATAACTTCTCTACATAATACATCCTTTAGGACTATTTCAACCCCCATGACCATCATCATATGCCATGCCGCAATGCGTTGGCGATTACAACTCTCCATACGAATCTGTCTCTTATTGCTGCAAATATATCTCCCACCCTTCCTGACCCTATCCGCTCTACAAAACTGTCTGATCTTTTTTCCCTGGGTCTTTTTTCCCTCTAACTTTCCTATTGTGAGCAAGTGCTCAATTTTTCTTGTGTCATGAAATGTCCTATAAATGTTATTTGTCTTTTCTTAATCTTCTTCATTAATGTTCTTTTGTGTTTCTTAGAAACCTCATTTCAGCTGCCTCAATCTTGTTCTGACTTTGCCTGTTGACTGTCCACACCTCACATCCATACAACAGTATCGGTTCTATAGAACGCCAAAGAACTCTCTTCCTGATGTTGTTTGATAGGCATTTGTTGGTAAAAACGCTTTTCTTTTTCTTAAATGCTGTTTCAGCTTGGCCAATTCTGCTCGATATTTCTAATGTGCATCTCCCGTCTGGTAAGATGACTGTTCCCATATATTTAAACATATCAGCCTGCCTCAATGTGGTGCCATTGGCTGGTTTTGTTTTGTTTTGTTTTTTACCTGAGAAGATTTTTTTTTACTGATTACCGTGATTTCAGTTTCTTTCTGTTTATCTCTAACCCTTTCTTTCTGCTTTCCATTTCCATTATATTCACAAGATTTTGTAAGTCTTTTTCATTTTCTGCAATTACAACGGTGTCATCTGCGTAACGAAGATTACTTCTCTTGTTTCCTCCGACCTTCATCCTAGGGTATTCTAGTTTTCTCATGATGGTTTCACTGTAAAGTGAAAACAGACCTGGTGACGGAACACATCCCTGTCTAACCCTGCTTGGATTTTTCAAAAAGAGGCTATATTATTTTCTACTCTCATTGCTGCTGTTTCCAATACATGTTCCTTATCATTCTTAGATCATTTTCATCAATATTGAGGTTTTCCGCCAGGGCTGCACCCTATTTTATCTGTTATTCATCCTACCTGGAGAGCTCCTAGAAAGTAAAATCCCACAAAGTAACATCAAATGCATCAAACACACAAGTCCTTATTCAGCTCAATTGATCTTTTATGAGAATTTTTAGATGTGTATGGTATTGTCTTTAGTTCTTATTTCGTCAACATACCCAATTTTTCTTCTACTATTTCTGTTTTGATTCTATTCCTTGTCTTCATTATGATTCTTAATACATGTATAAACTTTGTCATATGATTCATCAAGTTGATTGTTCGGTTGAGTTTGCATTATATAATCCCTGCTTTCTTTGGAAGTGCAATGAAAATTGATTTTGACAAGTCCTATGGATTTTTCCGGTGTCATGAATTTTGATTTAGGCGGATTGTTACTTTTTCATTCTAGACTCATCTAGACTGGTCCTACTACACAGTACAAACGTTAGTACTACTTCTAATGCATAGCACAAATATCTTCATTAATTCCCCTACATAGTACAAACATGACTGCCACTTTTCCTACACAGTACAGACAATACTACTGCTACATAACAGAAACATCAGTACTACTTCTACTGCATAATACAAACATTAGTATTACTTCTACTACATAAAACAAATATTAGTACTACTTCTACTATATAATACAAATATTACTACTGTTTCTACTACTTAATACAAACATTAGTACTACTTCTACTATATAACACAAACAACAGCACTACTCCTACTACATAACATCAACATTAGTGTTGCTTCTGCTATATATTACCAAACATTAGTACTACTTCTACTGCATAATAGAAACATTGACACTACTTCTACTGCATAATACAAACATTAGTACTACTTATACTACATAATAGAAACATTGATATTACTTCTACTACATAATACAAACATTAGTACTACTTCTACTGCACAATACAAACATTAGAACTACATTACTATATAATACAGACATTAGTACTACTTCTACTGCAGTATCTAAATGTTAGTACTTCTTCTACTATACAATATAATACAAATATTACTACTATTTCTACTACATCATACAAACATCAGTACATTAGTACTACATCTATTGCATAACACATTCAACAGCACTACTCCTACTACAGAATACCAACATTAGTGATTCTTCTACTACACATTACCAATATTAGTATTACTTCTACTGTACAATAGAAACATCGAAACTACTTCTACTGCACAATACAAACATTAGTACTACTTGTACTGCATAATGTAAACATTAGTACTGCGTCTATTACATAATACATACATTTGTACAACTTCTACATAATGCAAACATCGGTACTACTTCTACTACATAATACAAACATTGGTACTACTTCTACTACATAATACATTGGTACTACTTCTACTACATAATACAAACATTGGTACTACTTCTACTACATAATAGAAATATCAGTACTACTTCTACATGATGCATTGTACTACTTCTACTACATAATACAAACATTGGTACTACTTCTACTACATAATACAAACATTGGTATACTTCTACTACATAATACGTTGGTACTACTTCTACTACATAATACAAACATTGGTACTACTTCTACTACATAATACATTGGTACTACTTCTACTACAATTTACAAACATCGGTACTACTTCTACTACATAATTCAAACATTAGTACTACGTCTACTACATAATACAAAGATTGGTACTATTTCTGCCACATATATAATAAACATTAGTACTACTTCTACTACACAATACAAGCATTAGTGCTACTTCTATTACACACAATACAAACATTAGTATTACTTCTACTACATAATACAAACATTTTACTACAACTATGTAGTACAAACATTAGTACTACTTCTACATAGTACAAACATTAGTACTACTTGTAGTACGTAGTACAAACATTAGTACTACTTGTAGTACATAGTCCCAACACACAGGTGTACTCACACAGCAGAGAAGAGTGATACCAAAGAGGACAATGATTTTCAGACATTGGAGCCAGTAAACGTTTCCTTTCTTCTTGACTTTCTCCAGACTGGCGCTGAGAGACAGCCTGACACTGGTGCCTCTGCTGTGTGAACAATTCACAGTGATATGTAGATACCATAAACACACATGTGAACAATTCACAATCATATGTAGCTATCATAAACACACATATGAACAATTCACAATCATATGTAGCTACCACAAATACATGTGAACAATTCACAAAGATATGTAGCTACCACAAATACATGTGAACAATTCACAAAGATATGTAGCTACCATAAATACATGTGAACAATTCACAATCATATGTAGCTACCATAAACACACATGTGAACAATTCACAATCATATGTAGCTACCATAAACACACACATGTGAACAATTCACAATCGTATGTAGCTACCATAAACAATAGACAGAGAATTAACGAACCCGCGGGCGCACACACACACACACACACACACACACACACACACACACACACACACACACACACACACACACACACACACACACACACACACACACACACACACACACACACACACACACACACACAACACACACACAGGCAAGAGTGGGAACAAGTTATTCTACTTCACGATGTCTTGATATGGGAATTCCTCAAGGTTCAGTGATAGCACCTATATTATTTAATATCCTTATACATGATCTTCCTAATGTACTCTCAAATCGTGTTGTTTTGGTACAATACGCTGATGATATATGCATATGGATGAATATTACTTTAAAAAAGACAACTCCCCAGAGAGCACAGAATTACATCAGGAAGGTGTATCAATCTGATCTTGATAGTCTTGGAAACTACATGTTAGAAAATGGTCTGTCGTTATCAACTGAAAAAACTAACATGATGCTATTTAATCCTGTGGTACTTTAATTAACTTGCCTACTTTCAGACTGCATGGTGAAGTGATACATTACAAACAGATGGTAAAATTTTTGGGAGTTTTTATAACATCGAAATTAAACTGGAATGTCCATTTTGATTATGTTTTAACAAAAGCAAGAAAAGCCTTAAATTTTCTAAAGATAATAAGCAGATTACCCTGGGGAATGGATACAAACATACTATTTCATCTATCAACAGCATTTGTAAGATCTAAATTATCCTATGCACAAGAGTGTTCTTCAGTGCACCAAAATATTTACTAAAGAAAATTCAAAGCTTAGACTGCAAAAGTATTAAAATTGCACTAGGTGTACCAGTCCATGCTTCAAATCTGGAAACGTACAAAGTTGCTGGAATTCTGTCTCTGAACAACTATCGTGAGCTAGTGACAGCAAAGTTTGCAGTCAGAACTACTTCACAAACGGACAATTTTGTGAGCAAGGAAATTAAACTAAGGTCTGATGTTGACTTTCCAAAACGAGCAAGCAACGTTTCATCACAAATGACTGTTGCAACTTATGTATCTGACTTAGTCAAACAGTCTAACATAAATATGGATGAAATAGCTGAGACACCATCCACAACGCCTATCCCTACATGGGAAATGCTTAAAGCCACTTTTGATATTGATTATACAGATGCTAAGAAATATGAAAATATTAACATTTCGATATGCACAACGAGAGAACACGTCAATGAAAATTACCGTACCAACCTCCATATTTTTACCGATGGGTCAGTCTTAGAAAATAAATCTGCTGGAGCAGCGTTTTATGTTCCAAAATTTAGAATACAAAAGTCTTTTTTCATTGGCCAAATATATCTATATTTACAGCGGAATTAGTCGCTATTATACAAGCGTTGCATTATTTAGTAGACCTTAAACATGTATTTGTCAAAGTAGTTCTCTTTGTTGATTCAAAATCTGTATTATATGCCTTACAGTCTTTTGATACAGACACAAGACCTGACTTAATTACTGAGGCAAATCATCTTATACATCGTTTAAGGACAAAAGGCACAGATATCAGTTTATGCTGGGTGCCTTCTCACGTTGGTCTTCACGGCAACGAAGTAGTAGACAGAGCAGCTAAGCAAGGTGCACACAACACTGATAATACTATAGAATTACGTATTAAAACTTCCGTAAAAGAAGCTTGCGGCTTGCTAGAATCAGCCTCATGGATTCGTTTTCATGAACATTTCAATGAAAAGTTGTGACACAACAAATGATAAAACATTCTTTTCAAAATGTACGTAAAAAATTGCAGTATTCTTCCATATATCATTCGAGATCAATTATTGCTGTTCATTTTCGTATTCAGCTAAATGCGTTGAAAACAAAATATTGTAAAAATATCGTGTGTTTGCGGAGAACAATTCACACTGTTTCACTGTTTATTTTACTGCAAAAAGCTACGTTCATTTTTACCAAAAATGTTTACACAAGAAAACTATTCTGAAACTCATTTTAAAGAAGTAACTTCAGATCAATCTTTGTCAGTTAAAATTTCAGAATCATTGGTTCACAGTCCTGTTAATGTATTGCTTTAAGTTTATGAAGTTTGTACTTTAGCGTTAAATTTTCCCTTCGCATTGTTAATGTTAATTGTTAGTGTTAAGATCTTGTTTCATTTTTATATTTACCCGCTTACTCATGTCTCATACTCATTCTCCCCTCTGCCCCCAATCCAACTCGCCCATCTCCCATCCTCCATTTATTTTTTTCCCCCGTCTAATATCACTCATAGTGAACAGACGTTAAATCAAAGAACGAACACACACACACATACAAACACACACACGCACACACACACACACACACACACACACACACACACACACACACTGCACACACATACGAACACACATACGAACACACATACAAACACACACACACGCGCGCGTGCGTGCACACACGCGCACACTCACGCGCACACATGCATACACACACATACAAACACACACACAGACATACGCTCACACATACAAACACACACACATACACATAAAGGCGTGCACAAACAACACATACACACGCACGCCTTCACGCACACACGCGCGCGCACACACACACACACACACACACACACACACGCACACACGCACACACACAGAGAAAGAAAGAGAGAGAGAGAGAGGACAGAGAGAGAGAGGGACAGAGAGAGAGAGGTAGAGAGAGAGGTAGAGAGAGAGAGAGAGGTAGAGAGAGAGAGAGAGAGAGAGAGAGAGAGAGAGAGAGAGAGAGAGAGAGAGAGAGAGAGAGAGAGAGAGGTGCAAATGTTTGGCTAATGGTTTTGTCAAGCGTACATGAAATATGAATGTGGTGTTGTTGCTGTCGTCTTCTGTGTATGACTGACAAAAGCCAGTTGGATGTAAAATGGCAACTTTTTTTAAAATTGTTATTGTAATTGTTATTATTAAATTCGTGTTCTGAGTCCATCTGTTTGTGTGTTTCTGATTCCTTTTACTTCATTGCTTGCGGTTACTATGATTTACATTTAATGATATGCCGACTTTGGATTCAACACGGACGCGAATCTTGATGTTGTAATGTTGTCTGCTGAAATATACGTTTAAAATGTAAAATGTCCACCAGCATCCTGCATTGTGAACCATGCCAGCAAAGCAAAAACTTAACCCTTTGACTCCCTCACCCTATCCACCAGCTTCCTGCATGAAACTGGTGGGTAGGGTGAGGGAGTCGAAGGGTTAAGTTTTTGCAGCTGGTAGATCGGATGTGGGAGTCAAAAAGGGTTAATACTTTGCTAAAATGTATGTTTAAAATGTAAGTCAGATAATATTAATACTTGTTATCAAACATTTTTGACTTCATAATAGAGTTGACATGCATGCAGGCATAGACCCGAAGAGTGTAGTACAAAGATCAAAGGGAACAAAATCGAATTTTATTTAGATTGGTTGTTTCATTCTGCAATTATTGATTCCTCCATTGCAAATGAACAAATTATGAACTTTTTCTTTGGGGGGGGGGGGGGCATGTTCTGTTTGGGGGGGGGGGCATGTTCTGTAGAAAGTTCTCCAACTGGACGAAGCAGCAGGGAAGTTTCAGTCTTTTTCTCTTAATTTTTGTTGTTTGGTGTTTGTTCATAGCCGATCTTACATTTATGCACGACAAAGGCAGTTGGCCGAAAATTTGCACTGTTGTATTAGATACGCGTTCTAATTCTATTTTCGTGTTTTTCTGGTTCCTGTTTGCTTCAACGTGGGCAATTGCACTTGTTTTGGATTACTATGCTCATACCCCAAGGTTTGTGGTTTCAATCCTCAGGCAGATGACTTCTTTTTTCTTTCTTTTTTTGTTTTGTTTTAACTCAAGACCGTGTCAACACATAGGGCTTCAGTGCAGGCTCGTGGTTGATGCCATGATCATTTTGGATTTCTCCATCCATGACTCAGTGGTGTCAGTCAGTACATATGGAATTCATTCCAAACGCGGAGGCGTCATCTCAAGAAGCCGACGCTGAAACTTGCAATTAGACTGGGAAACGGAAGCCCATCTATGAGCCATTGAGGCTTCATACAGTTTTTGAGTTTGTTATTGGATGGAGCACATATGGAACCATTCGAGTGTGACGAATCCCTCTTGAACAAACTCCAGACCCCAAGTTCAAACAAACCAACAAACAAACAAACAAACAAACATACAGACGAACAAAGAAACAAACAAACAAAGGAAATATCCAAAACAAAACTGATCGCCTGCCTTCAGCAAACAGAAAAAAACAAACATAAACAGAATTACAACGTGTATCAAATGTAACAAGAAGACAAGACAAGAAAGATATAAATAAAAATTATGGCTCGCCGCAGATTCGAACACACGACCCATGCAATACCAGTTTGGCATTCAAACCACTGGAACTAACGGCCAGGGACCACAAACATTCCTTGTGTAAAAGACTATCCACATTATGGTATGTGATACTCTATACTAGCAATAACAGCAGGAACATCAACAACAATAACAGCAACAACAACAACAACAACAACAGCGATAGCAACAATAACAATAAGAACAACAACGACAACGATGAGAACAACGACAACAAAACGACAACGACGATATCAATAACAACAACGGCAACAACATTGACAACAACACCGACGACGACAACAACAACAACAGCAATTACAGCAACAACAACGAAACAACACCAGCAACACAAACAACAAAGGCAATGACAATGACAACAACAAAACAGCAACAACAACATCAGCACGAACACCAACAACAGCAACAGCAATGACAGCAACAACAACGAAACAACACCAGCAACACAAACAACAAAGGCAATGACAATGACAACGACACCCACAACAAAACAGCAATAACAACATCATCACCAACACCACCAACAACAACAGCAACATCAGGAACAAAAACAACAACAACAGCATCAACAACAACAACAACAACAACAGCGTCAAGAACATCAACAACAACACAACAACAACATCAACAACAACAGCAGCATCAATAATTACGACAGCATTACCAACAACAACAGCATCAACAGCATCAACAACAACAACAACAGCATCCACAACAATAATAGCATCAAGAAGAACAACAACAACAGCGTCAAGAACAACATGAACAACAACACAACAGCAACATCAAATAAACAACAACAACAACAGCAAGAACAACAACAGCAATAACAACGACAACGACGACAACAGCAACATCAACAATAACAATATCTACAACAACAACAACAACAACATCATCAACAACAACATCAACAACAACAACAGCATCAACAATAATAACAACAGCACCACCACCACCACCACCTACAGCAACAACAACAAAACCTTGACGGGACACTCACTCTTCTTGTCTAGAATCCACGTTCCTGGCGATCAACGGTTGTCTCTCATGGACAAAGACGTCCTCGTCCTCAAACTGTGACAGTGACGTGGTGTGGGACACGAAGGACGTGCTTGA
>CM060314.1:55459351-55469351 GCA_030674185.1 Monoplex corrugatus | reverse complement strand
CATCATCATCATCATCATCATCATCGTGTGCCCTGCCGCGTGGCGTCGGCAATCGTACGATTCTATCTTTTATCGCTTTGCAAGTATATCTCCTATCCTCTTTGTCTTCATCCGTTCCAGAAATCCGTCTATTTTCTCCCTGGGTCTAGCTGGTGTTCTCTTTCCCTCCAGCTTTCCTGTTGTGATTTTGTGCTCAAATTTCTCTTGCCTCATAAAACGTCCTATAAATGTTGTTTATCTTTATTAATCTTCTTCATTAACGTTCATTCTGTGTTTGCCTCTTTTAAGACTGTCTTGTTTGTTTTCTTTGCTGTCCATGGTACTCTTTACATTCTTCTTCTCAGAAACCACATTCCAGCTGCCTCAATATTGTTCTGACTGTGCGTGTTGACTGTCTACACTTTACATCCGTACAACAGTATCGGTTCCACAGAACACTGAAGAACTCTCTTCCTGATGTTAATTGATAGACATTTGTTGGTAAGAACGCTTTTCATTTTCTTGAATGCTCTATTTAGCTTTGTCGATTCTGCTGGCTATTTCTAATGTGCATCTGCCGTCTGGTGATATGACCGTTCCCAGATATTTAAACTTATCAACTTGTTGAGCGTGATATGGACTTGTTGGAAAGAGTGGTACCACACAGTCTAGTCTCATCCACTTTCGTATTCGTCAATGAGAGTGTTGCTCAAAGTTCCTGTCCAAGATGGCAGGTTTCTGTATCTGCCAGGCCTTCTCGACTCCAAAATATATTTTCTAAAAAAAATGATGCGTAGAGTACAGCCCAGTGGGGAAGGGGTGAGGATGGACAGACAGAAATGTTCTAGAAACCTTTATTCAGCCCTCAACCAATCTTTAAGACAAGTCTTCTCAAATTTGTTTTCAGCTGTGTCTGCTTCGAAACTTTATGTTTCGTTGATGTTGTTACAAACAGTTTGTTTGTTTTTCTGTCCTTTTTGTCTGTTTGTTTGTTTGTCTATCCTTACTATAGCATGGCGGACAACCCAACTTTCCATACGTTGGAGCTGAGGACACTTACCTGCATTTACTTTTCTTAAAAATTCGGTTTGTGGTCGTCGTCGTCGTCGTCGTCTCTCTCTCTCTCTCTCTCTCTCTCTCTCTCTCTCTCTCTCTCTCTCTCTCTCTCTCTCTCCTTCCCTTTCTGTCTCTCTCTCTCCCCCTCTCTCAGACTCTCTCTCTCTCTGTCTGTCTCTCTGTCTCTCTCTCTGTCTCTCTGTCTCTGTCTCTGGTTCTCTCTGCCTCTGTCTGTCTGTCTGTCTGTCTGTCTGTCTGTGTGTAGCGTTGGTGCTCTCTTTCCCCCCAGCTTGGATTCAGTACAGTTACTAAATCACATGTCACAGAAAAAAAGCTATAAACACTGGTTTGATAGAAATTGTCAGATCAAGCCGGCTGACTAGTTCAGAGTGAAACATGAAGTTAAACCACGTAATACATCCTTAACTGGAAAAGAGCTGTGGATCACGGAGGAGCCAAAAAGGAATAATTCTGGAAGGTAAAGATGCAAGGTCAAGGTCACATGGACGAAACAATGTCCAGATCAGCAATTTTTCAGGAAGTGCATAAACAGCTTTCCCGAAATTTCAAAACTGTATTTTACTGCTGTGGCAGTCTGCCATTGTCTTCAATTCACGTCAACTTTTATTCCTAACGAGGTTTCTCCAAGGTCACAACGACCTTGAAAAGAATGAAACCTGCATTTTGTGTAATTTTTTTGAATGAAGAATGATGGATTAGAATTTTGAGATCCGAACCACTGAGATATCCTGCTCGTCGACTTGTGTGAATATTCCCATGAAGGATGTCTTGACCGATGATTTGTATACTTGGCAGGATTACGTCCCTTTTTCCATGAAAGGTGTGATGAGAGAGTGACAACAGTGACTGACAAGTTTGTGAGTGCGCGGTACTCAGTATCACAGACATTGTGCAAAATGTATACCAAGACCAGGACAAGACTTGGACAGAAAATGAAAAATTGTTACCACTATTCTGGTGGTGGTTTTTTTCAATCCTTTGACTCCTGCACTCTATCCACCAACTGCAAAAACTTCACTCTTTGACTCTCCCACCTTTCCACTAGCTTCCTGTAAGAAGCTGTTGGATAGGGTGAGGGAATCAAAGGGTTAAGTTTTTGCTTTGCTAGCATTGTTGATAATGCAGGATGGGTTGAATGGTCTCAAATAATAGTTAACAAACTTTACACATCATCATCATCATCATGTGCCCTGCCGCATGGCGTTGGCGATCATGACCTTCCATATGCATCTATCCCTTGTCGTCACAAGCACATCTTCCACCCTGTCTGTCCTCAGCCACCCTGCAAGTCCGTCCAATATTTTCTCCTTGGGTCTACCTGGTGCTGTCTTTCCCTCCAACTTTCCTGCTGTGACCAGGTGCTCAAATTCCCCTTTCCTCATTAAATGGCCTATAAATGTCGCTTGTCTTTTCCAAATCTTCCTTATCAATGATCTTCTTGTGTCTGCCTCCATCAAGACTGTCTCGTTTCTTTTCTTTGCTGTCCATGGAACTCTCAACATTCTCTTGAGAAACCACATTTCGATTGCCTCAATCTTGTTCTGGCTTTGCTTGTTGACTGTCCACGCCTCACAACCGTATAACGTTATCGATTCTACATAACATTCCAAAACTCTCTTTCTGGTGTTAATTGATAGGCATTTTGTTGGTAAGAATGCTTTTTATCTTCTTGAATGCTGATTTTGGCTTGGCCGATTCTGCTGGCTATTTCTGATTTGCATCTGCCGTCTGGTGAGATGATCGTTCCCAGATATTTAAACTTACCAACCTGTCTCAAAGTTGTGCCACTTGCTGTTATTCTGCATGAGGGGATTTCGTGTTTTTTACTAAGAAAGATTAGCAAGCCCCACAAAGATGAGAGCTGAATAGATGTGATTTCCAGCGCTCAAGCAAACAGAACCAGAAAACACAAAAATAGAATCATAACGTGTAGTTGATATAACAAAACAAGACAGGTGCAAATTTTCGGCCGACTGGACTTTGTCAAGTGGTATACACAAGACATCATCATCATCATCAGGTGCCTTGCCGCATGGCGTTAGCGATCATGGACTTCCATCTGTCTCTATCTCATGTTGCCTCAAGCATCTCCTCCACTCTCCGTCTTCAGCCACTCAGCAAGTCCGTCCAGTATCCTCTCCTTGGGTCCACCTGGTGCTCTCTTTCCCTCCAGCTCTCCCGCCTGACCAGGTGCTCCAATTCCCCTCTCCTCATAAAATGGCCTGTAAATGTTGCCTGTCCTTTCCAAATCCTCCTTATGAATGATCTACATGTACTTGTGTCTGCCTCCACCAAGACTGTCTCGCCCGCCCTCCTCGCTGTACATGGAACTCTCAACATTCTTCTTAGAAACCACACCTCGGCTGCCTCAATCTTGCTCTGGCTTTGCTTGTTGACTGTCCACGCCTCACAACCGTACAACAGTATTGGTTCTATATAACATTCAAGAACTCTCCCCCAAGTGTCAATTGATAGGCATCTGTTGGTAAGATTGCTTTTCATCTTCTTGAATACACGAGACAATAAAGCATAAATGCACAACACTCCTATTCAAGGCAACGTCAGGAAAGTCTACTGTTTTCTCTACTGGCTTTGTGGTCTTTTGTATACCCTTAACAAAGACCAGCTGGCCGAATGTTTTCGCCTGTCTTGTTTTGTTACATAAAATACATGTTCTGATTCTATTTTGTGTGTTTCTGGTTTGCAAAGGTGAGTAAAATTCGGGCTCATAAACAAAGTAAGCCGGGAACAATTCTAATTAAAACTTTCACATACTTAACCTATGCACCATCTTCCATCAGCTTCGTGCAGGACGCTTATGGTTAGGTTAGGGTTATGTTTTAGGGAGTGTAATGGTTAATAGTCACGCATCACACAAAACGGACAAGCCAGATCTGATTTCAGCCATTTATTTGTCATGACTTAGAAGCATCAAGGGCAGGAACGGCGCCACCACAAAACAACAACAACAACACACAGTAATCACACAGTAAGTACTGTTCTACAAGTGTAGCCAGCCATATACTTGAAGCACAACAACTTACACAATGTGTTTGAATACATTACCCTACACTGTGTACGTTAATGCAGGTATACGAGGACTCGTACCCGCATTTACTCTCCTTGAGAATATAGTCCCTGGCAGTCATTTGCTAGTTATAACTACACAATGTAAGCTTCAAAAGAAAAACTGACAACAAAATTATCAGATCATTTATCTCATCAACCTTCAAAGCAAAGTGACAACGAAAATGACTCCAAACCTGCTGAAATCACATTCAAAACGAAATCACAACCAAATATGCTGAATTTCACAATGAAAGAATCACTATATAAAGTTAGTATTTAAAATAAGTTCTGTGCAAGAAGTACAGTCGACATCAACAAGACATTCGTCACATCTTCAGTGACTTCCAGAAAGCGTTTGACAAGGCGCGACATGGTTCGCTCTGGGCTATTATCAAGAAATACAACAACACTGGTCAACAGTTGATTCAAACCATTTAGGACCACTAAGCTTAAGCCACGAGTGCTTTATATGTTCAAGGCGCAGTAAGAACATAGTTTAATAACATGTTTACAACACTTAGAGTTCATCAAGGTTGTCTCTTGTCGCCCCCATTGTTTAACATCTTTGAATTTACAATGACTGGTGCGTTTGAAGGTCATTCCACCACAGTCAGATTTGATGGTGATAACATCGCAAACCTTTGTTTCGAAGACAGTTCATGGCCTGGTTTGAAATGAATAAGAATTCGCCAGACTGACAAATCTCCTGGACAAAAACACCTTCTTTGCGTTCAAAGAGATCATTGCTGAAAAAAATCGAAAGTGATGGTAAACAATGTTGACCCGAAAAAGACAAAGATCACAATCTATGGACAAGAACTAGAGACTGTGAAAACAGTTCACATATCTCAAAGCCAGCATTGGCCAGGAAGCTTATCGTCATCATCATGTGCCCTGCCGCATGATGTTGGCAATCATGGCCCTCCGTATGAATCTATCTTTTGTCGCTCCAAGTAATTCTTCCAAACTACGGCAACACTATCAAAAATCAAACCTATATGTATTTAGAGAGACGACAACATTACTGGCAAATCCAAACTGATGCTGTTGTGTGAAATAATTCCTGTCTCTTCCTGTATTGTTTGGGCCCTGAGTATTGACAACAGCACATTTACATGTATACAAAACAGAGTTCAAGCTGTGACCGTGAGATGCTGGGGATCTCCAACACAAGTCACAACTGTCGGTGGTCATGTCTGCAAAACTGTCTCTGAAGAACTATGTGGTATGAATCACTCACAATGATCAACTGCCCACAGCGAAGCCAGGAGCTCTCTGAGTTTGTCCTCCCAGGAAACAGTGCATGGAAGGAGAAGATAAGACGGACAGAGGGAGAGCTGACCTGGGAGAAGAGTGGCAGAATGGTTCAGACGTTTGCCTGCCAATAACCAAACACGAGGTTCCAGGGTTCGCTCCCCTAGAGGCCTCGACTTTTCTCCTCAGTTTGACCAGAAAATCGAACTGAACGTCTAGTCCTTCGGAAGGGGACGAAAAGCGAGGCGGACTCGTGTGCCTTCTGGCTGCGCACGCTTAAGATCCCACGGCAGTTGAAAATCGTTTAGAGCAGGGCATTGCCCAGCTGCCTTGGTATAAAACATCGGCGAGATAGGTTGATTTCCCTGGTCCCATCCCTTGAAGACCAATTATCCTTCTTGCCTTTCTGAAGTCTTGGTAAAAAAAATGTGTACATGAATATGAATTTGAATCGAGGGAGAGGGGATGGGCGCCGCCCTCGTGGTGCTTGCCCCGGGAAAAGTTGAGGTCTCTGCCACCTTACACCCCTACGACCTCATGGTTATGGAACTATCTAGGTAGGACCTCAGGACCTGGCCAGTTCTTGGGTTTATGTGCAGACTTAAGGCTTGTGCCGTGATGAATCAGAATTTTCTCCATCACATGGCACCTGTGACGTTAGTGCATATAGAATTCATTCCGAGCGCAGAGCAGTTATCTTGAGAAATTGAAACCCAAACGTAAACTGGCAATATTGTTGAATGAGCCAGGATAAGATCTGATGCAGCTCACAAGGGATTTGCACATAACCGCCAGAAATGAAGTCAGTGTAAATGGTTCACTTATACAGCGACATGACTCTCAATGACGGCTTAATGGTACAGATTTTCCCATAACACGGAGTATCTACTGGGGGGGGGGGGGGGGGGGATGAGGTGGTAGAGACCTCCACTTTTTTCCATTGAAAGGGCGGTACCTGTCTCCCCTCCCCGCTGTTTTTCCTTGTTTTGCCCTGAAGAAGGTCAGATACCCAGTCACAGTTGGGTAGACGGACTTACAGGTTACTGGACTTCTTCCTCTTCTCTCTAAACTCTGTGAAGTCATGGAGACGCCGTACTACGGAACTATTCACTAGGTTATTTCTGCTCTGTCGGATCTGTTGTGTACGTGTGTGCCAAAGCCCGGGTCCTTGCAACTGGTGTTGCTGTCCATTACCTGGGTCCTTGCTACTGATGTTGCTGTCTATTACCTGGGTCCTTGCTACTGATGTTGCTGTCTATTACCTGGGTCCTTGCAACTAGTGTTGCTATCCATTGCCCGGATCCTTGCAACTGGTGTTGCTGTCTATCACCTGGGTCCTTGCAACTGGTGTTGCTGTCCATTGCCCGGGTCCTTGCAACTGGTGTTGCTGTCCATTGCCCGGGTCCTTGCAATTGGTGTTGCTGTCTATCACCTGGGTCCTTGCAACTGGTGTTGCTGTCCATTACCTGGGTCCTTGCAACTGGTGTTGCTGTCCATTCTTCAGTGCTGTCTCGTCCATCGTTATTTCAGTCTATTCCTCTTTCTCTCTCCGTCAGCATTTTACTGGAGGATGGATTTAACATGGCCACTGGATCTTGTTGCATGGCCATACTAACATAGTTTTTTTCTTTTTCTTAAATGAAGGCAGCAAGTCTTCATATGGTTCGGTGTGCTGTCTGGTGGTTTGGCGCACTTGTTCATTGGTGATATGATCAGTGTATCTGACGTTGAGTATCTTACGATAACATCTCATTTCCATAACTTGGATTCGTCTTTCCAAATTCGAAATTCGCTGTGAAGGTCCATGTCTCACGTGCGTATAGAAGGATGGAATATACTAGTGCACCAAATCTGCATGGTTACTGAACAAGCAAACAGTGATTAGAAAAAGTAGCGTTGTCAGTTTAACTAACAAGCCAACTGTATATGTAGTCTGAATTAAAAATAAAAACAACTATAAGAAATCAACAACAACAACAACAAAAACAAAATGTGACCGTAGATTCTGTTCAAAAGACATTCGTCTCATTCTCACTTACATCTAGATACAGCACTCTACCCAATTCTGGACAATGCTGTCACCCAACGCAAAAATTTCTATTAAAATTACATTTTTATCTACACAGGTAACAGAAACACAAAACACTGTATAGTACATTAGGCATTTATCTATCTCGTGAGATAAAGTTAGCGCCATGGTCGGTCAAGATCAGTCCTGTTGAGAACAGTGTCTGGAATGGCTCAGCAGACCGATGTTTGAATGACAATCTATTGCAGAATCCAAAACAAGTGTGACTGCCCGCGTCAAAGCAAACAGAAAAAAAGAACGCGCATTTAATACAATCAGGACAAAGACAGGTGCAAATTTTCGGCAAACTGGCCTTTGTCTTTTTCTCCTAATTTTTGTATCTGGTGGGTTTTTTGTTTGTTTTTTGTTGTTGTTGTTTTTTTCTTGTGGTCTTATGCTTGACAAAGGCCAGTTGGCCAAAAATTTGCGTCTGTCTTGTCTGGTTGTATTGAATACGCGTTCTGATTCTATTTTTCGTGTGTGTGTTTTTGTTTTTGTTGTTGTTGTTGTTGTTGTTGTTGTTTTTGTTTCCCAATCTATTGCAGACAAAATTGGGGCGTGGATTAAAATCCCTAATTTTCTTTTTATGCTTCCAGAGTTGTATTCTGTCCTCCAACTGCTAGTTGCGCCTTCCCTAGCCCCCCCCCCCCCCCCCCCCCCCCCGCCTTGGCTGTTTCTCGAACAGCATGGCGCCGACTGCTGTGCTTGCGATGCTGAAACACCCCCCTCAGCCCCCGCTCCCCAACCACCCCCTCAAAATGTTCAATACATTACACTTTTTATCTACATAAATAACAGAAACACTGACGGAAACAGTTGTGGAAACAATCTTTACAGACATCACTCCAATGCGTCATGGTGTTGCCAAAAGTCCCCTACAACTGTAGAAATTGCGTCATTCTGAAGAAAGTGTTGCCTGCTGATAAGAAAACTGAAGACAGAATGTCACACTTACCGATGCCATCTCACACCCACCACTTCCATCGTTCCGGAGACACATTTTGCTGCAGACTGTCCCACCTGACACGGTTTTATCAAGAGTTTTCAGCTTGTTCAAGAGGGATTAATCGCACTCGATCAGTCCCATCAGCGCTCCTCCCAAACACGCCAGTCATGATCTGGCAGACTTCCTGAGCCTGGGTACAATAAAACCTTATACGCTTGCAAAGTCTTAAAATGGGATGCGGAGGTGGAGGGAGGGGGGAAGCTATGAACTACAAAGCTAACACCACCAGAATGAGTGGAGCATTAAGATGGGCAGCGAACAGACCAGTGTATATGTTGCACGCTCCAAACCAATGAGTTTAACCCTTTGACTCCCGCACCCTGTCCACTAGCATCCTGCATTGTCAACCATGCTGGCAAAAGCAAAAAAACTTAACCCATTTAATTCCCTCACACTATCCACCAGCTTCCTACTCTTACAAGATATATGTATTGAACTCCTACAAGATATCAGTCTTGCGCTCTCTGCTTGTAGGTAAGACCATCGCCCGTTATTGCAAAGATACCCAGCGGATGGGGAGACTACGGCGGCCACCGTGACGTCATCTCTCGGCACTGCTGAGACTGCTGGTGTCGTCATTATCGTAGTCAAAATGCAGTTCCAGCCAAGCCTGGCACCGCTGCTGGGAGATGAGGTTCGCTGTTCTCTGTACGGCCTCCTGCTCGTCATCTGTGTCGTCATACAGCTTGTTGTCGTCACCACAGTCGTAACGTACAATCTCCACCACCTCCGTGGCTGTGTGGAAACGATCTCCGGACCTTAGAGCTCGCTGAAAAAACAACGTGGTTGAGGTGACGTGAGTATTAGCTGGCCATCTCTCTTGTCTCTGGCTGTCATATCTGTCTGTCTGTCTGTCTGTTTGTCTGTCTGTCTGTCTCTGTCTCTGTCTGACTATCTGTCTCTCTGTCCTCTCTCTCTCTCTCTGTCTGTGTCTGTCTCTCTCTCTGTCCTCTCTGTCTGTCTGTCTCTCTGTCCCTCTCTCTCTTAATCTCTGACTGTCTTTCTATCTGTCCATCTCTCTCTGTGTCTATCTATCTGTCCATCTCTCTCTGTCTGTCTGTCTGTTTGTCGCTCTGTCTCTGTCTGTCTGTCTGTCTGTCCATCTCTGTGTCTGTCTGTTCTCTGTCTCTGTCTGTCCGTCTCTCTGCCTGTCTGTCTGTCTCTCTATCTCTATCTCTCCGTTTGTCTCTCTGTCTCTGTCTCTGTCTGCCTGTCTGTCACTCTGTCTTTTGTCTGTCTGTCTCTGTCTCTCCCTCTGTCTGTCTGTCTCTCTATCTATCTGTCTGCTGTGACATACATCGTCAAATGGGGGAGGAGGTGTGGGGAGTGTCGGCTGGTGTCAAACCGTACTGTTTTGGCTTATGTAAAGTTACCAAGTGGCTATGGCACAATGGTTAGTGTAACGGTCAGCCGACTGGAAGATTGTGAGTTCGAATCCTTTACCAGTCCTATCAAAACCATTGTGGGATTTTTACAGCCTTAACCGGTTCCTACCCAGAATTATGTGTGCTTTGGGCTCATTGGGAAGACTGGGAACACACAGCGTA
>CM060314.1:55451851-55454351 GCA_030674185.1 Monoplex corrugatus | reverse complement strand
CAGTGTCCAGTGGCTCATGGAAACATCAACACAGCAAGCACGCCTACCGAAGATGGAGTACGCAGACTGTGCAATAACGTACCGCCTGCATAGTGCAGGGTAAACAACATGCAGACACTTATCCGAGAAATTTCGGAACGCTAAAAGAAACAGTAATAATAATAATGATGATATTGTTGTTGTACGGATGCGAGGCGTGGACAGTCAACAACAAAGTCAGAACAAGATTGAGGCAGCCGAGATGTGGTTTCTAAGAAGAATGTTGAGAGTTCCATGGACAGCAAAGAAAACAAACGAGACAGTCTTGATGGAGGCAGACACAAGTAGATCACTCATAAGGAAGATTAGGAAAAGACAGGCAACATTTATAGGCCATTTTATGAGGAAGGGGGATTTGGAGCACTTGGTCACAACGGGAAAGCTGGAGGGAAAGAGAGCACCGGGTAGACCCAGGGAGAAAATGCTGGACGGACTTGCAGAGTGGCTGGGGACGAGGAGGGTGGGGGAGATGCTAGGGGCAACGAGAGATAGAGACAGATGGAAGTCCATGATCGCCAACGCCATTCGGCATGGCACCTGACGATGATGATGATGATATTGATGATGATGATGATGATGATAATGATGATGATGATGATGATAATATTAACAACAACAACAACAACAAAATAAAACAAAAACCATCTCAACTGGAAACCGAGATTTTGTCCATGGCAACAGCAGTCTACGGCAGATCTGATTTCAAAGGGACAAATTGAGACTGTCCCAAATGTGGCTATCCCTACAGTTGATTGTAACGTCATCAGATGGAATATGTGTCGTCTGTATGTTGCTGATTATGAAGATTTGGGACCGGTAGTCTGGCACCATGCGGCATGGTCACGGTCTGCTTATTGTCACACAATGGGCACTGTATTAGGAAACCTTACATAACAGGCCCTCGCAGAGACATAAATGCAGAGATCGGCACATAAACGATTTCGCCGGTGATTATCTTTCACTTTCTCAAGATGACGTCTCCGCGCTCATATTTAATTCCCATATGCACTAACGTCAGGGGTGCCATGTGATGGAAAAGATCCAGAATGTTCACGGCACAAGCCTTAAGCCTGTACATAAACCCATGAGCTGGCCAGGTCCTGAGTCCTACCGAGATAATTCCATAACCCTGAGGTCGTAGGGGAGTGAGGTGGCAGAGACCTCAACTTTCCCCCGGGCAGCGCCCATCCCCTCTCCCTCGATTCAAATTCATGTTCATTTTCACTTTTTTTTTACCAAGATTTCAGAAAGACAAGAAAGTTAATTGGTTTTCAAGTGGTGGGACCTGGGAAATCATCCTATCTCTCCAATGTTGTATACCAAAGCAGCCGGGCAATACCCTGGTCTTCACGATTTTCAACTGCCGTGGGATCCTTAGCGTGCGCAGCCAGAAGGCACACAGGTCCGACTCGTTTTTCGTTCCCTTCCGAAGGACTAGACGTTCAGTTCCATTTTCCGGTGAAACTAAGGAGAAAAGTCGAGGCCTCCGCGGGAGCGAACCCTGGAACCTCGAATTAAGTTATTGGCAGGTAAACGTCTGAACCATTCTGATACTCTTCTTCCTCGTAACTCCTCAATCAGTTAGTGGCCAATGTTTGTCCATTTCTGAATGACCCAGCCTATCCTGTTATAGCAGTTGTTATTGTCCAGCCACCTTATTGTTGAGGCGAATTACAGCTCATGTTGTTGTTCTACCGTTTGTAGTGTACATGACGCACAGTTGACGTTTTAAGTCCGCGATGTAAGTGTGTGGACCTTCCCTTTAATTCAGATGGCCAAGTTTCAACGTGATCTGAAAATATGTAGTATTGTATAACAAACAATCATGATTTCAACTCTCTCTCTCTTTTTCTCTCTGTCTGTCTGTCTCTGTCTCTCTCTCTCACTCTCACTCTCTGTCTCTATCTCTTTCTCTATGTCTATCTATTTGTCTGTCTGTCTGTCTCTCTCTCTCTCTCCGTCTCTCTGTCTGTCTATCTGTCAGTCTCCCTCTCTCTCTCTCTTTTTATTTCTTTCTCTGTCTGTCTGTCTTTTTCTCTGTCTTTCTGCCTGTCTGTCTGTCTGTCTTTCTCTTCTCTTTCTGTCTGTATGTTTCTCTGTCTCTCTGTCTCTGTCTCTGTCTCTCTCTCTCTCTTTCTCTCTGTTTCTGTCTCTCTTCTCTGTCTGTCTCTCTCTCACACGCTCACTGTCTGTCACTATCTCTTTCTCTATGTCTATCTGTCTGTCTGTCTGTATGTCTGTTTACCTGTCTCTCTCTCTCCGTCTCTCTGTCTATCTGTCTGTCTCCCTCTCTCTCTCTCTTTATTTCTTTCTCTGTCTGTCTGTCTGTCTGTCTGTCTTTTTCTCTGCCCTTCTGCCTATCTGTCGGTCTGTCTTTCTCTTTCTGTCTGTATCTCTTTCTCTCTCTCTCTCTCTGTGTCTTTCTCTCTCTCTGTCTCTCTTCTCTGTCTGTCTCTCTCTC
>CM060314.1:55429351-55441851 GCA_030674185.1 Monoplex corrugatus | reverse complement strand
GTTATTCAATACAAGCAAGTAAGCAACAGCAAATATATGTGTAAGTTGGCCCATGAGCTAATGTCTGTACCGTTGAAAAATATAGTTTATTTCTCTCTCCCCTCTCTGCCTTGTTATTTGCCAGCATTGACGTTATATTCATTTCGAATTTGGTTGCCTACTTTTTCAGTTTCTGTTGCTTAGTTTTTTCAATCTCTGTTGCTTACTTTTTCAATCTCTGTTGCTTATTATTTTCAATCTCTGTTGCTTACTTTTTCGATCTCTGTTGCTTACTTTTTCAATCTCTGTTGCTTACTTTTTCGATCTCTGTTTGCTGCTTTTCAGCCTCTGATGTTTACTTTTTCAATCTCTGTTGCTTACTTTTTCGATCTCTGTTTGCTTGCATTTTCAGCCTCTGTTGTTTACTTTTCAATCTCTGTTGCTTACTTTTCGATCTCTGTTTGCTTGCTTTTTCAGCCTCTGATGTTTACTTTTTCAATCTCTGTTGCTTACTTTTTCAATCTCTGTTGTTTACTTTTTCAGTCTCTGTTGCTTACTTTTTCAATCTCTGTTGCTTACTTTTTCATCTCTGTTGCTTACTTTTTTCAGTCTCTGTTGCTTACTTTTTCAATCTCTGTTGCTTACTTTTCAATCTCTGTTGCTTACTTTTTCAGTCTCTGTTGCCTACTTTCTTAATATCTTTGTTTACTTTTTCAATCTCTGTTGCTTACTATTTCAGTCTCTGTTGCATACTTTCTTAATATCTTTGTTTACTTTTCAATCTCTGTTGCTTATTTTAACAATCTCTGTTGCTTACTTTTTTAGCCTCTGTTGCTTACTTTTCAATCTCTGTTTGCTTGCTTTTTCAGTCTCTATTGCTTACTTTTTCAATCTCTGCTTGCTTTTTCAGTCTCTGTTGCTTACTTTTTCAATCTCTGTTTGCTTACTTTTTTCAGTCTCTGTTGCTTACTTTTTCAATCTCTGTTTGCTTGCTTTTTCAGCCTCTGTTGCTTACTTTTTCAATCTCTGTTGCTTACTTTTTCAATCTCTTTTGCTTACTTTTTCAGTCTCTGTTGCTTACTTTTTCAATCTCTTTTGCTTACTTTTTCAGTCTCTGTTGCTTACTTTTTCAATCTCTGTTGGCTTACTTTTTCAGTCTCTGTTGCTTACTTTTTCAATCTCTGTTGTTTACTTTTTCAGTCTCTGTTGCTTATTTTAACAATTTCTGTTGCTTACTTTTTCAATCTCTGTTGCTTACTTTTTCAGTCTCTGTTGCTTACGTTTTCAATTTCTGCTTCCTTACTTTTTCAATCTCTGTTTGCTTACTTTTTCAATCTCTGTTGTTTACTTTTTCAGTCTCTGTTGCTTATTTTAACAATCTCTGTTGCTTGATTTTTCAGTCTGTGTTTGCTTACTTTTTTTTATCTCTTGTCTTATTTTTTAAAATCTCTGTTGCTTACTTTTTCAATCTCTGTTTGTTTACTTTTTCAGTCTCTGTTGCCTACTTTTTCAATCTCTGTTGCCTACTTTTTCAATCTCTGATGTTTACTTTTTCAATCTGTTTGCTTACTTTTTCCATGTGTTGTTTAGTTTTTCAGTCTCTGTTCCGTACTTTTTCAGTTTGTGTTGCTTACTTTTTCAATCTCTGATGCTTACTTTTTCAATCTCTGTTGTTTACTTTATCAATTTCTGTTAAACAATTAAAAACAGACAGTGGCCAGTGCCAATAAGGAAAGCAGTCACAACAAATGACACACCTTACAATATAATGATTTAACTGATTTTGTGTATGGCAAAGCCAGGCAGAAAGGATATGCGTGTTATGGTCATGGCTTAGTTGTTCTTGTTTTTCATTCCAAGAACTGAACATACATTTGCCGGAGCATTAATACAAACATATGTGCGAACCATATTATTTACTAAGCAACTCTGTATAATTTTTTTCAAAGTTGAATCTAAGTCAAAATGACCGCCAGTGTCTAAGCAAAACAACAACAACAAACAAACAAAACAGAGAGAGAGAGAGCGACAGAGAGAGAGAGAGAGAGAGAGAGAGAGAGAGAGAGAGAGAGAGAGAGAGAAGTACAATGTTAACGTGTGCTTCATGTACAAAACATGACAGGTGAAAATTGGTGTCAGGCCAGTTGGCCGAAAAATTGTGCCTGTCATTTTCAGTGTTACTTAAGTGCTAGCAAATAGTAAAACAACAAAAAAAATGACTGTCTCACCCTCAGGATAAAGGGATTCAAAGGGTTAAGTTTTTGCAGTTGGTGGATAGGGTGCGGGAGTCAAAGGGTTAAAAAAAATGAAAGGGAAAAAGGACAGAATAAAAAGACAAGAAAGAAAAACGAAAGTATCGTAAAATTAAATACAGTGCATATTTTCACCAGTTAGCAAACAAATTATCAATACATAAAGAAATGAATAAAGTGTGAAAGCATTTGTTCCAAAACTAAGGCCGCCTGTCTCCACACACCCGAAAAGGAATTTCGAATCAACTTCGCAACAAAAGCAACAATCAAGGAAAAGAAATCGGAAGGCCATGATTTCAACGAAACATTTAAAAATCCCCCAGCAGTTCATTTAGCTGTAAACCATATTCCCGACAGAAACGGTAAAACAAAAACAATGAAACAAAATAAAATTAAATATATCCAGCCTGATATGAATCAACAGAAAAAGGGGGATTGAATAATCAAGACAGAGAGCGAGAGAGAGAGAGAGAGAGAGAGAGAGAGAGAGAGAAAGGGAGAGAGAGAGAGACACACAGAGAGACAGAGAGAGACAGAGAGAGAGAGAGAGAAAGACAAGAGAGAGAGAGAAAGACAGAGAAAGAGAAAAAGACAGAGACAGAGAAAGAGAGAGAGTCGGAGATCAGAGAGAGAGAGAGAATCGAAGATGAGAGAGTGAGAGAGAGAGGAGAGAGAGAGAGAGAGAGAGAGAGAATCGAAGATCAGAGAGCGAGAAAGAGAGACAGAGAAAGAGAGAGAGTCGAAGATCAGAGAGAGAGAGAGAGAGAGAATCGAAGATCAAGAGCGAGAGAGAGAGAGAGAGAGAGAGAGAGAGAGAGAGAGAGAGAGAGAGAGAGAGAATCAGAAGGAGATCATTTCAAAATAAGATAAATCTCAAAACAGTTCCGATATCTGTAACTCAAAGCCTGAAGAAAAAAGAAGAAAAAAAGAAAAAAAACAACAACAAAAACAACACACACTTCAACAGTACAACTCACCCATCCCCGTTGTAACAGCCAAGAGAGCAGTTCAGTAAGTCGGACCTATCACCACCAGCAAAGCCGACAGCGACTATCTCCCACAGTACTAACCGGCACTCTGCTGATCTGGCAAAGGAGCCGGTATAGTTGTAAATGACCAGCACACAACTAAAACTGATCCGCTGATTGATCGACCACTGAGCCAATCAGTCAATCATACTATGTGCAGTACAGGCGTTATGTCCATTCGGACGGCAGGTCAGCCAAATCCCGGCAATATAATATTATCGGGCCTACCAAATTGCTATTAGTTCTACTCCCCGAAGCTTGCACTTCGCTGCACTTAAAATCTATGGTAAGCTGCTAGCGACAAGAGAAAAAAAACGATTTTTTTTCAAAGGGAAGAAAAATTAAAATACAAGCAAATCAATACATGAATGATTGAAAAGAGGAAAATTGAAAAAAATGAAGACAGAAGAAGAAAAGGAAACTTTTAACACTTCAGATCCTATGCGTATTTAAAAGGCTCACTCAAGTTGTGCGAAAACAAAAATAAATTGTTAAATTGTAAAGACAGAAGCTCTATAGCACTGTCAGCAATTTTTGTTTTTGTTCTGTTGATTTGACATGTTTTTTTAATGAGACATCAAGCATAAAGATACAATATCTTTCAGGAAAAACAAACAAATACGTACTAAAACCACGTATGCAATCTGTAAAGTTATTGTCCCTCCCCCTTCCCACCCACACTCCCCCCCCCCCCCCCACATAAAAAGTTCTGTTTTAAAATGTTTTTAAATATTTAAGAATTTAATGATAATTTTGTGACAATGAATCAAACATAGGAAAGGAAAGAAATTATCCCATTTGCTTCCCTCGATATTACTAATAATATCACACACACACACACACACACACACACACACACACATATATATATATATATATCTGTGTGGTGTGTGTGTGTGTGTGTGTGTGTGTGTGTGTGTGTGTGTGTGTGTGTGGACGAAGCAGCATGTGCACAGAAAAGACAACAAAACAACGTAAAAAATTCCCAAATTTTCGGCTGTACTCCCGCCTTCCTCAAGGGGACTTTATTCACTGACTACGGTACGCTAAAATATATATATGTGTGCTTATATACATACATATACATGTATGTATATATATGTGTGTACATGTATCAGTTCACATTTGTTTGTTCGTTTGTTTGTTTGTTTGTTTGTTTGTTTGTTTGTTGTTTGTTTGTTTATTTGTTTGTTTGTTTGTTTGTTTGTTTGTTTGTTTGTTTGTTTGTTTAAACTGTTCACTTCAGGAATGTCTTTTTCCTCACACCAAATCCTGTTACTGACTCAGAACAATTCAAAATGTATACACCCTTTTGAACAGATTAATTTTGAATTCACCCAGATACATTACAGAATTAAAACTCAATTAATCTCTTTTGACATATACATGCATTCAGTTTCTCAAAACACGTAACTTCTTTAGCACTGGGATTTTCTGATTCGACAACAGCCGGTAAAGTTTTGCAAAGTGCCCACTTCTGACGATAAGCAGCCGTCATTTTTAAAGAAAACATTCTTTTACTTTCTAGTGACGAACGTGGCACCACACAAGTGTGTTTACTCAGCTCAGCAAGCATTGTGCTAAAGCCTCTTCTCCATTGCGCGTTCTCTGGCACTCAAGCGTCAAGCAATCAACGACACAGGGCTTCAAGCTCTTCATGCCGACACCAAGCCGAAGGGAAATGCAAAATGCACCACGCTATAATAGCTCAATCCTGTACGCACAGCTGGGTCAACTGAGGGATATGATATAAAAGTGTTGTATACAGGCTGCTTATGGCGTGTGCTGTTATAAATGTATTATTTACAGGTTACTTATGGCATATACTGTTATCAGGATATGATAAAATGTTGTATTTACAGGGTACTTATTGCACATACTGTTATCAGGATATGATATAAATGTATTATTTACAGGTTACTTTTGGCATATACTGTTATCAGGATATGATATAAATGTTGTATTTACAGGGTACTTATGGCACATACTGTTATCAGGATATGATATAAATTAATATTTACAGGGTACTTATGGCACATACTGTTATCAGGATATGATATAAATGTATTGTTTACAGGGTACTTATGGCATATACTGTTATCAGGATATGATATAAATGTTGTATTTACAGGGTACTTATGGCACATACTGTTATCAGGATATGATATAAATGTAATATTTACAGGGTACTTATGGCACATACTGTTATCAGGATATGATATAAATGTATTGTTTACAGGGTACTTATGGCACATACTGTTATCAGGATATGATATAAATGTATTGTTTACAGGGTACTTATGGCACATACTGTTATCAGGATATGATATAAATGTTTTATTTACAGGGTACTTATGGCACATACTGTTATCAGGATATGATGTAAATGTTTTATTTACAGGGTATTTATGGCACATACTGTTATCAGGATATGATGTAAATGTTTATTTACAGGCTACTTATGGCACATACTGTTATCAGGATATGATGTAAATGTTTTATTTACAGGCTACTTACGGCACATACTGTTATCAGGATATGATGTAAATGTTTTATTTACAGGCTACTTACGGCACATACTGTTATCAGGATATGATGTAAATGTTTTATTTACAGGCTACTTATGGCATCTACTGTTATCAGGATATGATGTAAATGTTTTATTTACAGGCTACTTATGGCATCTACTGTTATCAGGATATGATGTAAATGTTTTATTTACAGGCTACTTATGGCATCTACTGTTATCAGGATATGATATAAATGTTTTATTTACAGGCTACTTATGGCATCTACTGTTATCAGGATATGATATAAATGTTTTATTTACAGGCTACTTACGGCACATACTGTTATCAGGATATGATATAAATGTTTTATTTACAGGCTACTTATGGCATCTACTGTTATCAGGATATGATGTAAATGTTTTATTTACAGGCTACTTATGGCATTAATGTTATCAGGATATATGTATAAATGTATTTATTTACAGGCTACTTATGTGATACTGTTATCAGGATATGATATAAATGTATATTTACAGGTACTTAGGTGTATGTGTTATACGGGATATGTTATGAATGTATTAATTTACAGGTTACTTAGGTGTATATTGATATAAATGTATTATTTACGGGTTACTTATGGTGTATGCTGATATAATGTAATATTTACAGGTTACTTATGGTGCATAGTGTCATCGGATATATAAATTATTATTTACAAAGTTACTTATGGTGTATGCTGATATAAATGTATATTTACAGGCTACTTATGGTGTATGCTGATATAAATGTATTATTTACAGGCTACTTATGGCGTGTGCTGATATAAATGTATTATTTGCAGGCTACTTATGGCGTATGCTGATATAAATGTATTATTTACAGGCTACTTATGGTGTATGCTGTTATAAATGTATTATTTACAGGCTACTTATGGCGTATACTGTTATAAATGTATTATTTACAGGCTACTTATGGTGTATGCTGTTATAAATGTATTATTTACAGGCTACTTATGGTGTATGCTGTTATAAATGTATTATTTACAGGCTACTTATGGCGTATGCTGATATAAATGTATTATTTACAGGCTACTTATGGTGTATGCTGTTATAAATGTATTATTTACAGGCTACTTATGGTGTATGCTGTTATAAATGTATTATTTACAGGCTAATTATGGTGTACATTGTTATCGGGATATGATATAATGTATTATTTACATGTTACTTATGGTGTATGCTGTTATAAATGTATTATTTACAGGCTACTTATGGCGTATGCTGATATAAATGTATTATTTACAGGCTACTTATGGTGTATGCTGTTATAAATGTATTATTTACAGGCTACTTATGGTGTATGCTGTTATAAATGTATTATTTACAGGCTACTTATGGCGTATGCTGTTATAAATGTATTATTTACAGGCTACTTATGGTGTATGCTGTTATAAATGTATTATTTACAGGCTACTTATGGTGTATGCTGTTATAAATGTATTATTTACAGGCTACTTATGGTGTATGTTGTTATCAGGATATGATATGAATGTATAATTTACAGGTTACTTACGGTGTATATTAATATGAAAGTATTATTCACGGGTTATTTATGGTGTATGCTGATGTAAATGTAATACTTACAGGTTACTTATGGTGTATGCTGATGTAAATGTATTATTTACAAGCTATTTATGGTGTATGCTGATGTAAATGTATTATTTACAAGCTATTTATGGTGTATGCTGATGTAAATGTATTATTTACAAGCTATTTATGGTGTATGCTGATGTAAATGTATTATTTACAGGTTATGTATGGTGTATATTGTTATCATGATATCATATAAATGTATTATTTACAGGTTACTTATGTTGTATGCTGTTATTAGGATATGATATAAATGTATAATTTACAGGTCACGTGTGGTGTATGCCGTTATAAATGTATTATTTACAGGTTACTTATGGTGTATGCTGATATAAATGTATTATTTACAGGTTACTTATGGTGTATGCTGATGTAAATGTATTATTTACAGGTTACTTATGGTGTATGCTGATATAAATGTAATATTTACAGGTTACTTATGGTGTATGCTGATATAAATGTAATATTTACAGGTTACTTATGGTGTATGCTGATATAAATGTAATATTTACAGGTTACTTATGGTGTATGCTGATATAAATGTAATATTTACAGGTTACTTATGGTGTATGCTGATATAAATGTAATATTTACAGGTTACTTATGGTGTATGCTGATATAAATGTAATATTTACAGGTTACTTATGGTGTATGCTGATATAAATGTAATATTTACAAATTACTTATGGTGTATGCTGATATAAATGTATTATTTACAGGTTACTTATGGTGTATGCTGATATAAATGTAATATTTACAGGTTACTTATGGTGTATGCTGATATAAATGTAATATTTACAGGTTACTTATGGTGTATGCTGATATAAATGTAATATTTACAGGTTACTTATGGTGTATGCTGATATAAATGTAATATTTACAAATTACTTATGGTGTATGCTGATATAAATGTAATATTTACAGGTTACTTATGGTGTATGCTGATATAAATGTAATATTTACAGGTTACTTATGGTGTATGCTGATATAAATGTAATATTTACAAATTACTTATGGTGTATGCTGATATAAATGTAATATTTACAGGTTACTTATGGTGTATGCTGATATAAATGTAATATTTACAGGTTACTTATGGTGTATGCTGATATAAAATGTAATATTTACAGGTTACTTATGGTGTATGCTGATATAAATGTAATATTTACAGGTTACTTATGGTGTATGCTGATATAAATGTAATATTTACAGGATACTTATGGTGTATGCTGTTATAAATGTAATATTTACAAATTACTTATGGTGTATGCTGTTATAAATGTAATATTTACAGGTTACTTATGGTGTATGCTGATATAAATATATTATTTACAGGTTACTTATGGTGTATGCTGATGTAAATGTATTATTTACAGATTACGTATGGTGTATGCTGATGTAAATGTAATATTTACAGGATACTTATGGTGTATGCTGATGTAAATGTATTATTTACAGATTACGTATGGTGTATGCTGATGTAAATGTATTATTTACAGGTTACGTATGGTGTACATTGTTATCGGGATATGATATAATGTATTATTTACATGTTACTTATGGTGTATGCTGATACAGATGTATTATTTACAGGTTACTGATTTTGTATGCTGTTATCCGGATATGATATATATGTATTATTTAAAGGTTATTTGGGGTGTACATTGTTATCGGGATATCATCTGAAAGTGTTATTTACAGACTACTTATGGTCCATGCTGCCAATAGCCTTAGCTGTTCGTGCCAACAGCATTTCCACTGCTGGCCACTGTCCACTATCTATTGGCAAAATGTGTATGCGCTCCACCCTTTGTCAAGAGCAGACTTTGATAACAGCTTATGAACATTTCGCAACTCCCACATTTCACGTTACACTCATTAAACACAACTTCACACACACAACACACACACACACACACACACACACACACACACACACACACACACACACACACACACCACACACACGCACGCACGCACGCAAGCACGCACACACACACACACACACACGCACGCACGCACGCAAGCACGCACGCACACACACACACACACACACACACACACACACACACACACACATGTCCGCTCGCATATGGAAGGATTTCTTTTCATAAAAGTCTGCAAAACTGGTGGTCTGATGTAAGTTTACACAACGTGATGCCAGTCGTCTTCAGGGCAACTGTACAATTGTTTGTATTGTTGGTAAGAATGCTTTTCATCTTCTTGAATGCTGTTTTGGCATGGCCGATTCTGCTGGCTATTTCTGATGTGCATCTGCCGTCTGGTGAAATGATCGTTCCCAGATATTTAAACTTATCAACCTGTCTCAAGGTTGTGCCGTGTGCTGTTATTTTGCATGAGGGGGTTTCATGTTTTTTACTGATCACCATGACTTCAGTCTTCTTGCTGTTTAGCTCCAACCCCTTACCTTTGCTTTCTATTTCTAGTATATTCACAAGCTTTTCTAAGTCCCTTTCATTTTCTGCAATTAGCACGGTGTCATCTACGTATCGAATGTTGTCTATCATTTTTCCTCCAACCTTTAATCCAGGGTATTCTTCTAGGTTTCTCATGATGTTTTCGCTGTAAAATGAAAACAGATCTGGTGATAAAACACAACCCTGTCTGACTCCTCTTTTTATATTTTGGAAGGAGCTTATATAGTTTTCTATTCTCATTGCAGCTGTTTGTTCCCAATACATATTTCTGATTATGCGTAGATCTTTTTGATCAATGTTGAGTCTTTCTAGTTGGTTGATCAATTCTTCATGTCTTACCCGATCGAAAGCCTTGGTATAATCAACAAAGCATAAATAACAATCCTTATTCAACTCGATTGACCTTCTCTATGAGAGTTCTTAGAATGCATATTGCATTAGTAGTTTCCTTTCCCTTCGACAAATCCGCACTGTTCTTCTGCTATTTCTCTTTTGATTCTCTCTTGTCCTCATCATGATTATTCTCAATGGGATTTTTGTTATATGACTCATCAAGCTGATTGTGCGATGGAGTTCGCATTCTACAGCCCCTGTTTTCTTTGGAAGTGCATGAAAATTGATTTTGACATATCTTTGGGGATTTTTCCAGTGTCATAAATCCCATTTAGGAGGACTGTTATTTTTTCAATACCAAATTCCTCTCTGTTGTAATATTGTCTGGTCCTGGGGCTTTTCCTGGTTTCATCTTTTTCAGTGCTGCTCTAACTTCATCTTTCATTATGGGTGGTCCTTCAACGTTCTTTCTTATAATGTGTTCTTCGTTTCTGTCATCTTGAAAAAGGTTTTTAATGTACTCTCCCCATCTATCTAATATTTTTGTCTTTTTCCATGTAACTACGCTTTCGATTAGCAAAATTGATGTCAGTCATTTTCCTTGACAGTTCTTCATCTTCTGTACATACCCTGAGATCCATTTGTGTCGTCTTCATCACAGCAATGTCTACATACTGATAAGATGTGTCAAATCATCATAAAACCCAAACTCTTCCCACACTTCCCAGGATTGTGCCTAAGCCATGTGCAACAAGCATTTTCTGAGTTCTGATTCTGATTCTGATCATCTCTCTCTCCTGTGTCTATCTATCTATCTATCTATCTATCTATCTATCTATCTATCTATCTATCTATCTATCTATCTATCTATCTGTCTATCTATCTATCTATCTCTCCCTCTGTCTTTCTTTCTCTCTCTCTCTCTCTCTCTCTCTCTTCTTCTCTGTCTCTCTCTGCCTTTGTCTTTCTCTGTCTGTCTCTCTCTTTCTCTCTCTCTCTCTCTCTCCCAACTCTCTCTCTCTCTCTTTCTCTCTCTCTTCTCTTATCTCTCTCTGTATGTCTGTCTTCTCTCTCTCTTTCTCTCTCTCTCTCTCCTTCAATTCTCTCTCTCTCTCTCTCTTTCTCTCTTTCTCTCTCTGTCTCTCTCTCTCTCTGTATGTCTGTCTGTCTGTCTCTCTTTTCTCTCTCTCTCCTTCATCTCTCTCTCTCTCTCTCTCTCTCTCTCTCTCTCTCTCTCTCTCTCTCTCTCTCTCTCTCTCTCCCCCCAGACTGTTATTTTCCATTGAACATTTGGCAGACTGCCATTCTCTGGATTTCATAACCTGGGAAAATGATCGATGTTTAGTTTTCTGCCGAGTAATGAAAGCCGACATAAGTGGTTTCTTTACGAGTGCATTAATTTTCATGAAAATGAAGAAAAACACGTCAAAAGATACAAATGTTTGCATTGTAATGCACTGCGTTGTATCGTTTTATGTTGTACTGTAATATACTTCATCACATTACATTGTGATGTCCTGTGCTGTGTTGTATTGTCTATATTGTGTTGCGTTGAGCTGTGTTGTATTGCTTAGTGTTGTGTCGTGGAATCATCACAAGCAGCGTAAACATTAAAGAGAACAAAACAGCCACGAGTAACTGACAATGTAATATCGACGTTCTTAATAAATGATGGGTGTATGTACAAGGCACAATACCAAATAAGGGGTTCTTAATTTTTAAACGATAACGTTCCAATTATTTCAAAAACCAAAGCCAGTAGGCTAAATGTGTACAATTTCACCAATTCCTTCCTATTTGTGGTTCTCACGTGCTTCACATTTGTGACATTTAGGTGTTTTTTTAATTTGTGGCAATTGCTTGCTTATAGCTATTTTGCATTTACTTGTTTTGAATTTTGTGACATTCACCTGCTTCGAAATGTGTGGCATTTCTTTGCTCCGAATTTTGTGGCATTTAGTTGTTTCGAATTTTGTGGCATTTAGTTATTTCGAATTTTGTGGCATTTAGTTGTTTCGAATTTTGTGGCAGTTACTTCTTTATAATTTGTCTTGCATTTACTTGTTTTGAGTTTGTGACATTTACTTGTGTCGAAATTTGTCGCATGAGCTTGCCTCAAATTTTGTGGCATTTGTTTCCTTCAAATTTTGTGGCATTTGTTTCCTTCAAATTTTATAGCATTTTCTTGCTTCGAAATTTGTGGCATTTAGTTGCTTCGAAATTTGTGGCATTTATTTGATTCAAATATTATGGCATTTAGTTGTTTCGAATTTTGTGGCAGTTACTTGCTTATCTTTGTCTTGCATTTACT
>CM060314.1:55419351-55421851 GCA_030674185.1 Monoplex corrugatus | reverse complement strand
GAATGGACAGAGATAAATCACATATCACTTCACTCGCGAAAAAAAAGTATGCTTACGACAATAAGACTTGGGGTTTTTTTTATTTGTTTGTTTGTTTGTGTTTGTTGTTTGTTTGTTTGATTTTGTTTTGTTTTGTTGTTGTTGTTGTTTTTTCAAACTATTGCCAGTGCATATTACAAAATCCCAGATTGTGGAAAAAATTGATATTCACATTTTTGTGTGAACATTTTTCCTGATAAAATCATATAAACAAACTGTGTAAAATATTTTCAATAGAATTATTTCAGCTATCCAAAATGTATCTGTTCTTGAACCTAGAATTAAAAAAAACTTTTATTTCGTGTTCATATCCAACCATTAATTGCCTACCCATAGCTACCCATAAGGATTGAGCCAGTGGTAGTCTTCTCAAACCCATCGTCAGTCCATATAAAATTTATATTTTTTTTATTTTTATATTTTTTAGAAATTTTTAAAAAAACCATTCTCTTGAAAACTGTGTGTATATTAGTCTCATGTCTTGAGGGAAGTAAGATGAATTCTACAGTGTAAAAGTGGTCATGCCATATATTATTGTTGTTGTTTTCTCCTGAGGAGAATGTAGGGGAGATATATATTAGAAATCAACAAACTGTACTGTACTTGTTGACCGTCTTTTCTTGAGTGAAAATGCGGATGTGAGTGTACGTGTATTAAATATGCGTTCTTATTCTTCTTTCGTGTTTTTTCAAGTCCTACTTCGATTCACAATTTCATATATATAAATAAATGAGTAAATAAGTATACATTTATATGCACCTACGTATGTATGTATGTATAGGAGAGAGACAGAAACAGACACACAGACACAGACACAGACACAGAGAGACAGACAGAGACAGATAGAGCCAGAAAGAGGGTGAGAAATATAGATACAGTATAAGTATAAATATGTGTGCATATACATACACGGATTACACACATGATATGGTCGAATGAACGATTAGGCAAATATCATTGTGAGGCATGGCCGATATCAATACAATGGATTGTGCCCAGTGCAACACATTCAGTCTGACCGTGGAGAAGGAAGCAACAAAAAAGAAAAAAAAAAAAAAAAAGAAAAAAAAAAAACCCATCCAAATCCAACAGGCAAGGGGCTGAAAGGAACACCAGAGTATCCGGAGGGGAAATAACTTTGTAAGACACAAATTGTCTTGTTTTACAAAAAAACCAAAAAAAATGAAATATAAAAAATATGATTATTATGCTCAACCATAAAGCGAAGACCTCATAGGAAAGAGAGAGGCGGGCCCCAGTAGCTCAGTTGTTTGAGCGTCGGATTCACTTGCTAATGGTTGTGGGTTCGAACCCCGGGGCATGCTACATTAAAACTGGCCTTCTCACTGCCCCATCTTAACATGATTGTTGTTCTGGTGGTGTCAGTATAGGATTAGATAGGTCACACTACCCCCACTTCCCTGGGATTCCTCCCCGTCTGTCATATCACCTGAGGTGGGTGGGTGTCGACGTAAAACTTGAACCAAAAAATCAATCAAATCAATCAATCAATGGAAGAGGGAGGACGGAGGGGGGACAGTCAAAGAAGAATGAAATTGTGAATCGAAGTAGGACTTGAAAAAACACGAAAGAAGAATAAGAACGCGTATTTAATAAAACAAGACAAGACAGGCGCAAATTTTCGGCCAACTGGCCTTTGTCAAGCGTAAGATTACAAACAAACACCAAATACAAGAATTAGGAGAAAAAGACTGAAACTTCCCTGCTGCTCGGTCCAGTGTGAGAAAAGGAATAAACTGACTAAAATGACATCATAATGTCTATTTCCTAATTTCTTTCCTAATTCTCACACTGGACAGAGCAGCAGGGAAGTTTCAGTCTTTTTCTCCTAATTTTTGTATCTGGTGTTTGTTTGTTTGTAATCTTACGCTTGAGAAAGGCCAGTTGGCCGAAAATTTGCACCTGCCTTGTCTTGTTGTATTAAATACGCGTTCTTATTCTTCTTTCGTGTTTTTTCTGGTTCCAGTTTGCTTGAACGCAGGCAGTCACACTTGTTTTGAAGTAGGACATGCCTATAAAGGTCACGCAGACTACAGCTGTACTACAGAGCACGGTGCGGTCAATATCGGTTTGCTCGTTGTTCGATTGACTGGACACGACAGAAGGTGACCACACAGTAATCTCATGTGATTAGTATGGTGACAGCGTGTTGACAAAAGTAAAAGAAACCAACACTTAGTGCCGGTAAACACTCACAGCTCTCACGGCCTTGCGGACTCGAGTTGCCGGTGCAGCTGTGCATACGTTGACAGGATTAGTGTGACTGTGGCAAAGGGCTGTTTTCCACGAGACGAGAAAGACAGATGAGGTGTGAGAAGTGAGCAAAGGAGAGAGGCGGAGGGGGTGAGAGGTGAGCAAAGGAGAGAGGCGGAGGGGGTGAGAGGTGAGCAAAGGGGAGAGACAGACGGACAGAGACAGAGATAGATATACAGAGACAGAC